>PVIH01000951.1:0-210789 GCA_004025045.1 Sigmodon hispidus
AATGTTGATACAAAAAAAAATGTACAGGGATTGTTTTAAGGCTGTTTATCCTAAATAATAGAGTTCTAAGACTCGAGTGTCTTTGCTGGAATGTGAAGTAATAACAACCTCACTATCTAATCTTCAACACCGTCAAGACCTGAGAAGGAAAATATATACCTAAAGTTGGAAGCATGAAGTAACTTCCAGAATATAGGAGGGTAGAATGAGAAAGAATGTGAAGTTGAGTGAGCAGGGAAATACGGGAGTATTTGGAGAAGCTGGGGGAAGGGGATGAATGCCATCAAAATATATTGTAGAAAATTCTCAAAGAGTAGATAAACACACTATTTAAAGAGAGAAACTGGGAAGTTTAAACCATATGCATCTGTGTCATGCATTGCTTTTCTGTGCCAGATGTAACACAGCACAGTGGAAGTAAATTTTCTTCCTATTTAATATAAAGTTCTATTTTGAGACAAAGACTCATATGTAGATGAGCCTAGTCACCTTAAGCTCATTACATAGCTCAGGATAACCTTGAACTGAACCTTCTGTCTTCACTTTAAGTTTGGGGATTATGTGTGTGCCAAAATGCATGGCTATTTAAAAAAAAAATTAAAAATAGAAGGTTTGTGTTGGCTCATTCAAAGCACACTTTTGCAATAAGGAAAAGGTCTAAGATTAACTTGGCTTTGGTATACACAAAAGGTGATAGTGATAATGGTCAAAATTTAGCATCACAGGTTTATTATTTCATGTATATGTGTCTCTGTGTGTACAGCATCTTGTTCACGTAGAGTGTATGTGAAGGTCAGAGGACAAGTTGGTAGAATTGGCTCTCTCTTGCAGTCTTAGATTTGAACCCCTGGTGTCCAACTTGGTGGCAAACACTCTCTTATCTCTATACCCACCCCACATTTTTTTTCCCCAAGAAAAGTTGAAGACTATAATTAATACCATGTTTGCTGGAGTTTTGATCCAAAGATGTGTTCACAGAAATGCTGTCCACTGTAGTCCACTTCCTTAGTCTTGACTGTGGCTCTTTAATACTGTTCATATCCATATTTACATTCAAGTTTGAGTTCAAGCCTTAAAAATAAAATTTATTTTATTTTATCTTATGAAAAGGACATTTTTCTTCCACTACCAAATCTCTACTTTCTAGAAATCATATCGGCTATTGTTTTCAATGCAGCCAAATGTCCCTCCACAACACAAATATGCAAATGCTCCAGGGTACTGTGTTTTCAAACCACAGGGTTAGTGCTGTTGCAGGTGGAATACTATTCTTCCATACAAGCTTGATCATTTATGAACTTCACAGAATAGGAGAAAAAAGTTTTAAGGGGACCAAATAAAGTTTGTAATTGTACCCCAAGTTTAGCCATTTTCCTAGAGTGTCGTGTAAAATGTATGCTCCCTCTCAATTGTCATTTCTTGATTTCTAGTTGATGAATCTCCAGATGACTGACTAGCCAAAAGATACTGTTTAAAAGGCCAGGCCCAACTCCAATGATGACACCTGAGAGGAAGACTCCCATAGCTGATGGCACCACTGATTTGAGTCTTTGCTGACAGAGTATGATGTCCTCAGTCTCTTGGACAAAGGACAGATGACTCTATTTTATATACTGCTGTCAGAGAACTGGCAGCAAGCCAGTGTGATCAGGGACTGTCACTACGAGAATCACTAAACAAGTCTGAACACAGTCCCAAGTAGTTCTTATTTGGGTATTAGACCTGCAGTATAAATTCTTTGAAATCATTCCCAGTTCAATTAAGAAAAAAACAAAAAACAAAAAACAAAAAAACCCCACATTTTTGCTTCTATCATTTAGACCAAGAATTTGTAAATATTCTGCATTGTTTCAAAAGGCAGCTTGGAGAATAATGAGCTAGATAGCCTTCCCTATGTCATTATGCAAAAGCAGCCACAGATAATATGTTAATGAAATAACATAACTCTGTTACAATAAAACTTTGTGGAACTGGACAGTGGGCCAAATTTTGCTCACAGGCTACAGTGTGACTCTATGTAAATGAAGCAGAATGGAAAGGCCACCTGGAGATGAAACCCTGCAATGCAATCTGCCCTCCATGACAGCTTTGCTGCATGACATGTGGAATCACTTCCCTTCACCATCAGTGCCTTCCGAATGTATTTAGCCACAGTGATAACTGACACAGAAGCTGTTTCAGCTATTAATCCCAAGGACTCTTGCCCTAGCACACACAGTCTATTATGTTACATCAGAAGAACCAAGTTAGAAATGTCCCAGTTAGAATTACCAACAGGACTAACACATACTCCAATTGCTATCTACAGCCCAGAGAGCTGGGGGTAACAACCACATGGCTCCTTTACATGAAACTATTGTTCTGGTGTAGGGGGGATCAAAAAATTGAATGAGGTATGAATCAAAACATAACCAGGAACCTGGGAAAGAGAAACCATACAAGCCTTGAATTTCCTCAATGAATAAAAGTCTGGTGATATAGAGCAGAAAATAAGAGACAATTCTTTCTCATACCCATTTTCTTAACCCAAGTGCAAACTTAACGGGGGCCGACTCCCAGTATTTCTCACAAGCAGCATCTGCTTACCCCCTCTCTTCCTCCTAACACTATCATCAGCTTTTCTGTCCCTGCACATCTCACAGTCTGAATCTGAAAACAAGTGTGTCCTATAGTCTATCCCTCACAACAGGTGTACAACTTTCTGAAATACTATAGTTTTTGTGAACAAATTAAGACACCATCCCTCAAGCATGAAGATGAACCTCCTAGGAAAAAGTACAGTTATTCTCCAATAAGAGCATCTCTAAGGCTAGCGCTGTGCTGCAAAGGCAGTAGAGCTGCACGTGTGTAGTGTGGTCAAGTAGGAACTCACCTATAGGAAAGTTGCTGAAAGCATTTACTGGCGATGGTCCTTTCTGCAGCTCAGGTGTAGTGTGGGGCATGACATTGTCAAGGAAGGATTTCATGGCTGGCTGATGGAGCGGCTGCTGAGAAGGCGGAGTCTGCTGCTTCACCAGCAGGCTTGGATCAAGTTGACGAGACTGTTGCATCATCTGCTGCTGTACACTAAGAGGTCGACCCTTCAAACAAC
The DNA here is from genome assembly GCA_004025045.1 of Sigmodon hispidus. NCBI lineage: Eukaryota > Metazoa > Chordata > Mammalia > Rodentia > Cricetidae > Sigmodon > Sigmodon hispidus. The sequence goes on from PVIH01000951.1 coordinate 3,092, forward strand.
AAAACAATGTAGGAAAATTGTGAAGGTGTATCTTTACAGGTACACACTTCATTTTTGAACTCACCTCCTTCTCAGGAGGAAGGACACCAATCAAAGTTCTATAGTTACTATGACTTCTGGACAAACTAAACAAGCATACTTCATTACATTTTAATAAAATTCTTTCATTAACCAGTGGAGAGGGCTTTTCTACCTGCTGGTCTTGCTGCTGTCGGTTAGCAGAAGGCACGCTTCTCTGATTCTGCACCCTCTGCTGCTGCGCTAACAATCGCTGAAAAAAGATGGAAAAAGAGTTGCCACTGTTTAGTTGTTACAGATTAGAATGCTTAAGGATGCATATGGTCAGTAGGCCTATATGCACTTGGATTAAGAAACTATACTACATACCCAGGTCCAGCCTAGTGTGGTAAAACCTCTTCCTTAGAATATCTAATTTCCAAAAATTCTACAAAAACCCTGTCTTTAGTTCAATCTAACTTGCAATGCTGTGGATAGAACCAAGGGCTTTGAATATGTTAAACTCTACTAATGAATTATCACCCAACCCCTAGTCCTCACTTTTAACAGGAATCCCCCCGCTCATCACACACATTATGCTTCCCTTCCTATATTCCCCTCTTGGGTCTCCCCTGCAAACATCTTGAACTTCATGTAGGTTCTGATAGGCTCTCAGCTCTATTCAGGCTATGAATAAATGCAATGCCTCTGTTTACTGTAGTACCTGCTGCAGAACCCCCACTGCACACCAATAGACAATAAATACTTACCTGTAACTGGGAGATCTGAGAAAGCTGGTTTAGTTGGGATAGCTGGTTCAGCATGGCTACCTGTTGAGGGCCAAAGAGCGGGTTCAGGCCACCGTTGTTTGGTGCATACTTCAGCAATGAAACTGGAACCTTAGGATCACAACGGGAGGGTTAATAATGTTGCTGTAATATTCCAGACTAGCTAAGCATATTGTGCAATTTAATTATCAACTGGAAGGTTAAAGTAGTGGGCTGTTCCATGAGGCATTACAACCACTCAAAGTGTGTTTTCCTGACTAAGAAACAGTTCATACACATTCTTTTATAGCGAGGTAAAAATGACAAAAGATAAATCCCACCATCCTATTTGACTTTGTGGTTGCCCTCTTGAAGATGTTTTACAAAAAAAAAAAAAGGTACACTTTAGATTTAAACAACCAGTCTTTACCCTTCTCTCACACTTCTAATCAGCACTTGCAGTATCTCAAGAAATCAATAGTTATTATGATGCTCACTGGTAATTTCAAACATAAATTTTATTTATTTTATTTCTTTATTTATTTCCTTTAATTTATTTGTATAAATGTTCTGCCTGCATGTATTCACTGAATCATATACAAGCATGATGCCCACGAGGCCAGAAGAGGGCATGAGATTACCCAGGAACAGAGTTACACAAAGTTGGGAGCTGCCATGTAGGTGGGAATCAAATTGGGTCCTCTGGAAGAGCAGTCATTGCTCCAGCCCCCAAACATAAACCAGGACAGTGGAGGAGAGGAGTAGGAGCTTGTTTACCTGAGGGGAAAGTAATGGAGGAGGCACTTGAGCACGGAGATTAGGCTGAGATGAACTGAGAGGTTGTGCTGGAGGCTGCTGCATGCCCCGGGGTTGTGCTGCTGTGTTTCCAACACCAAACATACTGGGATTGCCATTCTAAAACACAACCAACAAAACAACAAAGTGACTCTTCAGGGAAAGACACTTATTACCCTATTATACTACTGTTTAAACACAGTAACTACATACAAGGAGACGTTACTACTAACACAGATCATTCAAGAGAAAGCCTACAATGCACATCTGGACTTACCTGTCTAACAGAATTCAAGTTTTGCGTACCCAGCCCTGCTATGGAGCCAAGGGCCTGGTTAGGTAGTGCACTATTTGAAGGGGGAAGCTTCATGCTTTGACTGGACATAAACTGCATGTTTTGGGATTCATCTGCTACAATGCCATCCTGATTGGACAGACAGAAAGATGCGTAACACCAGCCAAGCAAACAAGTAGAAGGAAGAAATCATTGCAGGAACAGAAGAGAAGTCACATGACATTCCAGCACCAACAGGAAACAGGCAGAAAACAGAAGAGATCAGATTAGTGTTAATTCTAGAGCACATAAAGAGCCAAACACATATTTCATGGGATTAAGAAGAAAATATACACATAATCTCTATGCTAAACTGAGATATAAATGAAACAATAAACTAAAAACCCATTAACAGAAAAGACACTTGTATTTTTAAATATTTTTCCTAAAATATACATTTCCCTAAATATTATCCTATAAAGAGTATGGTTGATTAGTCTCAGAGATCAAAAAAAAAAAAAAGATTGTACCTTATCAAAATAAGGATTGCGCTCCATGGAAGACTCTTTGGAAATCTGAGGCCGAGAACCAGGACCCTTCCCGACCGCTCGATTGTAATCACCAATATTTAGGCTATGTTTATCTATCTCCATTCGCTTGTCTTGTAACATTGCTAATAAATATAAGAAACTATTATCAGTAGGAAGAAAACCAATTTATTTCATTTAGGAAAATTTATATAGAAAGCAAAATGCTCACTTTCTAAAATGAGACAATTTCTGCTTCAACAAACACATGTAAAAACTACATTTCTATTGCATAAATTCTGTACTTTATATGTAACGTATTTTAAACAGACAGCACTATCTTATGAACCAATTAACTTGAAAAGGACTAGCAAGCAGAAAGCAGCTAACAATCTCATTTTAAAGACTTCTTAAGCAACCTAAGTCATCTTATATCACCTCTTATCTACTTAACATTTTATGGATATGTGGTCACTCTTGAAGATATGTCCATTTCCTGAGATATATCTGTCCATATCCTGAGATTCCAGGCAGCTCCAGGAATCCCTCTAAGACTGACTCTCCAGCTGTGGGAAATACAGATGCATGCCAGTGTGTCTGGTATTTTTTGTGGGTTCTAAGGAATGAACACCAAGTTGTGAAGCAAGAACTTCAACCAACTGAGCATTTTCCCACCCCTAATCTGCTTGATTTTAGTAATAAAAATAATTTCTATTAGCAAGTAACAAGATAATAACAAAACCTACCCACTTTGGTAAATTTCAGTTCTACTAATTAAATGTTTGTAACTTGCTATTACTGTCGCTATTAAGCAGCTGGGGAAGCTAGAGACCAGAAAGGACAATTTGTCTTCCCCTCTATAAGACATCAGATATTGTCTGGCTAGGCATGGTAGTACACACTTTTAATTCCGGCACTCTGAAGACAGAACTCAGAGGACCTCTCAGTTTAAGGCTAGCCTGGTCTACAGAGTGAATTTCAGTACAGAAAAGAGCTACATAGTGAGTCTTTATCTCAAAACAAATTGCAAACAAGATAGTCTCTGCCCATTACCCTCCTCATTCTGATTGGTCTGCCATAAGTATGACCTCTCTTATCTTTGCTGGACTCTGTCAACCTCTAATTACCTACCTAGTTCAACATCCAACAAACCCTGGGGAACCTAATCATTTCATTAGCCAGGTTGGCATTTCTTCTCTTCTCCACAAGTAAGCCTACCAACTCTTTTACCTTGGGTACACATCCAGTTTTACTCAGCACTCACTGAGGAAAGCACTTGATCAAGGCTCTAACATTCACTCACCACCAAGGTTTCAAAGCTATCCTCCAAATACAAAAACCCCACAATCTAAATGCTGACTTAGCATATGTTCTTCAGTGGCCTACCATACCTCTTAACAAAGATTTCATCTACACATTTTCTCAATCCTAGAATCTCACCATTCTCTGAGATGTTTATCACCATCAAAATACTCTCATTCCACACAAGTGAAAAAGTTTTTAACAAAACAAAAAAAATTTTTTAAGTGGAAACACCCTTTAAAATGCCATTAATTTCTTAAGGTATATATCAGGTATCTGAATACTCTACTTTTTAGCACCTGAAAACTGTCCCCTGATCACCAATAATCCCAAGCAATATCCCTTCTTGGTTCTCTCACACCTCTATTGTTACAGCACTGCTAGTAATGACCCGCCCTTGTGTTCCAAACTCACTCTTACTGACTGCTCTATGAAAACATCTACATCTATTTATCCATTTTCTTGTGCAGTCAGCACTGGGGCTTTGCCAGAAGATGCTCCTAGGTCAGTGAGTGAAAAGTGTGACTTAAAGGGGTCCAGAGCATAGATAGCTTCCTCATGCCTTGTTGGTCAGCAAACTCCATAGTCAGTTTACCCTGACCTCACAGACCTCTAAAACAGCACTGTAACAGTACTTGGTCAGCTACCTGTATATCTATCTGTAGCCTTACCCAGCAAGTACCACAACTATGACATCTTTACTTTTCTGTCTTTCACCAAGCCATGGTGGTGGCAGATTTGCCTTCACTGGATAAACATAGCTTCTACTATCCAGTCTCAGAGAATGCTTTCTTCACTGTCATGGAATACTGCACAGTACTATGTGAGGCTATCAGTTCCCTCATAGCAAAAGAAGTGTGGCGACAGGTTCAAGATGTAGAATTACCTGTTATTACCACACAGGTTATCACCTGAAAGTTGTTAGCCAATTGGGTAAAAAAGTTTATTGAAGTTTTCAGTGATAAAGCCAGTTGGGAGACAACATTCTCTGAATATTTAAGTTCTGTTCTCCAGGACATGAGCTATGGAAACCACAGGTCTGAGGTAGTGGCTCTCTCAATGATGCCCAGGACACTTCCAGAACTCCTGCTTCTGTTCCAGTAACTTAGGTCCTGGACAAGGCCTCAAAATGCAGAGCAAAGCCATCCACCTAGAGAGTCTGCCCCAAATGACATAAGCAAGCAGACAGGAACAGATTATGCCTTGTGGGTTGGAGCAAAAAGCTTTGAATATGGAGCAGAAAATAATGTTTGACACTGAGTGAAGGTGGCTGAGATATTCTGGAACCCAGGGAATTCTGAGTTGCTTCTTAGTACTTCTCTGCTTATTAAAGGGTCACGAAACTTGCAACAGTAAAAACAGGCAGTACTACTGAGGATAGAAATCTTTGAGATATAATCTGAATGAGCCCACTTGTTAACTCAGGAGAACTATGGCTCCAGTTAAGAATGGGTAAGGAAGGAGTAAGAAATGCCGAGAAGGAACCATCAAAGCAAATGATGAGCTGTGATTTAACTAGAAATAAATGAGGTACAAGTTTAGCAGCCCCAGTTGAAAATCTGAAACTTTTCATGTGTATGTTGCTCAAAGTATAGGTTTTGAATTATAGATGCTAAACTGGTGGTCTGTGCAAAAATTCTCAAATTCAAAACTTCAGTATTTGAAATGTTTCTCACCACACCTGAAAACACCTGCAACGTGTCTCATGTTTTCAACTGGTTAAGTGTGTGTTCATTTGTATGGGCCAGTCATTTCCTTTCTCTTTCCCATTCTGTTTTATTCAAAAGTTACTGAAAGTTAACTCTAATTTATTCTTTAGGCAACAAACTGGCTTGAGGGTTATTTCCTCAGTGACATAGTGGTTCTTGGGGACTGTACACTCTCTCTTCCTCATAAGAAAGCAAGCAGTTGGGTGATAAGCAGGAGATGAAAATAGACTCGTTTACCACTATGCTCAAGTTCAAATGTGCACAGTAGAATTCCTATGGAAAGTAAGGTGTCAAAGGGTTGGAATAACAACTACTGCTTTATTTACTGCCTCTCAGTACCCAACCCCTAGAGCCAACATTTTGGGCTGGCTCTCTCTATAAGCGGGAAATGCTTTCTTGTCCTTTATATTATTGTTCTCTTGGCCAGTTGGCACCAAAGCTGTATGAGTCAAGAGTGCAGGAAAAGAAGAAAGGGCTGGCCCCAGTTCTGGTATGCTTTTGCTTTCTTCTGTAGCCTAGGCTCCAGGGCTTCATCAGAAGCTAGCAGCTGCCACCTGGCACTACACAGAAGTGTAATGTGCTTCTAGCATAACACTTTTCCTTTGAGCAGCCCTTCCTTCCCCTTTCTCTGAGGGAAGAATTCACACAATCACACTGGGATGGTACCACAACACAGCTTGCTGGTATATGGCCAAGATCTCTATACAAGGTATGGGTGCTCCTCTGGGCACTGTCCCAGTCTCTTTGCCTTTTATAGGCAAGTCACTGCTACTCTACTCTTTGTTAGTTAATAATTTATACTTATCTTCCCTTATCCATTTTATTGTATTCTCTTTCTCTCTCCTTCTATCCCCCTCTGTACTACCACCTAGTAAGCTGTAAGGGCAAAACAGACTCAAATTTCATCACAAAATCTCCTGTGCCTTCCAGAGCCAACTGTTTATAATTATTATCAACTTCTCTTGAACCTCATCCTACTCTCCACTGAACTAATCCAGTCATTCCATTGTTTTTCTCAGTGTGCGTGTTTGGGGGTGGGGACAGGCAGAGGGGGATTACTTAGGGTAAGGACCAGTAGGGAAGGGAAAAAGCACAGAAACAACAGGAAATCATAGATATTTATGAAATACTATAGTAATACATATTTATCAAATCCTTTCTTTAACCTCCTATTTTCAGAATGAAGTAAAAATCCCTTAACTCTTGATTAGCCCCACATCAGCTCAGTTCAGGCTGCACCAACTAGCCCAGCCCTGCCTTCCTCCAACCATGATAGGTTTCCTGTCTCAGTCATGGACTGCTTGGCATTTCTGACTATGGTCTGGGATGTATCTGTCATTTCTCTAAGTCTTCATTATGCACAGTCCTCTAATCCAGAGGACTGTATCTTCCACCCAAATAACCTCCTCTTTATGGGACTTTGAGACAACATAGGCTGACAGACATGAGCACTACCTGCGATGTGCACAGTGATGTGTCCCTTAAAGGATCATCAAAACTCACTTTACTCAAATGTGCTCACATAGTGCAGTAAACAAGGAGTCTGCAGTTAGGAGCCAGGGCTGCCCTCCTGTACCGGGTGAAGGCTCTTTCAGCAAGATCATAACTCAGCTAGGTTGTTTATCCATGATAAACCCCAGTTCAAAGTGATTTACTTTTCTCTCACCTCCAGAAAGATCCATCTTATTGCTCTGTACATTTTCTTCTGGTGAGTCTCTCTGAAGTAGAAAAAAGCAATGTGTTAGCAGACTTTACCAAGGAAAACCAAAAGTGAACAAACTTTCCTGTATCTGAAATGCAAGCAGATAACAATTTCTTTGCTTTTTAAAATTTGTCTGTATTTGTGTGTGTTTGGCACACGTGTGCAAGTGCCTGTAGAGGCCAGGATGGAGCTAGAGCAACACTAGTTGCAAACGGCACTCAATGGTGAGGGACCAGAACGCTGGCCCTCTGGAGAGGAGCAAGTTCTCTTCAAGTTGGAATTGCCTCTGCAGTCCTATTTTGTATTTATTGTGTTTTCATATATTTTTTAATGTGAAAATTATAAAATTTAAGAATTAAGGTTTGGGTAATTTTACTCTACTCATATTTTAAAGACTGAACAATGAGAAATAATTTTTAAGAAAATAAAACCGGAATAAATTATGAACCATCATTCAAAAGGGCGGAAACTACTAAGAAAACATACTTACCGAAAAACTGATATTTGAAAACTGTTTAACGAATGGATTTATCCACGCATCTTCTTGTTTGTTTCCACCTTTCATCATTCCCTTTGCAAAATAAGAGTAGAAAAGATGCCATGGCCATCTCTAATTATCTAGACATAGTGATGGACTAATACATCTTCAAGACAATTCCCATTTTTAGCCAATATTTTCTCCTTCAATCAACTCTTATCAGAGTTGTTAGCAATTAAATAAATAAACTCATTTGATTTTCAACTTCCTTTGCTCCAGTCCTCTGGTATAGCTGTAATGTATAGAGAAATCTCTAAAGGCAGGCAGTCAGAAGGAAAAGACAAAAGCAAAGGGCCTTACTGACCCATAAATTAAAAAATGGGTCTCTATGTAATGGAGGACTATGGGATGCTCCCACTTCACAAATGGAGCATACTCTCTGACATGTATCATCATTTGGATTTTCAGAATTCTCATACCACAATAAAATATAGTAAGTAGGTTCTCAAGTTAGTTCAAACAAAAGAATTTAATCCATAATTTAATCATGATGTGAGCACTCTACTAATAAAACAAAGCACCCTAAAACACTCACTAAGTATTTATATATGATAATGTCTTCTAATTTTTCAATTTATGTTGCTAAAAATGCAATATTCTGAGCAGCGGCTGAGCCACTTTGGTGGGTTGAGTAGCACAGATACTACACTGAGAACCAAGGGGCCACAAGTGGCATCAGTCACAGGGGGAAGCTGGAAGCCACAGAAACCTAGGCCTCACATTGAAGTGATGACCAAAGGACTTTCTCTGTGTATTAATGTCCTTTTCCCAATGCTACTACCTGTTCCTTCTGACTGTGAAACAGAGCACAGATTCTTAACTCCCCACAAAGGCAGATCTCTAAAGCAAGCACCTAACCCTCTCCAAAGATTCTGAAGGCATCTCTGGTTCCTATTCCCCCTTCCACTGCCTCCCATGGCCTGAACAACTGTCAACTTCTGCCCCTTCCATTCTTAAATGCATTTCTAACTGTTTCTCCTTTCCACCTGGGATGTTGTAATAGGATCCTGAGATCCCTACCTCTGGTATCGCCTTTCCTCTAAATGTTATTATGCACAAACATTAGACAGTCCTTTTTTAAAAAGTCATCAAAGTTGCTTTCTACTAAATTTCATTGGCTCCATATTTAGTAAAGAATGAAATTTAAGCTTATCCTTCCTCTAACTACAGAGCCAGTTTTCTTGTCCCTTCTTTTTTAGAAATCTATCTTTTAGTTCTTTCAGGCCACCCTAGGCATCTTCTACAACCCAGCACACACTTGTGTGGAGCTTGATAGCCCATGAAGCTTGCCTGATGCCCCACCAGAGAATAGGAGCCCTGAAGGGGCTGCTCTTCAGCGTATTGGAACCCCAGCACCAAGCACAGTACCTGGCACACAGCAGAAGCTAAATAAGAGTTTGCAGTTGCTTTCTAAAGATTTTTACTAGTAGAGACAAAGGAGAAAGAGTAAAAAGGCTACACACCCTTTCCCTTCTCCTTTTTTTGCCACTCAGACCCTGTAAGGAAAGACAAAGTCACAAAACAGCATGGTCCAGTGGGAAGAACAAGGTTTGACTCTCAAGACCTAAACTCAAATCCCTGCTTTGTCACTGACTAGTTATGCAACTTTGGGCAAAGTCACCACCTTCCTCCTTAGGGTCCTATCTCAGAGGGTATGAGGATCAAATGATTTATGTAAAAAGCATGTCATAAAGCTACATGGCCAGGCATCAATAGGCAAATCCAGCCAAACAAAAAAAAAATTACAAAATGAAAACGGCAGGTCCTAGACTTTGAATCCCAGGATTAAAAAAGAATAACCTTGGCCTTCAGCTAGGCCAGGTACCTTCTAAATATATGACTTATCAAGGTCCTTAAAAGATAATCATTCTCAAATAGGGTGATGAGGACACTTCAGAGTCACTTGTGAGACTGGCAATCTATTTTGAAAGATGTCCCAGGAGAATCTGCCTTCAGTTCCCCAACCCCCAATACTGCTTCCCAGGACCCTGTGGTTCCTAAACCTGGCTCTACATTAGACATATTTGGTGAGCTGGTGTAATTTCCAAAATTTCAGAAGATATTGGGATACATTAGACTATGTGTTGAACAAATACAATCCATTTCTCACGTAAAAAAAGGTATGGGAACACAATCTGCAACTTGGCTCCTTCCTAGGGATTTTCATCTCAGGACCTTAGGGATGAGGAATGGACAATGGTGATCAGTTAGTGAAGAGAATGGGGACTCTGGGTAAGGGGAAACTGGAGCTCTGAGTGAGTAGGTAAAATGGAAGGTGAAGATGAAGTGGCAGTGAAATGGAGAATCAACATGGAGATTTGCCCTTCTCTTCATCCTCACCACTGCTGGTACCACTTGGGGCTGGGGATGCTCCAAGAAGTACTGGTGGAGCTGAGGAGGAGAGAAATCCCGAGCTGTAGCAGTGGGGAGAAAGGAAGTTCCCGTGGTCTTATGTTTTTCTATGTAGCTGCCCATTCAAGAGGCTATACCTAAGTTGGGGGCTGCCTGGACTGTACTGACTGCCATAAATGGGCAGAATAGATTAATTTGCTGTGGGTATACTACCTTTGAGATTTAGAGTCTCAAGAGCAAAGCTCTTGAAATGTTTACCTTTGATGACATTTTCTTGGTATATGGTGGCCAATTTAAAGATGAGTTAAGCTCTTGAGATGAGTTACTGTTCCACATTCCAATCTCTACATCCTCCTCCTCTTCCCAGCCAGTGGGGCGACTTCCAGGTAATGGCATATCATCGCCACACCAGCCATCTTGCATAGATTTGGGCCCTGATTTGTAGATTTGTAATATAAACACAAACACTTTAATGAAACAATTCTTGCAAAAGGTCAAGCATAATATCAAAGTGCAGAAACACTAGAACTAAACGAAACACACTTTGACCTCTCAAATAAATGTAAAAGAAAAAGTGCATTTATGCTGCAATGAAAGTTCACCAGAAAAAATTAAAACATCAAATGAAGCTTTTCGTGTTGTCATAAATTAACAACTGTCAACTTCTGCCCCTTCCATTCTTAAATGCATTTCTAACTGTTTCTCCTTTCCACCTGGGATGTTGTAATAGGATCCTGAGATCCCTACCTCTGGTATCGCCTTTCCTCTAAATGTTATTATACACAAACATTAGACAGTCCTTTTTTAAAAAGTTTCTTTCTTTTTTTTCCTTCTTTTTGTTTTTTGAGATAAGGCTTCTGTGTGTAGCTTTAGAGCCTGTCCTGGAACTCTCTCTGTAGATCAGGATGGCCTCAAACCCATAGGAACTCAACTACCTCCGCCTCCTGAGTGCTGGAACTAAAAGCAGGTGCCACCACCGTCCGGCCATTCAGAGTGTTGCTAAACACGGCAGTGGCAGCTCCTTGCATGTGTCCATTTGATCTTTCTGACACAGAGGACAAAGGAGATGGGTGAGGCTCAAAAGAACCAGTGTTTTATGTCTCTACAAGGCTGGTCAGAGAGTACAGAAGCTACCTGCAGGTAACAAGCAATCTCCACACACATCCCTTGAGCTTCCAAAAGTGTCCTAAGCCCAACATGGTAAAAAAATAACATTTGTCTGCATCTCAGAGTGCTTCCCAATTAAGATTTGATGGTTTGTACATTTGTCCCATGTTATACTATTTAGATTCTTGGGTTGAATGGCATAGAAACTAAGCTAGTTTTAAATAATCCAATGAGGTGAGAAAGAAACTGTAAGTCATTAGTAGTTACAGTTTTAAGAAAAATATAATGAACATCATATATAAATACACATCAGTGACAATTTAGGAGGACTAGCCTATTATTTAAATAATAATAGTTAACAAGTTCATCATCAGCACCACTACAAAATGGCTACTAAGATCAAAGATGACTTACCAGATTTGTTTAATGATTGTGGACCAGCAGAGCTGGAGCCCCATGTAGATGCATTAGATGACGCAGTAATGGGTTCTCCCCAGCTGGGACCACTGTCTATGGGCTTACCCCAGGCTGAAGTACCATTATCCACAGTCGTGGCTGGAGTAGAAGGCTCCCCCCAGGGCTCACCCCAGCCTTTAGAAAGTATGGGAAAAGAAGACATCAGCACAGACATAAGGAATCATAGCAAATAAAGACAAGGAAGTACTTAGTAAACCAGATGAAAAACTTCACATATTCAATAATGATGCTCTGACAAGCATGAGGCACATTTTATGTAAAGAATATAAATTATTCTGCACTAATATAATTTAATTGTGTAATGTTTTAACCTTTTCTCTCAAAACTGCCTTCTAGTGGTAGGGCAGATTCTTTTGAATAACTTAATTATAGTAAATCATCTTCCTTTGAGGATGAAGTTAGTTTCTAAAAATGCCAGGTTCTTCTGAATCAAAGCTTGTGAACTGAAGCAGATGTGTTGTGAAGGGTTGGCTATACTAGTCACACTTTTACTGAAAGGACACCCTTCCTATAGCACTGTAGTGGAGAACAATTGACCATACCACACCAACAGGTAAGCAATCTACTTTATACATACTGAATAATGTTCATTTAAAAGTACACAGAAGGTCTACACTACATTAAAATTGTCTAAAACCAAAATTTTTGTTTAAAGAAAAACAGACACCTGTCCTAAGAGTTAAACATAAATCAACACACTAGACTCATATTTAAAAACAAACAAGCCAGAATCAAGTACAAAAGAATTCATGAAAACATTGCCATCTCTTTATCCAATGAAACACCACTCAACAAAACCCCCACTAAGAAACACAGGCCTGTCACATTTAAAGAAAATTTATACAGAAAAGAATTTGCTCAGTATAGAATATACTAGATATAGCACAACATTTTAGACACATACATTATATCCACTGTTATCTAAGTAGATGCAGACATCTAATTTAGATGCCTAATATAAAAAAATTACTCTAAATAAAGTCAAAGAGCAAATATCTAGAGTGCTGTACTCAGTCACTTTGGCTTTATTTTATTTCAGTAATAAAACCTAACTGTTAAGCCTTGGCTCAGAATGACTGAGAGAAGTATGTAACACTGCCACTTAACCCCTTCTAGGCTCCTAATAAAGAAGAGAGTACAGAAGATTCACAGCAACATGGTTGAAGATAGTGCTGTTGCCTGGTGAACACTATCTCTAGAACACAGCTGAAAGGCCTTGATGTGCATATCCAAGTGGTTAAACAAATCTTATGACAGTATGCCAACACAAAACTTGCTTCCAGAATACCACTGGACCCCAAAGAAGAACGCTTACCAGAGCCATTGCTTGCCTCCTTGCTTGAGATAGCATTTGCAGACGGCAGCAACCGATGCATCTGTGCTTGCTGGTCTGAGCGGCTGCTGCCATCTGGGATGTTTTTATTCCACATGTTCACATTTTTGTAGTTGTATTTGCTCGGATCTCCCCAAGCTGAAGTTCCATCGTCAATCTCCATTTTTCGTCGTATAGATTCTGGGGATGGCTCCTCCCAGCCTGTGGGTTCTTCCTCCTTTGTTGGAGCTGGAATAGGTCCTCCCAACCAGCCTGTACCAGGAGGCTTGCTGGGGGCTGATGGGATTCCCCATGATCCAACAATGTCTTGTTGCTTGTTCCAATCTGGAGAACTAACTGGTTTTGATGAATCTCCCCAACCTAGAGACTGATTACACTTTGGAGGGTCTACCCATCCCTGGGAAGAATTAGGTTTAGAAGATTCATCCCATCCTGATGAATTATTTGGATTTATATTATTTCCCCAAGTAAAAGAACTAGTTTTACCAAGTTCATTCCAACCAGAAATGGACCTGTCACTGTCACTACCTCCTGAGCTGGATTTCTTATTAGCCTCACCCCAATGGTTACTCCTGGAAGTGTCTCCCCAGTTATCACTGGCAGAAATGGACCAACCTTGGTTTGACTTTTGCCCATCACCCCACCCCTGTTTGTTCTTTTGCGAATCATTCCATGCAGTCTTCTCTTCTTTGCAATTCCCCCACTGATTGCTCTTGATCATTCCTGTAGCAGCAGAATCATCTTCCCACCCCCCCTGGCAGTTTGAGCCTTTGGAATCTCCCCACCTCAGAGTAGGTTTGGGATCGCCCCACCCTGATACAGATGAGGTATCATTACTATTAGGGCTAGTCTTATCTATACATGCCCCTGAGTTAAAAGTCTGTGTTGCAGAGCTTCCCCAGGCCTCTGTCCCATTGTCAGTCTTTCTTTCCCCTCTTGGTGATGTCTCTGTATCCCAGGCAGTATTCTGCTTAATAGGAGTCTGTCCCCAACCGGAGTTGGATAGGACACGTGGATCTAAGTCAGTTCTGTTCACAATGCTTTGGAGTAATGTGTGCTGATCAATTTTCCTTCTATCTCTACTCTGACTTTCCCCAGTTACTTTTTCTTCAAGGCGTCCAGTGCTCTCTGTACTACCATCACTCTCCACTGTGCCTCCTGTTTTGGCCCACACACTGTTTTGCTCATTTGTCTGAGATGTGGCAGAACCCTGGTCCTCTTCCTCAGTAGATTTCCATCCATTTGTAAACTTCTTACCATTGCCATTCACACTGTCATTGGAATGCTGATTGCTAGGCAGTTTGTTCCACTCAACACTGGGCAGGCTTGTACCAGTGTTCTGTGCAGGACTTCCCCATCCTCTTCGACTTCCTCCAGAATTCGCACCATTTCCACTTCCCCATGGTGAACTCTGGGAATTTGTCGTCCCAGACTCCCAGACACCTCCCCCTTTATGTGTGTTAACTTGAAAGTTAGTGCCCATAGGCCCACCTATGCCAGGCTGCATTAGGGTTGCATTCACAGTGTCACCATTGGTTTGGCCACTAGGGCCTGTACATTTGTCGCCAGAGTAATTAGAACCATAGGCACCCCATGTAGTACCGTAGGAGCCTCCAGTTTTTGACTCTCCATTGCTAAGGTGACAAAGGGAAGTGCCATTCATAACTGATGGAGCCTGTATCTGAGGATGATTCATTGTGCTCACACGCCAGGCCCCTGGATTACTAGTAGGCAGTTCATTATTCTGTACTGAACCGGAGTTTGGTAAACTAGAGGTCATAAAGTTAGTAGTGTTATTTGGTCCAGTTGTTTCAGTGGTGATATTCTGAGGTTGACCACTGAATGAAACCTTCTGTGTACCACTTACTTCAGGCTCACAAGTTTCCTGAATGCTGCCCCAGGTACCATGGGTAGAAGAGCCACTGACTTTAGAGTTGATACTCTGATTGTTAGGCATTTGGCCTATGGTACTACACTGAATATTGATGCCAGAACTCCCACTCCCTACAGGCCCTTTTAGGGCAAGTCCATTGTTTTCTAATACTGGCCAGGCACCATGGTTGCTAGCTGAATTCAAAGTGCTTGGATTTAACCCTCCATTTGATGAAGAACTTACAGTGCCCCAAGCATTCATTCTACTATTACTATTTTCTGATTTGCTTTCAGGAGCATCCACAGAGACCTGACATGTGCTTATTATGGCTCCATGAGGGAAGCCCCATGGCCCAGAACTACTTCCATGGCCCACATTATTGCTGCTGCTACCAACCACAAACTTGCTTTGAGATCCGAGTCCAGTGCTGTTCCGAAGGCCATCTTTTTCACCACCTGTGTTCCCTGAAGCCATGACAGTGATGTTTCTCTCTGACTCAGAACTGGAGGCAGAATCAGCATCTACACACTCTGAAGCCAACTCAGGATCACTGCCAGGGGCTGAGGGCCATACTTCTTTTTCCAACAAGTCCTTTACAGCATTGTTACAGCTTGTGCTACAGTCACTTGTAGAAGACACAGGTCCCCGCTGACAATTTTCATAATGAGATCCTGAAGTATTATGATTTATATCTAGAATAAAGGAGAAGTACAACTATTTATAAAGTGTTAACCATTTCCAAAACGATATTATGTAGTCTGAGAAAAACAATGATCCATCACAAATACATGCAGCTCCTCAACATCAGCAAGATGATTTGTAGTATGGCTGAGGCACTGGTTATCTTCCAGCCACCAACTCTCCACGTTCAGTGATTTCACAGGTGGAACTATGGTGCTTTATTCAACACCCTACAGTACTGTGTGAAAAAGAAAACCCTCAGGAACATCCCCTAAGTATACTAACTGGTAAAATCCAAATAAAGCAAGGAGTAAGGAAGACTGGGTGGTCCTGATGAATTAGGACAATCCAGGCTCAGAGACGTGATTTGGGAGAAAATGAACGAGGGAATAAGGAGCCCCAAACAACCCTGTTTCCTAAAATAACTTCTACACAACTCCTTTGGATGTTGTAACAATTCTGTAAAAATCCAAAAGCCTTACATTTCTATTTTACTAGTGTATACATTCAAACACAGTGTTACACACAAGCAAGAATATTAATTAAAAACATTTCCTAATCTACTTTTATAACCATGTTTATTAAGGGACAACAGGGAAAACTGGTATGCTGAAAAATCACCAAATTATGGTCAGTACCTCAGCAGCTGATATTGAAGGCCATAAGAAATCAATCATAATCAAGTCTTAGACACATCTTTTTTTTTTTTTTTTTCTACAGTCAAGAGTTGCTGTGTTTTTCTGTTAGTTTCTCAATCTGTCTCATTTGGTTTAAGGGTCTAGTGGATAGAAATGCATCTTCAACAACATTTTCTTAAGACATCTGCATTTGGACTATCTTGAGGGGTAGCTTACAATACAGTTCCCAGTCAGTGCAAGTCTAGAAATAAATCAAAGTCATATTTAGTAGTATGATTTACTATTATGGAAAATTGATTCTGTTACTACTACTTTCTCTTAAAGCACAAATGCTAAGAAGCAAATATGAAGAGCTGTTAAGAATGACAAGAAAAGCAATTAGAGATCAAGCTGTAAAGTAACCAGTATGCAGAATTCAAGTAAGTACTGCAAAGTGCACAATTACTGCTCTCTTAGATTTTATCAAAAAGCTATCAGAGGCTGGGTGTGGTCACATTTTAGTCCAAACCTCAGAGGCAGATCTCTGACTCAGAGGTAAGCCTACTATGAAGTAGAACCCTGCCCTTCTGCTGCCACCAATGGCAGTCAATTTGTTTGTCTTCTCATCTCCCTGGGAAGAAATAATTCTATACTGCAACACACAGCAGCAGAAACACCAACATATGGCTGGCATTCATTACTACACAGTAGCAGCTCTGTAAACATCTGTACCAAGTCCTTGGGACAATTCTAGAGCACAAGTATTGCCCTGACTTTGCATGAGAGAAACCAAGGGACAGAAGTTTGAAAACTTACAGAAACTGAATGAGATAAGCAAGTTGTGCTGGACAGTTTTATGCCAACTTGACACAAGCCAAGTCATGAGAAGAGACATCCTCAACTAGGAAAATGTCTCCAAGCTGGGCGTGGTGGTACAAACCTTTAATCCAGCACCCAGGCCAGCCTGGTATAGACAAAACAAAAACAAACAACAACAACAAAAATGTCTTCATAAGATCAGGCTGTAGGCTGATTCAACAAGCAATGTTCAGAGTACCTACTTTTGGGATGTTGGTCTAGGAGCAGCAAACCTATGCTCCAATTATCAAATATTTTTATGGGCGAGATGGTCTATGACTTCTATTCAATTCTGCTAACGTGGTTTGAAATCATTCACCGACAACATGTTAATCAGAAGGTACAGAAAAAGCTGTTGGATACATTTGTAAGCATGTTGCTCTTGACTAGATGCTAAATGAGTTCACTAGGCAACAGACAGTAAAAAAGGGAGCAAAGAAATAGGAACCCGAAATTCAAAATCAGCATAGTATGGTAAATCAGAGTCATGAGTTACTAAGGTGAGAATCCAAAAATTATTTTAATGACTCTAGATGGCTTCTTGAATAAATGGTGTGTCAATTTTTGAAGCACAGAGGCATTACAAAGTAAGAGGTATGAGCTCAAGTTTGGACATACTGGCTTAAAGGAACCTAATATTTTCTGATGATTCCAGAAGACATGACCTCTGAAATACGGAGAAACACAAAAGCCATGGAAAACTAGAGGGCTGGTCAGATAAACTGCTAAACACACAGGAGGAGGAGGGTACAAGAAAAGAAGAGATAGACAATGATGTAGTGGCCAGGGAGCAAAGGACTTTTTAAGAAGTAATTAGAAAAAAGCAAAAGCAAAACTAAACACAAACAACCTCTACTTACAAGAGACTTTTGAAAATAAAAACAAAACAACCCACATTTCAACATTTTCAATAGTCTGCATCCAACATCCTGGTGCCAATGGCTCTGGTTAGTGAGCAAGAGGTAGACTACAGAGAACTATAGCAGTGTATAGCAGTCAGTAAACACAGTCATTCCTTAAGATCTTTAAAGATAGGAGGACACAAGTTATCTGAGAGTCTCAAGGTACAGAGGCTTAGAAGACTTCAAGGCAAGAAGAGATTAGAGTGTGTTCTCAGGTGAATGGGAGCCACAGGAGTGCAAGGAGCACAGGACACACACACTTCAACCTTCAAACATGCACAGAAATCTTAATGCCTCCCAGTTCTTGTTCACCTCACCACTATAGCTTAAATGTCTTTCAGCTTCCTTTAAAAAAGAAAAGAAAGAAGAAAAAAGAGATGGAGGGAGGGAGAGAATATTTCAAATACAGGAAAGTTGACAAAGAATAATTTAGAAATGTTCTTAACATTGATTTAATAAATACATTAGAGTGCTGGGGGAAGACTCCTTGTATTCTTTCTCTACTTCTCTATTTTGCCAGAAACAGCTTATATTTGAATTCATCCCTGAACAATATGGTACTGTCTTACATGGGGGTAGGGTGGGGTGTGTGTGTGTGTAAAACCATAAACAAAGCTACCTTGAAATGCCTGGCAGAAATGTGATCATCAACTATTAGAAGACACCGCTGAATTGTTACTAGTTCTGTGGACCAGGATGATAAATAACAGTGTCAAACCTGGAGAAGAGACTACCTTTAGTCTCAGGGTATAAAAATGAAGTGCCATGGGGCTGGAGAGATGGCTCAGCAGTTTAGGAGCACTGGCTGTTCTTCCAGAGGTCCTGAGTTCAGTTCCCAGCATCCATATGGTGGCTCACAACCATCTGTAATGAGATCTGGTGCCCTCTTCTGTCCTGCAGGAATGCATGCAGGAAAAACACTGTATATGTAATAAATAAATATTTTTTTAAAAAAATGAAGTGCCATGCATGAGGTTTACCATTTGACTTTCAAGTGGCAAGTGGTTTAACCATAATGAACACATGCATACACACATGCATATGTGTGTGACAGGGAAAAAACAAAAAAACATAGTGAGTCAACTAAGAATGCTGCAAGCCCCTTGGGCTTGAGAGGATGGACATTCACTGTTCTAGTCTTTAGAACTGTACTGCATGGATTATGTCATGTGGAAGAAGGAGCAATTAGGACACTTTGGCCATAAGAACAGTAGTTTGTCAGTGCTGCCAAGTGTTATTATCACCACTAGAGTCTTCCAAATCAGGATATTTGAGCAACAGCAAGATTGTCCTGGTTATAGGAGTCAAGTGCAAAAAAGCAATCTGAAACTTTGTGTGCTTATCATTCCTACTGGGTACATTATGTGAGTGTGCATGATCATGTACCATAGGTCAAAAGACAACTTTATAGTGTCAATTCTCTAACAACTTTACAAGAGTTGTCAAGATCAAACTCATTAGGTTTTCACAGCAAGTGTTTTTACCTGATGAGCCTTGCCAGCTGCCAATCACACTGTTGGAGGCCAGATCAGATAATGTCAGGCCAGGACTTAGCAATGTACAAGGCCCTAACAAAAATGGAAGTGCAGAAGTGCCTGAGAAGAGAACCCATTATTTATATCCCTTACCTGCTGGCCTGAGAGTGGTTTCTCATCTCATCTATCTACGTATTCTTTTTACTTTGTACAGAGTATACTAGGAAAACGGAGGCACCTTTTCCTCTTGACCATGAAAAGTATATCTGAATTTCCATGCATCATGTGAAATGTACTCCCTAACCTACAAAGGCTAAAAACAGACGATTCTGAACCTATAGTAGTGGTCATCTACACAACCAGACCAAGCTACTTACTTACTCTGTTCCACCCACTATCATCAATAACTAATTGGCTGCTTCTTAATGTGTAAAACAAATATGGTGCTGCCTGATATGTGAGGTGAGAATAAGCACCCTCACTAGTGGGCAGCTATAACACAGACCCTGTGAAGAGCAGCCCTATGATCTACACACTCATTGTTATTAGCTCTGAGGATCTGATTCTTACTTAAGGAGCCTTTTTTGATTCATTGACTTCCTATGGTCTGTTTTACAGCTACCACTACAAACAGAACACAAAGAAATACATTAATAATATAAGTACATGGGGTATGATTGCAAGAAGAGAGTCACAAATATCTTTTAAAGATAAAGGGCTAGAAAGCTAGCCCCGTGGTTAGGAACACTTACTGCTCTTGCAGGGGATATAATACCCTCTTCTGGCCTCTGTGGGCTTCTGCACACATATGGTGCATATATGCTCATGCTCGAACGCTCTTACACATGTATTTAAAAAGATTCAAAATAAACCTTTAAAGACAAAAGTGTCAATCTTGATTTTCGGAGTATATCAGTTTCACAGTCAGCATTTGCTAATGGCTTCAGGATTTTATGCCTCCAAATAAATGTGGTGCTGCCCTGCTTCCCAAGTTCTTCTAAAAACAGGCAGGTGTGTGTGTGTGTGTTTCTTCTTTATCACTTTCTTTGAAGACTCTTTTCTAGGATCACACATGATAACTTCTCATCAGAATGAACATCTCAAAACTCGATTCTTTTAACCCATACTCATTTTATGTATGTGTACATAATTGAGGCATGTGAGTATGTGTATATATTGATCCTGCTGGGTGTCTCCAATCTTATTTTTTCAGACAAGGTCTGTCACAAAACCTGAACAGGACCAAGGATCCTCCCTTTGTCTTCCATGTGCTGGGGTTACAAATGTAACTCTACTTGGCTTTTTTTTTTAAATAGAGATGCTGAAGATCTAACTTGGTCCTCATGCTTGCACAGTAGGCACTTTACTGAGCAAACTACCATCTGTCCAGTCCCACACTTATTTTTGAGTTACATGTGCTAAGTGTTCCTGGCACGCATGGAGCAGGGTGAAATAAGAATTCCTGGCATGTAATGGCCATGTGGTAAAGTCGACATGGTGTTGCATAAGAGGGCACGCCCCTCAGCATGGCTATGTAGATTGGTGCCCACCCTTTCCATGGCACCATGTACAGAGGGCATACCCCTAGGCATGGCTACAAAGATTCGAGCCCACCCCTCTCTTAAAAAGAAATACCATGTGGCAGCCCACTCTCTCTCCCTCCCAGCTTTCTTCTCCAGGTACCCGCCTCTCAGTAACTCTCTAAAATAAACTTTCGTGTGGCACCTGGCAGTGAGTGTGTGTGTCTCTCTCTCCCCACGTGCAAAAAACTAACAACATGACTCTTATACTACTGTTGTCTCCATTTTAAAAATAGCTTTGTTCCTTGCTTTTTCAAATGGAAGAGGCACACTTAAACTCTTCCAAGTATACTATGTCATTTCACTGTATGTTTATCATATACCACCTTACCCAGCTCACAGTAGGTACTCAGGCATTTGCTGAATAAGGAATTCTCTCCGAAGACTCTAGTAACAGATTGCTTATGCTGATGACCAATAGATTTTCTTCTAACCTGGCTTCCCAAATGAAATTCAACTTCTTAGTTACCTACAACCTGGCCTATATACAATGTTAAACTGTTTTTGAAAGTATCTTTCTATAGGTGTTAGAGTGTGCTCGCTAATCTTATTCAACTTGACACAAGCTAGAGTGATCTGAAAGGAGGGAACCTTAATGGAGAAAGTGCTTCCATAAGATCCAGCTATAAGGCTCTTTCTTTTCCCTCCCTCCCTTCCTCCCCCCATTTCTTTCTCTTTCTCTCTCTTTCTTTCTTCCTTCCTTCCTTTCTAGACAGGGTTTCTCCATGTAACTGCTCTGGCTAGCCTAGAACTTGCTTTGTAGACCAGACTAGCCTCAAACATATAGAGACATGACTGCCTCCCAAGTTCTAGGATTAAAGGCATGTACCACAACAGCGGCTTGTCTAGGCATTTTCTTAATTAATGACTGATGTGGGAGGACCCAGTCCATTGTGGGTGGGGTCATCCCTGGACTGGAGGCCCTGAGTTCTCTAAGAAAGCAGGCTGAGCAAGCCATGGGGAGCAACTCAGTAAGCAGCACTCCTTCATGGCCTCTCCATCAGCTCCTGTCTCCAGGATCCTGCCCTGTTTGAGTTCCTGTCTTGACTTCCTTCAATGAACAGTAATGTGGAAGTGTAAACCAAATAAACCCTTCACTTGCCAGCTTGCTTTTTGGTCACGGTGTTTCGTTGCAGCAAGAGAAACCCTAAGACACAGGGATAAGACAATTTGCTTGGCATTTAAACATTAGGCATTGAGCTGACTGCTTTAACGTTTCATATACAATTTAGACTTCTAAGCACTTTAGGTTGGGTCCTAGTGTCTATACTATAGATTAAGAAATAAAGCCCCTGACAGATATGAAGGCACACATCTTTATTCCAAGCACTTCCAAGGCAGAGGCAAGAGAATTTCTCAGTCTAAGGCTAGCTAGAGTTCCAAGGGTAGACTGTCTCAAAACAAAACAACCCAAAATCAAAAAGAAGATCCCAAGAATTTCTTGACCAATTTGACACAGGTAATAAGTGGTTTGGGGCACAGGGAGTCAGTCTTAGTCAGGATGATATGTGTCCTTCTAATAATGTGCTACTCTAGAGACCTAGATCAGAAATGTCTTCCTTTTCCATTCCTATCACATCCAATGTGTTGCACCATAGCTCTGGAGTCAGACAGAACTTGACTTGAGCCCAAAATGTGCTACTACTAGCTGTGAATATGATATATCTTAGCATACACA
This sequence comes from Sigmodon hispidus, assembly GCA_004025045.1. NCBI lineage: Eukaryota > Metazoa > Chordata > Mammalia > Rodentia > Cricetidae > Sigmodon > Sigmodon hispidus. Next base: position 25,636 of record PVIH01000951.1, read on the forward strand.
GTGGTGCTTGGTATACATAAAAAAGCATCCAGGCAGCAAGTAAGTAGTTACCAGGGATGGTCAGGAATAAAGATGATAGCCACCCTGTGAAGAGTTACTTAAGAGTAAATGTATATGACTATAGAACACAAGGAGTGGAAAGGGCTCAATTTTAACTACAAACTTATTAGACATGGGACCTGACAGAAAATGAAAGCAACCACAATATTCACTTTCTAAGTAAGATTAAGCATGTAACTGACAGTAAAGGATTCTCCACTTAAGCCCTAGTCAGCATTCTTAAAGCCCAAATCTTGAGCTCATTCCACACAAAACGTACCACCAAAAACACTATGGATCATAAACAGAACTACACTGCCAATGAGTCCTGTAGAAAACGTCTTTCTCACCTGACTGGCTTTTGCTGTTCTGCACCTCTCCGTTATTTTGTGGCTGTTGATTTGTTACAGCACTGCTTTCTGATTGGCTGTTTAACACCTTAACAGCAGATCCCAAGTTTGCTGCTATGACAGGAAAATGCTGACCCCTCTTTAGAAGCTGTTTGTGTTCCTGGTGGCGAAATCGTGGAGGTACTTCACGAGGATACCGAGGCAAGGCCTGTGGCTGCTGTTGCTGCTCCTGCTGCTGTTGCTGCTGTGGCGGCGGCTGCTGATTGCTGGCTGTAGCTCGCTTGGCATTATTATTAGTGCTGGTTGCTGTGGAAGTGCCGGTATCAGAGTTGGCAGGCTGAGGCTGGCTTACACTGGGCTTTATCTGTTCTGGCACTAATTCCAACAAAAGAAGAGAGGTGGGAAAGGTTAACCAGATAAGTATACTTTACCTTCACACTCAAATGTCCTATGAAAACAACCTCAAGAAAAGCTTTAAGCATCAGAATATCCTCATTCAGAGGATCGAGTTTCTGAAGAGATGCCACTGCCTGGAGTTAAACTTTACTTCTCCTGACAAGGGTGGCCATTCTTGACCAGGATGACACACATGCTCAATGTTTCTATTACACTCTAGCTAGCATTTGATATTTAACTATGGACCAAAAGAACAAGTAGGGCAAATTGACTGATGTCCTAAAACAGTGGTTCTCAACCTGTGGTCATACTAGCTTTTTACATTATGATTCATAACAGTAGCAATATCAGTTATGAAGTAGCAGTGAAAATAATGTCATGGTTGAGGGTCATCACAACATGAGGAATTGTGTTAAAGGGTCACAGCATTAGAAAGGCTGAGAACTACTGTTCGAAAGGAATCTTCAATTCTCTAACTGTTCTTGTCCTACTCTGTTTTTATATTCTTAATTTTTAAAAGAATTATGTATTTTTATATGTATGAGTGTTCTGCCTGCATGTGTATCTGTTCATGTGTACAGTGCCAGTGGAGGCCAGAAGGCGCTGGAAACCCTAGGACTGGAGTTACAGACTGCTGTGAGCCACCACTGAGAATCTAACCCAGGCCCTCAGATGAGCAGTCAGTGCTCTTAACCACTGAGACATCTCTCCAGCATCTGTGTCTGGTTTCTACTTTATCATCTGAGACATAAATTCACTATGTAACCCATATATCACTATGGGTGTGGTGATATATTGTGTATCTCATAAAGTTTGCTTGCAGAACAGAGGAAAAGAGTCAATTACAGATTTAGCCAGGAAGGTCAGGGAGTGGTGGCCCATGCCTTTCATCCTAGCACTTGGGAAGAAGAGGTACAGATCTGGGTCTCTGTAGTTCAAGGCTAAACAGAGCCAGATGGTGGTAGAGGGCACCTGTAATCCCAGCACTTGAGAAGTACACCTTTAATCCTAGCACTAGGAAAGTTAAACCAGGAAGTGAGATAGCTGGGCACAGAAAGATAAGCAGGAGGAGGCAGGAGCTCAGCCCTTCCCCTGTGCTTCCTTTCCCTGAGGCTGAGGACTGAAAGGCATTCAGGATTCTTGGAGATAGGCCTAAGGAGTTGGCTGGGTGAGAAGTTGCTGTGGTTTGTTTCTGATCTTTCTTTCAGCTTTCCCCCAGTATCTGGTCCTGGGTTTTTATTATAAGACAAAGTAGAATTCATGCAATACCTGGATGCTCCAAAATTCATTATATAACTCAGACTGGCCTGAAGCTTGTAATCCTCTGGAGTCATCCTTCTAAGTGCTGAGGCTACAAGTGGATACAACCATGTCGGGCTTGGTCCCTACTTTAAGTATTTGGAAGAAATAGTTGGAAAAGCCTTCATTTCTACACAAAAGGGCAATTTTCCACTGGTGAATATGTCTAAGCAAAGGACAAGCTCAGAATAAGAAGCAAATGCAGGTAACAGGAGTGAGGAGTAACCTGGACAGCACCTTAGACAAATGTGAGAATACTTTATGAGTGACTGGAAGCTGATAGGTAAATCAGAGTATTCAGCACAAAAATCTGTAAATAAACTAATGGAAATACCTTAAAACTGCAAAAACAGAGTTCATCTCTGAATCTACAGTTGGCATAGTGTCTGGACTTAGGCTTCAATTCCAGCCCCAATGAACCTGTTCTCTCCTCTGTTGAGTGAGACATCCCAGTGGCCTTAGTCATTACAAAGCACAGGACATGTGTCTATTTAAATACTTGCTGTTCTATAATGGCTGGTGTGGTGGTCTGAAAGAAAATGACCCCCAAACAGAGTGGCACTATTAAGAAGTATGGCCTTATTGGAATATATATGGTCGTATGTTAGAGGAAATGTGTCACTGTGGAGGACGGCTTTGAGGTTTTATATATGTTAAAGCCTCACATATTGCGACAGACCACTTCCTGTTGTCTGCTGGTCAAGATGCACAATTCTCAGCTACCTATTCAAAACCATATCTGCTTGCATACCATCATATTGTACCCTGACAATGAACTAATCCTCTGAAACTTTAAGCAGGCCACCAAAATGAAATGTTTTCCTTTCTAAGAGTGTCTCTTCACAGCAATGGAAACTCTAAGCTGGCACACCATTCTATACACCTGCAATAGTGCAATCCCACTAAAGAACAAAATAAAACTCTAATGCTGGTGAGAACACTTGAGAAAAATTCTGATATATATTACATATTTAATAAAACCTGAATATTGGGGAGAGAACACACAGTCAAATCCTAGGCAGACAGCTCAGGAAATTCTTAAACCTTGAATACTACTATCAAGGAGCAAGTCAGTGGGCAGCACTCCTCATGGCCTCTGCATCAGCTCCTGCCTCCAGGTTCCTGCCCTCTCACTTTCAAAGATATGAACCGATAAGTAAAATAAACCCTTTCCTCCCCAAGCTGCTTATGTGTTTCATTCTAGCAGTAGTAGCCGACACGAGCGCGCGCGCACACACACACACACACACACACACACACACACACACACACACAGAGAGAGAGAGAGAGAGAGAGAGAACACGTATGTGTACTTGAACACCTGCTGGGTCAGAAAGACAACTTTCAGTGTCAGGTCCCACCTTCCACTGTGTGGATCTTGGGAAACAAACTTAGGTTGTCAGTGTCAGGTTTCGTCACAAGCCACCTCACTGGCTCCATCATTTTCATCCTTTCAAAAGAATATTTTTATTTTTTATGTTTAAGAGTTTGCCTGCATGTATATATCAGCACTATGTACATGTTCTTAACTGTTGAGCAATCTCTCCAGGTCCATCCTTTTCATTTTGAGGGTTACTGACAAGCCTTTTAACAATTTGGGCCAAGTATTTTTCTTAATGTAATTTATGTATTAATTTTTCTCTCCTAACACATTGCTCCCAATAGGTAATAATGAGGTTTATGCATCTCAAATTAAAAAAAAATAGTGATTTGAAATATATTATATGGCTGTTAAGGTGCCCTAGCAAGTCAGAAAGCTTGCCACTAAGTCTGACAACCTATGCTAAACAAGTACAATTCATATGGTGGGAAAAAACCAAGTGCCACAAGATGTCATCTGATACTTATGTGTGGTGGAAATGTTCTCTGTATATAAATGTTCACTGTAAATAAAGTAATTGGTTTGGTCATAAGTGGAGCACCATAGAAGTGGGTGGAGAATCAGGAGAGAGAGATAGAAGGAGGGTGGAGTTAGCCAGTCTCCATCTGACCCCAGAGGAAGAAACATGTAAGGAATCCAGGTGAGCCACAGGCCAGGCCATGTGGCAGATAGAATACTAGAAATGGGTTGAATTAAGATGAAAGAGCTAGCTAGTAATGTGCTTGAGACAAGGGCCAAACAGTATGAAATTAATATAAGCGACTGATTCATTTATTTGGGGGAAAAAGTCACCACGGGCAAGGTCCAAACTTCTGGCCCAAATGGGGCCAGAAACCTTCTACAACACTTACGCATGCACACACACAAAATTAAAAAAAGTATTATGAGTTCAAAGTATTAGAATATTCCAAAGTGCCTCTAAAATGAAAGGAAGATAAAGCAAATGTAACTAAAAATTATAGGCAACATTTAAAAAAAAAAAAAAAAAAAACCCTGTAATTTGGTCTTTATGTGCTTAGTACTGGAGTCAGCACGCTGACAATGGACTGTGAACTTAGGTTAGTAAAGTAAGCTGCTGCTCCCAGAACATAGGGTTTCTTTATACTCACAATATTATTGAAAAGCAAAGCCTTCTGAGGGCCAGTGTGGTAGCTCAGCTGGTAGGTAGAGGTGTTTGTGGGCAACTTGAGTTGCATCCTCAGAATCCACATAAAGGTGAAAAGAAAAAAGTTGTCCTCTGACCTCCACATAAACCTCTTACATGGTGCACACCCACAAAAATACTGTTGACAATAAACAAGGTGTGATTTGTGTAAAAATAACAAGAAATCAGAGGGTAATTTAACATGCAAATATTCTGAGTAACCAACACAGAAAAATGTGGGAATGAACCCGAAGTAAAAAGTGACCAGGCATTCAGAGTAGTATCTGTACTATGTATACTACCTCTCTCAAATAAATGCCATCAATAAGAAAGACTGGCTGAGAACCTAAAAGGAAATGTTTAATACTGACAAAAAAAAAAAAAAAAAGGGAAATAGGTGAGCCAGTTAGCATAAAAGAAACAGAAACTTATGAACACACCCATTAGGCTTGTGTCAATTACCTATACTACTGTATTTTTGTTTGTTTGTATGCCTTACACTACTTTAAGAAATGTGCATCTGTCTTTTTTATGGTTCCAGAGCACAGTAAGACAGAATACCAATATGTTACAGTAAATCAAGACATTAGTGGTCACAGCCAGAAGTGATAGCACACACCTGCAGCCAAACACTTTTTGTGCCAGGGAAGACAGTAAACTCTGCCACTGCAACACAAAAGCAGCCATAGGTCAATGTGGATATATATTACATATTTAATAAAATCTGAGTATTGGGGAGAGAGCAGACAGTCAAATCCTAGGCAGACAGCTCAGGAAATTCTTAAACCTTGAATACAAGAATAAACAGCTGAGAGTCAATTGCACACACCTTTAATCCCAGCACAGGGAAAGCTGGGAGTGGCCACCAACATCCTTTATCCCTTAACTCCAGAGACAGAACTTCTTCTGTTTCTGTGAGTTCAAGGCGGACATGCCTTTAATCCTAATCTGGATAGGATAGTAAAGAAACCAGGCACACACAGAAGCGACTGAATAGGAGGCTGAGGAAGTTGCAAGACAGCTGGGTAAGAATTGACTGTGGTGCTTCCTCTCTGATATTTCAGCCTTCCCCTAATATTTGGCTCTGAGTCTCATTCGTGATAGTACAGGTCAATAAAGGCTTCCAATAAAACTTCCCATGCAGAACCAGGTAGTTAAGTGTATTTGGGTGAGAAGCTGTGGTTTTTCAGTCCCTGCCCTACAAAATGTAGTCTGAAGGTCCTACTATATAGAACATCATAAAGAGCTTCCAACCAGGTCCACATCAGGCCAAAGTTGACTTCAAAGGTAAACAAAAAGATGAAGCTCCCATACATACTCACACACTTATGGTGGCTTGCAACATCTGTACCTCTAATTCAAAAGTATCTGACACCATTTTCTGGTCTCCTTCAGCACTGTATGAATGTGGTACACAGATACACATGGAGACTAAACACTAATTACATATGAAATAAAATTTACAACAACAAAAAAACCTAAACACAATCACTCTTTTATACCACTAAAAACTGAGAACATCAAAAAGTTGTGATTATACATCTAAACATTAACAAACTTTTTGGCGAAAATAACTATTTTTCCAAACAAAATCAGTGAGAAGTGTTGGCTTCTTTCCTTTTTTTTTTCCTTAAATATTTTTTGTACATCTTTCTAAGGATTTAGCTAATGTTAGGTGGATTTTCATATTTGCTTCTGCATATCTGTTGTGACATTCCACCCTAGTCACTGGGTAACTCTGTATATAGTCATAAGAGAATATGAGTGAAAAGAGCAAAAAAGTTTTATCTTATAAAGAATTACAGAGCTTAAGAAATAACTTTAGGGCACTTCAATTTTGAACCCCTTCACTATAGAAAATCCATGCATGCAATATAATTGAATATATATGGTCCTAGAATTCAATATATCCTGAAATAAAAATATATATTTAAGATGCAACATACAGATAAAAAACACAGTCCTAAAGAGTTATAAAATGAAAATTGTATGGTACAAAAAACAGATTTAAAGAATCAGAGAAGAGATGGCAGGAATGGCCAAGGGTAGGAGGTAAGAGGCTATTTGTTTTAGTAGGAGTAGCTTACTTAGTTTATCCCCAAGCTCTCTAGATCTAATTAAAAAACAAAGCAGGTCCAACAGATGACCTCTTGATGAGATTAAAATGAATTTCATTTCAGTCTGAAATGCTGAATGCAAAGTATTTGGTCTTTAAACCAGAAAGCCTTAAGATAAAAAAAAAATGCAGAAATTTTATTGGTAAGTTTTAGGAATGCTAAATGATAAGTAGTGCTAGGAATTAATCTAGAAAATAGTTGCTTGCCAATTCACTAAATCCTGCTAATTCTGACTAAGTGTTATGACTTGAAGAACTATTCTAAAATATTTAAAATAGTGTATTTTATGCAGGCATGAGCAAATCTTAATGTTTCTGTTGAGAAGTCCCTAGGGGCTGCGGTGGTGGTGGTGGTGCACTCCTTTAATTCTAGCACTCAGGAGGCAAAGACAGGTAGATCTCTGAGGGTGAGGCCAGCCTGGTCTACAGAGTGAGTTCCAGGACAGCCAGGGTTACACACAGAAAACCCTACCTCAAAAAACTAAAGAAATAAGAACAGAAAGAAAAGTCCCTAAGGAAAAATATCAATAACAAGATTCCATAAACTACTAGTTCAAAATTAAATAGCCAAAAAAAAAAAAAATTAAATTGAGTTCACTTTGTTTTTATTTATCTCACAAATTCTAAAGAAATAGCTCTGCTCACTAAACAGACTCTACCTTCCTACTCAAGGCCTCTCCTCTCCACCCCTGACACAGCTGATTTTTCTTGATAGCTCTGCAGATCATGATTATGAGTCGCCTTGTTAGCCAAACACAGGATGAAACTTCTTTTAACAAAAGGCTAATTCTGTCTACTCTAAAGTACAGGGGCTTCTTTGTGCATGAAACTTGTTTACAGTGTTCACAATACAGACTACTGCTAAATCCTGTTCAAATATATAAGATTCAAAAAAGAAATGATAAAAAATCTACATTTCACCTAAAGAAGCACACCCTATAGAAGAAAAGGGCGGGACTCATCCTAATGTTCCAACAGCACTCTCCAAATTTGTTAGAACTTATTTAATTTCGGGAGGGTCTTCAGATTCTCATTAGAAACTATGCTTTTCAAGCCCATGTGTCCAAGCAAGTCTGGAAAACTGTTTTACAAGATACTATAGACCAACATTTACAGAACTTCATTTGTGACTCAAAAATAGACAACACCTAAAAATTCAGTTGGAAGGGAACAAAAAAATTCCTAATGAACAACTAATGCTACAGAATGCTTAACTTTCTACAATCTCTAGAAACAGTAAGAAAAATTTCCTAACAGAAATCTAGATCAATAGTGAGTTATCTAAGCATAAAATACATCAAATAAGGTTTAAAAATTTATAATTTAACAAAAAAATTGTTCTGGTTTTAAAATATATACATATTTCAAATTAAAAGGCTTTACTTCATCCTTCTATATCCTTCACTTCACCCTCCCTAATATAAGGAAAAGATGAATGCACTGTTTCAGTTTCATGAGGCCTAAGTTAAGAAAGCATTCAATGTAACCACTTAGCTTAGAACTGGAAGGCTAATGTTATAAAAACTATCCCATTCTGTGTTTCCCTCTGAGTATATGTTTTCCTATTCTGTGTATGTGTCCATGAGACCTGGTACTCCTAATCAGGTATCCCCCATCTGCAGAATGACTTCAGACATGGCTTCGTTCTTAATACATGAAGCTTTTCCTTCATGGCCACAACCCCACATCTCAATAGAAATCTATATAATGTGGAAAATACAACAAGCACTAATTAGACAATAACTAATAAGCATGTACAATTAACTCATGTAAACTGCTAACCAAAATTCAAAGTTAAATAGGAAAACAAAAAATGGGCAAATCATTAAAAATTAGTTCAGTAAATATTAGTAAAAGCAAGAAGGAGTTGAAGAGATGGCTCAGGGGTTATGAGTACTGACTGTACTTCCAGAGGACCAAGGTTCAATTCCCAGCCCTCATATGGAAGCTCACAATTTTCTGTAACCTCTGACATCCTCACACAGACATACATGCAGGCAAAATACCAATGCACACAAAATATATATTTTTTTCTTTCTTTCTCTTTTTTTAAAGTAAGACAATTCCAATCTTAACTCCTGTATGTGTATGCTCTCACACCCCCAGGGGCCATTAAGAAGTCAGATCACCCAGAGCTGAAGTTATAGGCAGAATGGGTGCTACAAAGTGCTAAAAAATTGAGTCCTGTGAAAGAGCAGTTAAGCTAGTGAGTGGTGGTAATGGCACTTGCTGCTCAGCCCAAGCTCCTGAGTTCAAGCCCAGGAACACAGAGTAGGAGAAAACCAACTTCTAAAAGTTGTTCTTTGATTGTCACATGGCTTGCCATGGCATTCCAGTGCACCCCACCCGAACATATAAACAAACAAACAAACAAACAAATAAATAAATAAATAAAGGGAACTGTAATTTATGGGGCTGGAGAAATGGCTCAAAGGTTAAGAGCACTGACTGTTCTTCCAGAGGTCCTGAATTCAATTCCCAGCAACCACATGGTGGCTCACAACCATCTATAATGACATCTGATACTCTCTTTTGTATACTGTATCCATAATAAATCTTTACAAAATAAAAAAGAAAGAGCAGTTAGCATCTTAACCTAACCATTTTTCTAACCCACTCTGACCACTTTATCCCCCAAGTTTCAAAACCCTAACCCTAACCCTAAGGTAGACACAATGTACTATGTTTCACTTAGACTAGATTGAGCTCTACTTTAATGAAGAAAAAAATCAAATCACTATCTATGTAGGGAGGCCCTAAGGCTGCTGCAGAAACTCCTAGCACGTTATTTCAAAAAGCTGAAAGATGACTAGGATAGTGTAAGACCACAGTGGTAAAAATTTAAATTTCCTGGGGCTGGAGAGATGGCTCAGCGGTTAAGAGCACTGACTGCTCTTCCAGAGGACCGGGGTTCAATTCCCAGCACCCACATGACAGCTTACAACTGTCTGTATTTCCAGTTCCAGGGAAATAAATAAATAAAGGTTTTTTAAAAAAAAATATTTAAATTTCCTCTATTTCACGTGGATAGTGTGTCTGCTATCTTTTCATCAAGACTCCCCGATGTTAAGGTATGACCCCATTTTACAGAGAAAGTGACAGAGACACAAAAGACAGCTGCTCATGCAACAGCATCTCATAAACAACAGAACTAAAAGGTTAAACAACTGTCCTTCTTAGTGTACAACATTAACTTTCATGTTAACTTGAGATTAAGAGTAAAGTCAAACTCTCTAACAATAGGGGAAGGGCTAATAATAAATTAACTACTTTAAAAAAGATTTCATGTCAGTTAAAGTAAGACATTAATGTGAGCTCAATGAGTTAACATTAGTGGAAAAATGAAGGAAAACAAACCAAGATCTGTATTCACTTCTGACAACAATGAGCCAGTTATAGATTTTAGCTCAAAATGCTACTCTCTAAAAACTCTGATTTTCTGCATACATACTTGAGTGTACAAAACATATCCAACACTCTGCCTCTAGACCCCACAGCTTCCAATCCACTACCTTTTTACTCTACAACTCAGGTGCAGGCTGGACTATTTCCCCTTTGAGTGTATAAGCTAAAGAACCCGTGCAAAACCACAGAAATAAAGACTGCAAAGGTGACTCAAAGCTCTCAATCTCTGGCCATCCAGAAACATATTCCCTTAGGACATGGCAGAACAAAGTGCATCCTGAGACCTAGATGCTACTTTTATCAAAATTCAAATGTACATTTACTCAGGTGAAATGTTTTGGTGTGTGCTGTCTTTTTGGAGGACTTATTAGTGAGTGTACACTAATTAGGGGGAGTACAGCTAACTGCTACTAACTTAATTCCTCTTCAAAAGCTTAAGACAAAGTCCCTGGATTGTTGATTTAGTAGAATCTCAGACTCAGCTCAGGACACACAACTCTGAAATAATCCCACACACACTCCCCAAAACTATGGGTTCGTCTCCTTAAATTCTGAACCTAGCTACTGATTTTAACTCACTGTTAACCTGCCTTCTCCTACCTCCTGTTTCCTTGGTCCTTCTTTTTTTTTTAAGATTCATTTATTTATTATGTATACAATATACAGAAGAGGGTACCAGATGTCATCATAGATGGTTGTGAGCCACCATGTGGTTGCTGGGAATTGAACTCAGGACCTCTGGAAGAAGAGTCAGTGTCCTTAACTTCTGAACCATCTCTTCAGCCCTCATTGGCTCTTTTCAAAATCACTACATACTGAAACACACTGTTTTATTTTCAATAATTTCCTAGTGGCTGTATGTTTCTAAACCAAAATGGGGTCCTCAGCATTTTCTGTGAATTTACCATGTATATTAATCCATGCTCACATGTGCAAATCATCTTTCCTACTTAGTAAGAAGAAAGGAAAAATGGTGATTCCAATACTCAAAATTGTTTTCTTAACTATTTTCCATGAAAGTAGGCAGTGGGAGAAAACTGGATCTGCCAGGAGTGGAGACTGAACTAAGCAATATTGGGTCAGTGGGACCATGGGACTGTCTGCTGCCTGCCCAGGGAGGGGATGGAGAGTTGTGGAGAAGAAAGAATGACCGGATGTGGCAGGAGGGGGAAGGAACCTTGAATAAGGAAGGATATACAGGGATAGAAAGTGTGACTTCTTTGTTCATAATAATAATAAACAGGCAAAACCTTGAAAAAAAAAAAAAAAGAAAGTAGGCAGCTATCCCCCACCCCATCTTGTCAGTACAGAATTACAAACCTTATCCGTCACATAGCTCAAAGCATCTCTAACAGAAGCAAAGAATCTGCCATGGGGGGGGCAGGTTCTTAATCACCAATCACCTCTGTTCTGTTTCAAACATCAGCACACATTGGTCTCCAAATCATCTCACAAAGCAGAAGAATCATAGTGTTACACGGAATAATAAGCTAGACTAGTCTTACCACCACCATACTTCTAGCAATTAATCTCCCACCTGAGTGACAGAATGAGCTATAACTATGCATCTCAGAGTCGGGGTACCAGATTCAGCTGTGAACAACTTCCATATACCCAAGAGCCTCAATCATCTATACCATATTACATGCTTAAAGTCACAGTGTAGTATGAAGTTTCTGGCCCTGCCTAGCCCCGAGGTCTGGACCCACAGTCCCAAATAATCACAAAAAGGCTTGTATTAATTACAAGCTGTTTCGTCTATGGCTCAGGCTTACTACTTTCTAACTCTTACTCTTAAGATAACCCATGATTCTTATCTTGTTTAGCCATGTGGCTGGGTACCTTTTCTCAGAGCAGCATTCTCTTTTTTCCTCTGCATTTCTCCCCTTCCTCTTCCCAAAATTTTCTTAATCTGGTAGCCTCACCTTTATGTCTGCCTTCTGGCCAATCAGCATTTTATTACACCAATAGGAATGACAAATATTTACAAAGTACAAGAGTATAATTCCGCAGCAAACCAACCCTCCTTTTCTTTTAAAATAAGAACCTCAAATCTAATTTTTGTGTAGCTTATTTTCCCACTGTTATCTAACTTGTAACCAATATTGTAAGCAAAGAGAAACATCCATAATCCATGTTTGGGGAATGTGGGCATAGTTTTCTAAAACTACAACCTGCTGGTTGAGAGTGCTGGTAATCTTATGGGGATACTGAGAAAAGTCAGGATTATAGTCAAGTCCCAACCACAGCTTTTTGATGTCTCAGTTTTCTACCCGGAAGAAATCTGTGTAACCACTTAAGTTCCTGAACTCTGTTCAGCATGAGGTTTGATCATTGAGAAATAAGAACTAATGGGCATTTCAGAAATGAAAACTATAACTGTCTATGATACAGCAGCACCTCTTCAAGTACATACCTCAAAAAGATAAAGGCAGCACTGTGACTCCAGGCCCACTGCAGACTCATTTACAATAGCAAAGATATGTCAGCAGATAAAGAAACTGTAGCGTATACCTACATATGATCACACAGTGACGAACAGATGGATATGGGGACACACACACCATGGAATGTTCTTCCATCATCAAAAAAGGGTTTCTTGATATTTCGAATGATAGAGGTAACCTGAAGACTACGCTAAGTGAAATAAACCAAAATATTACAAAATCTCACTTAAATGTGAAATTTAAAAATAATAATAACAATAGAGATTTTTAGCTCTAGTCAGGTGCTAAAATGTTTGCTTACCATATGTAAGGCTCTTGGTACAATTCCCAATGCTGTCAAATCAAAACAAAACCCCTAATACCTCAGAACTGGTTAGTTATCATTAGGAATAGAGAAGAGCCTGAATGGATTAAATGGTGCCAAGTTGGGGGCTGGGAAGACAGCTCAGTGGGTAAAGGCCCTTGCCCTCAAACAGAAGAAAGGTGGATTCAAGTTCTGGTGGATTCAAGTTCTGTTGCTAACAAAAATCAGAACAAATGAAAAGAAGATAAACCATGTGGGGTGACAATGTGTCAGTTTATTCAACAAGAGTGCTTGCCTCACTTTGCGCATTAAAACAATTTAACATAGATCAAACCTGACACCAATGAATGCTCTACTTCATAATTTCTACCTACCATAAACTTCAAACTAAAAAAAAAAAAAAAAACTTCAAACTATAAACACCACAGACATATATACAGCATAAAAGTAAGATACATGTTTATGAATAAAATAATTGTGATCAGTTACTAACAGAATGGCCAGTAAGTCAGGGATGAGGTTGAAACATAGAAAATAGCACACTGCAACCTGAGAACTTTCCTAGAGTCAGTTCAACATTCTTAGACTTGTGGAAGATCTAAAAACCAAAAGTTAGTTTAAGCAAGAAAGTAAAAGGCTAATTTTACAATAGAAAAAGATAGTAAGTAGTAAGTACTCAAAGATCACATTGAAATATTTGTGGATTGGCCAATATTCTAAGATATAATCAAGTGTCCAAAATTACAAATGTAATAAAATTCTGAAAAATTAGAAGGGTAGAGAGCAGCTGGAGCAACCCACTGGAAGCAAAACAAAAAGGCACAATGAAGATAGCCTTGCTCAAGAACTTGAACCAAAGAGCAAACAAGAAATAACATGAAAAGAACAAATGCTCTAGAAGTATTAAAAAAAAAAAAAATTGGGGTTGGGGCAAGTGGGTTGGCTGAGGTCAGATTAAAAGAACCCTAGAAGACCAGAGGAGTTTGGCCATGAAAAGAGAAGACAAAACCATCAAACAAAATCCAACCAGGGGCAACTTTATATTCTTCTATAGGTTAGTGGAGTGAGGGCAAACACAGTTTTAAAAAAGTTTATGGTAACTGTCTCTAAACTCAGAAATCTCACTTTCAATTCCTCTTGTGACCAGAGGATCTCATAATGTAGCCCTGACTGGCCTCAACCTCACTATTTAGACCAGGCTGGCTGCTTCTGTCTTTAGGATTAAAGGTGTTTGGCACCACAGCAACTCAGTATCTCATTTCCTTACCCTGTATTCTTTTTCTTCTCTTTCTGGACTTGCCTCTCCATGATCACTAAGCCTCTAGGCCTGTATACCATCAATCCCCTTAATATTGCTATTCAGAGAAAAATATTCCATCGTTATTACCTGTTCTGTCTACCTGCCTCCTCTGTCCAGAAATGGATTTGCCTTAGCACTCTTAAACCCCCACTTACGTTTCAGGCAGTTTTTCATGCACAGAAGTTAACAGCTTTAGAATATGAAAAAAGCTGGACATGGTAGCACATGTCTACCATTCAGAATTCCTAGTTCCAGCCTAGCCTGGAATACAGAAACAACTCTGTCTCAAAATAAAATAAACAAACCACGCCATTCTTTTGCTTAATCTCTTTATTAGTGGCTCCTAGCTGCCTATAAAAGTCCAGGTTCCTTAGTGTGTTCACATATGAATGTATACCATTTACATAAATTTATAACTATTACTCTGACCTGATTACCACCTATTTTTTCAGCTTCAACTCTCTCCACTCAAGACTCTATGTTTAAGGCTCTTGGACTACTACCACTGTATATAACATCACACTTTTCTGTGTGTGATCTGAACTAGCTCATTCTTTCTGCATTTCATTCTTTGGCTACTGAATTCATAAAGACTCATAATCTCAAGACTTTCCTTCATTTCTGTTAGGTGAAATAGCACTCCCTCATGCTTAAGGACAAGTTAACTTATCAGTAAAGCTACATTTTAGAGTGCCTCCAATATACACCATGTAACAGGGGCCCTAAGGATTAAAAAAAAATTTTTTTTATGCATGCAGCCCATGAAATGTCATTCATCTCCTTCAAAACATACCATCCATCTTCTTCAAGACATAGTCTCTCATTGGTCTGGAGCTAAAAAATTACTTGCCTGGCTGGCTATCAAGTCCCAGGTATTTTCCTGTGTCCATCCACAATGTTGGCATTGTAATAGCAAGCTGTCACACTAAGCATTTTACATGGGTCCTTGAGGTTAAATTGAGGGCTGACTTACCTCCCCAGTCAGAGATCAGAAGCTCTCCCAAAACTACCAGGTGGGGTGAAAACAGGTGGCCACTCATGGGAGCCCTGAAGCTGAACAGATAAAGGACATTCTCCTTTCCCAGGAGGTTTGAAACCTGAACTCACAGCTGAATCTATATATGCATATTTCTTGGTTTCTATTGAGTCTGTTTCATAGATCAACACCGGTATTGCCAAAGTGAAGAGAAATTGAGAATTTCTCTCCAGTTTTGGTTAAAACTGTAAATAAATTCACTTATATTCTCAAATTCCTGTCTCAGTTTTTCCTTAGGTTCATGCAAACATTTTCTTCAGTAAAATACAGGCTTTGTTATTTAATCTTATATAAGGGCATCTAATGGATGCCACCCAGTGTCAATCTCATAACCATAGGTTGGACTGAGAGCATACTTCTGACAAAGCTAAAACCCCAATCTGGTATGCTGGAGCCAATTAAATTCAGCTATCTGAGCTGTACAACTTTCACCACTAAGTATTCAAGGGCTAGGAAGCTGAAGGACTCCTGGCTCCAGGATTTGGGAGGGATTAAGCTCTAAGTCTTCAGCTCAGGGTGCACTAGGTAACCTGGCTCAATGACTGCAGGGTTAGCAACACATTTACTTAAACAGTAATACAAGAATAGGTGTCATCACTACTATGCCTTTATAAAAGACAGAGAACAAGGAGCCAAATAGGCAGAAATTTCACCCCATGCCATCCCACCTCCACCCCTGTATATAAGATTTTACAATTAAAGACCAAAGGGAAGGTATGTGCCCAAGATTCTCATCAGACAGCATTAAAAATAGAGTTTACTCACAAACAGCCTTAGGGCAGTATCTTCTCCATGTGATGATAGTCACAATAAAAAAAACCCCAAAGGAAGACATCAAGGTGACCTCACTGCAGTAGTCTGTCTCACCCCAGTTTTCTCCATAAACCTCTCTCCCACCCGAGTGAATAAAAATGTACATAACAACTTTGTTTTAATGAAAAAAGAAGAAATAGCTTTAAATAACGTACCTTTGATTTTTTGTTCAGTGGCCTAAAATGAAAACAAACAAATAAAAAACAATGTAAATATGAAACTGAAAGAAATGGATTATGATAAAATGTTCATATATTACTACTATAGAAGATATACATTTTTATTAACAAAATTATCATTTAGATGAACTGTACAGGAAAAGACATGCAAAGCATTCTTTTCCCATAGATGTGCCCCATTGTTCTTGATACTATGTTTACTAATAGAAATTTCTGTAATGATTCATTAGACATAAAATATAGAAGACATTTTATGGTGGCTTATAATTTTTCAAATGTAAGCTGTACTTTTCTCATCTTATGCTTAAAATAATTTTATAGTTATCACCTTTGTATATTTCTTAAACATTTTGCAAGTCTAAATGGCTTCAAATAATCAAAGATGAATTATACTTTTTGCAAAAGTTATAATTACTTTGGCCAAATTTGTAATAAATTTAACTTCTGGAGATCAAGTTAATATATTATTAATTATATTCAATATTCCTAGATCTCTATATAACATTGTATATTTATATAAATTATACATCTATGTTATATAAAATTATATACATTAATATAGGTAATATAGCCAACTTTCCAATATTTGTCAAGTGGGAAAACTTTTTTAGCTAACTTATAGCTCCTGACATATCTAACATCTCATGAAAATGATGGCCAGTTGAGCTGATGAACCTGCTTCCTGAGGCCTGTGCCTCTGTCTACTTACTAGCTAGCTCTCTGACACCAACACTGAAGAGAAGGCTGGAGGACAGTGGGGCTTACTTAGGCAACCTGCTGCAAGGGTCTTGACAAGAGCTATAAAAATCAGCAACAGAGGTCCCCAAGCATAATTACCTTCTTATCAAAACTGCTGTATAAAGACCTGAAAGTAAAAGACTCAAGAACATCCAGGCTGACTAGAAAAGGCTGACTATTAGTAACTGAATAACAAAGAATTATTTCTCAATTAAGATAAAGCTTTATTTGACTCAAGGCATAATTAATTCATTTTGCTTGGTCAAATAAAATTATTAAGCTACCAAAATTTCCATTTTAAGTTTTACTACTATAAATATATATAATAAAAACTACAACAATTACCCTACTTTTGAAGCCACATCAAACATTCATCTTTCACTATGGTGCTTTGTCCAGTTCTAGAGCACTAGAGATACACAAAATAATGGAGGCCCATCTTGAATTTTATGGATCAAAACCAAAAGAAAAACAGTGATGGAAGGGTAATACTAAAAGACCTGTCAACTAGCTTGATAATAGTATTTATTTTAGGGAGAAATAACTTTAAAAATCAGATTATAGAAAAAAAATAATTCTTACAGAGAACTCAGTAAGAATTCCATGAAATATTAAAGGTACCATGCTATATATGTTAAGTAATCATATGAACCCAAAGAATCAGCATAAGAATTACTTTGTAAGCCCAAAACCTTTCTTAGAAAACAAAACAACTCTATATTTTTTCAAAGAAAGATAAATTGCAAGATGCAGAAATTATGACATTATTAAAACCAAAGATAAACAGTGACACTTTTCTAGGCTTTAAAAGACTGTGCTGATGTGGGAAAGCAATGCTATGTTGTTCTAGAGCAGCGGTTCTCAGCCTTTCTAATGTTGTGACCCTTTAATACAGTTCCTCATGGTGTGTGGTAACCCCAATCATAAAATTAGATCCATTGTTACTTCATAACTGAAATTTTGCTGTTATAAACTGTAATGTAAACATCTGTGTTTCCCTATGGTCGTAAGTGCTTTTAGAACCCCCAAGGGATTGCAACCCACAGGTTAAGAGCGGCCTGTTCTAGAACAATGAGCACCCTCACCAATATTCTATTGGTGAGAATGGCCCTGAGGAGGTAATCTAAGGTATCTAACCTGAGAACACTGACCTAACTCGGTGAAGGAATGAAGGCAATAGAAATCAAGAGCTCTCTCTCCAACTGAAAGGCAATGGGAGTGGCAGAATCTTGTTTCTTTAAAGCAGGTTTCTGGAGGCTACTCCAAGAACCCAGTATGATCATCAAATTATTATAATGAGAATTTCCAAGTGGGTCCAGTATTTTAATAATAATTGTCTCTACTGCCCCAAACCACAGTCATCAGTAATACTATGATTACTGACCACTGAAATGAGACCAGTTTAAACAGAAATCTGCAAAATATATACCAGATTTCTAATAGTGAGCATTTTTTCAAAGAATAATAGCTATATTTTGTATAGATTATATATTAAAACAGCAATATTTGGGCTCTACTAAATTACGTAAATATATTAGAACTGTCCTTGATATTTTCTTGTGTTATTTTTGAAACAAGGCCTCACTAAGTATCCCTGGCTGGCATGGAACTAACAGAAATGCTTTTGTCTCTGCCTCCCAAGTGGGATTAAAAATTGTTTCTTTTTACTTTTAAATGATCTTGCCTTTTCAACTCTCTCTGGATTTCACTTTTCTAGTCCTTCAAATGGAAAGTGTTATCTGCTCCTATTTCAGAGCTATTTTGAGACTTAAGTAATAAAATATGACAGATTAGGGTATGAGGAAATGCATGTCACTATATAGTTACTCTACAAGACAATTACAGGGGTCTAGCAA
This sequence comes from Sigmodon hispidus, assembly GCA_004025045.1. Taxonomy (NCBI): domain Eukaryota; kingdom Metazoa; phylum Chordata; class Mammalia; order Rodentia; family Cricetidae; genus Sigmodon; species Sigmodon hispidus. The sequence continues at coordinate 44,439 of PVIH01000951.1, forward strand.
CTCAAACATGGAAGCAAATAGGTTTTTTAAAAAAATATTTAACATTTTTTCACTTTAAAACAATCTTTAGTTGTGATTCTATAGATGGAAACATCAGACAGAAGTAGACAGGACAATGTGCTTCATTCCCAGCAGCTCTGCAGTGTCTGTCCTAACTCGCAAAGTGTCTAAGCAAACTATAGGAGCTCGGCTTCTGAACTCTGGCTTTATTGCTGACAATGTGTGACTTGGTCAAATTAGTTGACTTTTCTAAATTAGCTAACACTCTACCTCATCTGTAAAATAGAGACAAATGTACTTCTCTCAGAACAGGAAGGAGACTCAGGACCCCAGGACGCGGTGTAGGGGTGGTGTGTGTGTGTGTGTGTGTATGCGCAGTCGGTAAGTATATGTTCTGCTTGTCAGCAGGGCTGCCTACCTGACTTTTCGCTTAGTTCTAACTCTCACATTTGGAAATGTATACTCATCCCAAGTTCTTTGTCTTTCTCCTTTCTAATCATCTACACCTTCCCAATATTATAATCTAACAGTGGTGGTCTGAATAAGAATGGCTCCCACAAACTCAAATACTTTGGTCCCCCAGTTTGTAAATGTGTGGCCTTGTTGAAGGAAGTATGTCACTGAGGGTGAACTTTGAGGTTTCAAAAGCCCACATCATTCCTAGCTAGCTCTCTCTGCCTCTTGCTTGTGGTTCAGCTATTGCCCCAATGCCATGCCTGCTGCACACCACCATGTTCCCCACCATGATGGCCATGGACTCTTATCCTTTGGAACTGTAACCCCCAATAAACTCTTCTAAGAGTTGCTTTAGTCATGGTATCTCTTCACACAGAGAAGTAACTAAGATATCCAAGGGAGGCCTGTCCTTTTCTGAATAGAAACTGAGGAGTGGATTAGGGGTGAGGGGGTGAGGGGCTGGGAAGAGAGGAGGAAGAAGAAACTGCAGGTCAAGATTAAAAAAAAAAAGTAACTAAGACACAAAGAATTAATCTAGTTCAACTCTTTTATGTTTGTTTTGTTTAAGACATGGTTTTCTGTATAGCTCTAGCATCCTAGAACTTACTCTGTAAACCTGTAAACCAGGCTGACCTCTGCCTCCCAAGTGCTGGGATTGGAGGCACACATGGCTCAACTCAATTGTTTAAAACGGAGATAATTACTACTGAATAGTCTTTCCTATGAGTTAGCAAATGTCAACTAGTCTAGAACCCTGCACAGCTAAATAACAATTTTTTAGAACTGAGGAAGAGTAAGGTATGTGAAAAGACAGAGCTATAAGAAGAGAGCATCTCACTGCCCTCAAGTGCCTCCTCAATCTGGTCATGTTATCACCAAGGTTACAGAGAAATGTACTGATGAGACTCTGAGTATCATTTCTCAATGGGAAGAAAGAAGTCTCATTTCTATAACCTAAATCTTTTTTAGTTTTTAGTAATTCACATTCATAAAACCTGTAAAAATTCCCTTCAATTCAAAAAGTAACAGCAACTAAACAAGGGGGAAAGTTGAAATATACTTTATATCAAGAAATTCCAGTTTGTATTATTGTTTCCCCAAGCCTTCACTATCACATGCTGTCTAGGAACTACAATTACATGTTTCAGTGAAGGAGATTCTAAATCACGCTCTATAATTAACCTGTTTCTCAGCTTCCCTTTTCTTCACTGCAGTTCCCTCACAATCCCTTTTGAAATTTTACTTTCTAAAAATGGGAGCCTAGGGAGAAATTTGTGCCAACCCTGTGTTGCTACTGTTGTCCTAGCCCCTCTTTATGGCTGGAACTATGCCTGGGCTCCACCAAATTATTTTCTAGGTTAAAGAACCAGAAGACTCTTCATATATAAAAAGTATTGTACATATAGCCAGAGTTTTAAAACAGAAAAAATGTTAAAAATGAAGTCATCAAATTCACTAAACTCCATGTTCATTTACTAAGGTAGAAAATATTTTTAAAAAATATCCAATTTTTATATAGAATTTCTTTAAAGACTAAATATTTAAATATATACCTAAATAACAAGATGAGAAAAACTGTTATAGTCAAAATACTACAGTGAGTTTTGAGGTGTCTAATAAGCTATCAAGGGGGAAGGGACACAGGAATCTGGTTCAATGTAGAGAGCTCTGTGTTTAATATCCAGCACTCAAACAAAAGAAATTGTGTTACTTGGTTCTTTATTTGAAGCAGAAATTACCTCATGGTATGAACTTAGACTTTGAAGGCACACAGGGACTGTAAGTGAGTTAAAATCTAAATGCTTTCTGTATTTGTAAAATGAAAACCTACATTTTTCTGTTCCATTATAAAATTTTCCTTAATATATTATATCTCAATTTAAAAGTTCACCTGTATATGGTGAAAATAAAGCAGAAGCACAAGATAACACTGCATGGAAAGAAGAGCTCTGTTACAATTTTGAATAGATACCTAATGGCAGAACAAGGTTTCAATTTTACTTCTGCTTCTGTTGTTGAAACCCAGGTGAGCCACTGAAATCACCTTATACGGAACACACACAGATTAGAACAGTCTTCTCTAGAAGTGAGAGTGCGTGGTTCATACACAGAGCAGGCAAACTATGATGACTTGATGTTCACAAACTCATGTAAATGGTCCAGCCCACCTGACTCAGGTTTGTTTCCTACCTACCATCTACTAGGATTTACTTTCTGGCTCCAACAGGAAACAAAAGGAAAGCTCTACAAAGCTTGTCTTAACAGTTTGTGAGTCACAGTCTTTCATATGGGCCAATCTGAGAGTTTCCCTTTTTTAAGGAGCTATTTGGTAGCAGTATATGGAAATACCAGCTGTCCTTATTTTGCCAACAGGTTACATTCAAATTCAGTAATAAGCTGGGTTTATGCAACTTAGAGAAGCTGTATTTGCAGTAGCAATCTAGACAATGACATTAACAATAACCAAGAGGGGTTAACCCTTTTTTTTGCTGCTTAATAGATAGATAGTCAGGAAACAGCAATAACCCATTCGTGGAAGAGCTAGTAAATGCAAGCCATTATTATTACTCAGCCTCTGGTAGATGGTTCTAGTGGGACATGGTAAGGGTGTGAGGGTGGAACTGCTAGCTGAGGCAGAGAAGAAGGGGAAAAACAGTAAGAAGCTGCCACTGCAAATTTGATGAGATGCCAAATAAACAGGAGAAATCTCATTCAAGTGCTATATGTAAATATATGTATACATAAAAAGTAGCTTTACTGATTTGGTGATTTGGAAAGTTGGTTGTGAGGAAAGTTAAAAAATGAACTTCCACAACTGAGTCACTCTTTCTATGCTATACTATAACTTGAAGTTACACTACAAAACAGTGTTTAGGGAAATTATTCTGTCTTCCTTTTGCAGAATTTCCTCAGTGAACAGGGCAAATTCCAAACACATATGCTTAAATATTACTTTAGGCTCTTTCCCCGACATGCTGTACTATATAACTTACTAGCTAAATCTTAAACTACTTGGGACCAACAAAGCCTAAGGCAACAACACTCAGATGCTAGCCAACCAAGATTTTACATTAAGCACACTCTGCAGCCTCCTCACCAGTCTCTAGTTCATCTCAGTAGTTCTTATATGATCAAATGACATCATGGCCCAAGAGTACAGTGAGCTTTTCCCAACCTTAGACTCAGGACACAACTCTTACATAAAAACCAGATAAAGATGGCCCATACAATATCAAAAAGCCTCTGGAGGAACCCAAGGCATCAGCTGACACAAGACTCTACACTAGAGACCTATTCAAACCCATACAATACATATATATTCAGCTTCCCGAGAGCAACCAGACTGGACAAATAACTAGTATCACCTACCATTTCTCCACACATCCAGTCCTCAAAAAGGCTCTGTACTCGGCTGCCACTCCCCATAATACCTTTTGGTGGTGTCCAAAGTTTAGCACATCTAGAACTGATTTGTCACTTCTCCTTATTCTGTACTCTCTATACAGGTTAATTGCTCTCACTATACTTAACCACTCAATATGGAATCTAAAAGTCAAGCTAGAATGTTCTATCTCAATAGCTTCTAAGCAAATCCTATGAATTATATCAATAGTCCTTTAAACCAGTCAATCCCTTCCAATCCAATTCAACACTTCTCTAAGGTAAAATACAAACTTTCATGTCACTCTTACTAAAATATTTGCAATAATTTCCTCAACACTCAGACTCAAGAAAAGAACTTACTGACCACTAACTGCCTCTAAGCCAACTCCTGATACACCAATCCCTGGCCCCCAAACATGCACATTTACAATGTACAGACTACAAATTCCTGGTTCTGAGTTTACTGTGCTTTGGGTACTTTTCTGCTCCTTAGTCACCTTACTTATTTCCATCCTAAGAAAATGTCCTGTCCTCCCTGTTCTATCTCATATGAAGTATCCTTCCTTTGTGCTTCCAACAGTTTCCCATAAAGACATGATTCATGTATGTATGCCTTATGTATCCTGTTTCTTAGTGAATGATAATAAGATGAGTGCTTTGCTGGACTTACACCCAGTTCCTGGCATTGGCCTTAGCTAAGGGAGGTACATATTTAATAAAAAGCATAGTAAAACATTTTTATTAAAATAGATGGAACAGTAATTTGCTGGGTCTTTTAGAACATGGTAAGGTCCTTGAAAATTTGATAGAGAAAACTGAGGTTAGAACTGCTGTGCTTTGGGTCTAACTTCTTATCCTGTATTGTGTCTAGAGTTCTTCTCCAGTAAATGCCATAGGGTTTGTTTTAAAATATCTCAAACATAAAATTTATAAAGTCAGAATAAGTATCAAATAAGATGGAACTTTTATTCTTTATCATGTCAAAACTTACTTAAGCATAGCTGCTTAAATATAGTCTACTTTACTTCCTACTTTTGCACATGTATTTTATTACCTCATTTAACTCAAGCATTTGTTTTACAAAATGCAAAGAAATGGAGGCTCAACAAGGCTAAATAAAATTGATGGACACACCATTCCACAACTATATGATCAAGTAAGGGTTGAAAACCCTGCCTATCATTATAGCCATTAAGCTATGTATAGCTGTACAGTTACAAATTCTGTGCCTTTTCCTTTTATAAAACTCTAATGAAATACAAAGAAATCACTAAGTGAAAGAAAAAGACCTATGAGATGTACTTACCTTTGAAAAGCTCAATACCGGCCAAGATTATCTATGCATTGAATTACACATTCAGCAAACTATATATGTACATTCAGACATAAAATATTAAAATGAATCATCAATGAAGCTAACAAACTTAAGCAAATGCTTTAACAAAGCCATGAGTAATTTTTTTATTCTATGTTAAAACTGCTTAACAAAGTTTATCATATACCTTCTTTTGAGCAGCTTCCTTCTTTTTCTTGTCGTCTTTTTTCTTTTTCTTTTCTTCCATCAACTGTTCTTCTTCTTGCACTAAATCCCTGAACCATACAGTTGCAATTAACTTTCCCAAAGTGGATTTAGAAATAAAAATAATGTTCACACAGGTTCATTTTCACTTATGAGAAATAGAGCAAATCTGTCTTTATTCAACACAACTTGCAATCTAGCCATACAGCTACCATGTAATACAATTTACTTTTCTTTAATTGATACAGCTTTCTTTCATAAGTATGTGAGCTTTCATCTTAATGTCATATCAAGGAAAGCAACAAAAAACTGTCAAGTTTTACACTGGGAAACTGCAAGTTCCTTCCGATTCGAGAATGTAAACACTGGGTAAGTAGTAGTTACCTTGCTCGGTACAGTAAGGGTACCAATTATCAAGCAGTACCTAATGATGATGGCTTAGGATGGTACTTCTGGCTTTCTCTGCTCTGTTATATTGTGTATGTGTGTATGTATGCACATAGATACTTTGTGATGAGCTACATTCCCAGCCATACACATTTTTCAGAGTACAAATTATTCATAAATAGGTAACATGTATTTTAGCATAATAATCTTTCTTTGGAAACAATAATATTTAAAGTTTAAAGTTTTGGAAACTCAAAATTTCAAAGTTGCCAACAGAAAGATCCTCTTGTTTAGGGTATCAGGACTAGTGAACCCCCTCCTTCTTTCTCCCCCCACCTCACTGAAATTCAGGGAGAAAAGCAACAACCACTGAAAATTAACGGTGAACTTCCACAAAGGAAATTATTGCCAACAATAAACACACAGGTCTTAGGTAGCTGCACCTGCTTGCCTCTACATAGAGCTCTAGAAAACACCGAAGAGAACAATGAGAGCAGAAAAGACTGGGGGGGGGGGTCATAAAAAATAGAAAAGCCACAACCACCCCAACCCTAATCTGAGTCCTTCCTGCCTCCATGGTTACAGGAAGCAACTGTTTTAAAATGAACTTAGAACCAAAAGAATACTCTCTAGGAAAACTCAAACTTCCAAAGAAGGCTCACAGGTCTCTTCCCAGAGTGCACTGCTCTCCTTATTGGAGGCTACTGGTTCTCCACCCATTACTGTACTGGGGACTGTCCATTCACATGGTATGATGAATTAGTTGTGTCCGTCAAGGAGTCTACTGAGAAAAAAAATTATGAAAATATGGAGGAAACTCTCCAGGTACCCTCATTAGTCAGCCTAGAATCTGTTTCATTATTCCAGTAACTTTATTCCAATAAGTAACTGTTCTACATATTGAAGAGAACCACAATACACAAAAATAGTATCTAACTCTGCTCTAAATAAGCTTTTTGGAGGACACACTACAAACAACAGGCAGTCATGAAGAGATTTAATGGAAGCACAACCATTTATTAAGGTTGAAAGGCAGTAGGGATGTAACAAAAAGAATTTATAAAGATAAGCAAGTATGTAGGAAACTATAAGAAGCTATAATGTACTGCAGAACTAAAATCTGGACTTTCTGATGGAAGAAACGTAGAAATATAAGTAAACCAAGAAAATGGAAATGAATGGCATCATGCATAACTGAAATAACAGATTCATGCCAAATACATGATTAGACTCCTTTATATTCTATGTAAGGACCATCTCAACAAAGTCAAAGCCCAAGGTAACCACTGCATACAAAGTGTCAGGCTGAATGGCATACACAAAGATTTTAAGGTCTTGTCCATGGGGGCATAGGGAAAACTCAAAAGCAAAAGCTCTAATTATTTGGCTTTTGCCAACCTCGGTGTCACCATGTTAGAACTAAGATAGTCAGATGTGGTGACACATGCCTGTAAAGACCAGCATGTGCAGCCAAGAAGATCTAGCCTGTGCTACACAGTAAGATCCTGTATCAGAAAAATTAAAACCATGTTTACATCACAGTATTTCCCAAGGCTGAGATAAGGATGCTTATCAGTGGCATCCAAAAGACATCTATCTACCCTCCTTATTTGTTCTTTATGATCTCCTGTCTACTATAAGCTCAGCCTTTTCTGATTCTTCTTTCTCAAACTTTATTTGGTGTTTACTTTGTAATGTCTTCTCCTTAGCACTTAAGACACATGCTACAGATCTCAAAATGTAACAGGGGCTGACATTCAAAGGATAGGAGAAAAGCTATTCTACACCTCATTACAGTCAACCACCCATGCTTCCCCAACAGAGACACAAAGACTCATTCATCCATCCATCCATCCATCCATCCAACTTCTTCTAGGTTTTCATGTCTCACAGTTCTAATATTTTAGCCAGCCTCCCTTTGAGGCAAATGGCAAGATATTTCAAAGCTATTGTTCTATGAATCTACATGCTGCTAAACAGGGCTTCCCCTGCAGGACTCTCTTTCTATGATAACTTAGGATTTTTACTTACAGCCTGCACCACATATAAAGCCTCTGAGCACCCAGAAAGAATTTTCTAGGGGACCGAAATGCTCTGACTGGAGTGATGTTATATATACATTTGCTACATCTATTACCTATAATCAAAATGTAAATGTCATTGTATATATAAACTGGATCCAATGTGATTTTTTAAAATATTTACATTAATTTTTATTTTATGTGTATGCTGCTGAGCAGCACTGGGGAATCTTAAATAAACCTTCAGGGGCCAGAAAGATCAATCAGTGGATGTCACCAAGCTTGACAACAAACATGAGCTCCATCCTCATGACCCAGACAATGGAAGGAGAGGAGGTAGTCCTCTGACCTCCACCCCTCTACCCTTGAATAGGACCTTTCCATTCATCCCACCCCCACCAGACAATTAATACATGTTAAATTTTTACAGAAATTCCATTATTCTTCTGTGAATGTATATGAAATGGTTATAAGGGGAAAACTAGGCCACGACTGTAAAATCTGCACCTGAGTAGTTGGATAGCTTTTAAAACTCAAGAGAAAGAAGCTGGTGAGGTGGGTCCTCAGATAAAGGTGCCTCCCACCAAACCTGACTGACAACCTGAGTTTGATCCCCAGGATTCACATGTGAAAGGAGAGAGAAATGGCCCCTTCTGGTTGTCCTCTGACTTGCATCTACATTATGACACACATGTGCTCACAGTAAATAAACACAGAATTAAATTAAAATTAAATAAAATTTTTTGGAAAGTATGACAGCAATAAGGTAAATTATAACATAGACAGACAGACAGATGGATATTCAGATAGATGCCACACCATCCTTTAGGATATATCTTACAGCAGTGAAGCACTACAGCATAAGGCATATGAATATGAAAGTTCACTGCAAATCTCTCAAGGGAGCTGAAGGCAAACACTGGGAGGCTCACCAATAAAGAAATTATGAACAGCACAATGAAAAGACACCTACCTGCTTACTCACTGGAAGAAATGTCCCTCACATAGAAAAAGGGAAAACCGTAAGTTGTAGATTCACAAACAATACCACTCTCTATTTTTTAGTAGCATGTCAGTGTAAATAAACGATGAATGTGTAAATGTCACTGACAGGTGATTCATTAATCCCTAGCCTGTGGAAAAGGATTGATACATAGGCGAATATTACAAAACAGTAGCAGCAGGCCAATCCAGAGAAAAACATTTAAACCATAGCATAGACATGCCAGACAGCAAATGTGGATGGGAGTAGGCTTGCATGGTGTGCTGAAATGAGTTAATAAAATCAGCACAGTAGGTGTTAGCTACAAGCTGATCCTTAGCCTTTGTCAGAAAGCTGGATTTCCGTAGCTCTCATTCCCTAATTGGTGAGAGTAGGTACCCAGTACTTGAACTATACAAGCATTACAATTCCCCTTAATACTTTATTTTCTCCTCAAAGTATGATACAGGACCAGACTCCAAGAGAAACCTTGAACGATACATTTCTTTTTATTTAAAAATCTATTTATATTTATGTGTACAGATGTTTCACTTGCAATTGTGTCTGTGTACCATGTGTGTGCCTGGGAAGTCAGAAGAGGACTTCATATCGTCTGGAACTTGAGTTAGAGGTGGTTGTGAGCCACCATGTAGGTGGTGGGATTTGAACTCAAGTCCTCCACAAGAGCAATAAATTCTCTTAATACTGGGCCATCACTTCACCCCAAGGGCAATAGATTTTTTTTTAACAAACCCTGCCTCTGGCAAATATCTTAAACATGTTTCCCTTTAATGCTGGGAAAAGTAAGCATGTCTTCTGTAACTGCATGGAGTAGGACTCTGGAAGCTGGCAAGTAGTTTTCTCTGCAATGTAAATACTTCTGTTTCCTTTGTTGAGTTTTGTTTTTCAATTTCCTTTTATTATGAGGGACCTGAAGTTAGACATATTTCCTGATAGGTAGAACGACAGGGAGAGGGACCATCCATGACTGGTTAATGAAGCTTCCAAGATGGTTGGCTTCTTCCTCACCCTCCTAGCCTAAGACAAAAGCCTGGCAGTTTAAAACATGGGCCTTGTGGGAGTGTCCCCCTCCACTAGTGTCCCCTGATGAGGGCCAATCAGCCATCCTGTCTGTCTTCAAACCGAACAGTTCTAAATTATGGGGGAAGAAAATCTTTCAAAAACCTTAAAAATCTCCACCACTCAAGGAGAGGCTTCCAAAGTCCCTACTTTGATTTGCAGTCACATGTATGTGTCTGTCCCCCCACCCCTAAAAGCAGTTATTGACTGAGTCTGTCTACTGTGTTTGAGAAATGCCCCACTTCTACTTGTCATGATCAAGATTTTTTTTCCCTGCCTTTTAATTATTTAACTGGCAGAGAAAGTTAGCCTGATCCAGACCCCTGGACAGTAATGTTAGCACAAAATCACAAACATTCCACACAACTGCATGCTGTGCCCTGTAGGTCTTCCACGTCACCTGTAAGACCTGAAGAGGAACGATTTTTACAGATAAAAAAAGAAGCTTTTCCAGTCAATAGAATTAAACGAATCCCAGGGAGCATAAAGACCGGCTAACTTGACAGGTTAACAGGATTGACACAGAATGAAATCATAGAAAAAAATAAAAGTGTTGGAATTGCAAGACAGTCAACAAAGTGAGATAGCTGACAGCATCAGGAAACATACTGATGGAAACTAGACTTTAAAGCCCAAATTTTAAATGTGGTTCATGATGCTTTAGGGACAGGCAGTAACTTTTTGCATGACCCAGTCAGCAAGTAACCCTCACATACAAGTCAATTGCATGCTCAAGCTCGTTTATAAAATCCCTCCCATCTGTCAAAAAAATCATCTACCCTCCTTTTTCTTTACCACTCTCACCCATTCCTCCTTGCTTTCCTGTTTCTCTCTACACATTTTCCTCAGTCTTGACTTTTGTGCTAATCAATAAACTAGTCAGCACTACACAATAAGCCATTGGTAACCTAGCATCAGCAGATAGTAGGGCAAAAACCCAACCGCAGCATAAACTGGTAAGGGAATGAGCCAGCTGGGTCAGTTTCTCCAATAACTCCTGCGGTAAAATGACAGACAGCAACGCAATAAAATGGAATTGGTGATTTCTTTTTGAAACAAAGAAAACTAATGTGGGAAAAATGAATAAAGGTAGTAATAAAAAAATTATGAGCAAGAGAGTGTGACCGACTATTTTCAATCACAATAGTAAGGATTTACAAGTAGAGAAGTAGTTGGTAGTCAAAGGCTATGAAAGGAGAAGGAGCTGAACTATCTGGAGGTGGGAGAGGATCAGCAAGAGCAGAGAATGGTGAAGATGACAATGAGGGAGAAAGATGAAAAGTAACGGAAGAGTCTGACACACACACACACACACACACACGTGTATATATATATATATATATGAAAATGCCATAGCCAAATCAATTACTTTTCATGCAAACTTCGAAATATTAACTTTAAAACGTCAAACATGGTAACACCTGATTGTAACCTCAATAGTTGGGAGATATAAACAGGAGGATCAGAAAATCAAGGTAAGCCTCAGCTACACTGAAATTTCAAGACATCAGCTTGAGGTACAGGATGCCCTCTTTCAAACTGCGTAAGGTAAAAGGAGGAGACAATAGGCAGACTGATAGCAATGAGGCTCCAGCTGATACATAATCTCACCGGAAGCTCCCATTATTCCCAGAATTTGAGCAAAAAATAAATAACATTAATAAAGAATTATAAACCTTTGAAAAATACGAATCCATGATTCCACACTGATGTGAATGGACAAATACATGAGTAAGGAATAAAGACAAATTTTCATTGTAAAATATATACTGATGAAAAAGAATACGTACATGTTCTCAAAGTCTGAGGAAGCCTGAAGTTACTATCTGTGGCAATGAGTGAAGGGACTTCATGTATCTCCCTACACAAAGAAAAGCACCTGCGTCCCCTATGCTGCTCCTGCCCAAAACACAGCTCTGGACCTAATGAGGAGCTCCAGGCACAGAGAGGCAACTGACAAAAACAGCTTCACTCTTCACACACCAAAAAATGGCAGAACAAAGACTGCCACCCAGTTCCAGAGTACAAGCAGCTAAACCAAATATAACCTGTGACCTTGCAGTGACTCTCCAAGCAGAAAAACACTTTTCTTTTTGCCTTGCTTTGGCAAACATTACTGAGACAATACATAAAGTGTTAATAAGGTCTTCTCATTAGCAATTCTGAATGTCTGTGTTGTTTCCCCAAGAGAATGGCACTGTAAGAAAATACCTTTGATTTTATAAAAACATAAGTTTTTAGGGGTAGAAGGGTACCTAGTTACATACAAGTTGCTCTCAAGCATTAAAATATTATGCATATAAAACAGGGGAATAATGAAAATTAATGTTGAGCAAAGTTCAGTCAAAAAGGATATCCCACAACCAAGAAAGCAGCACTCTGTAGTCTACAGTGTCAGAAATAGTTATTTTGGACCTACAACCCTGAAATACAGTACTAATTTCATTAACATCAACTGTTAAGGAAACTCTTCCATAACTTGTCAGCTATTCAAACTCCATGCTGCCTACCTAAATCCCTAAATCCCACTCCCTTTTAAAGCTTAGCTCAATTACTACTTCCTTCACATTTCTTTCCAACCAATACAAACCTCACCTTTGACCTTCAATTAAACAATATACACAGTCTAATTATTTTAGATGTTAATCTCACTGTTCCAGAAAGGGCTAACTACTGATCCAGGGACAGAACCAGCCCTACTTTAACTGTCTGTGCTCCTTGGCACAGAGGGCTCTTAATTAGAGGACAGTCCCTGCTTCCTTCCTTCCCTTTCCTAAAACTCCATAACTGCAACCCTCTCACTTATCCCCCACATACCACCTCTTCAAAGACCATATCAAAGCAGTCCTTTCTAAGCACAGCTTGTAGTGCAGAGTTCTGGGGACAATGTCAAGAAGAGCAGAGCTAATGTCAAACCCAGCAGCAGCTTGTGTGGCCTTACTAAGCTGTTTAACATCTCACAAACCTCTATCCCCTAATTAATGAGGGCCAACTGTATGTACCTTCCCAAAAAAGAGTGTTGTGAAATTTAACTTAGGCAATAAAGACAAAAGTGCTAGCTGATGGCACACTGTAAGTGTACACTAAATATTATCTACATGAAACTCATGGCAAGACAGGCTAGGATAGAAAGAATATAGAGAAAGAATATAGAGCAAGAATATAGAGAAAATGGAACTGAATACATAAACCAACTCTTAAAGCACAATGCAACATGTGATAGGCTCCAAGTAACAGCTAACACCCCAGATTCCAAGTCAGATACCACAGATCAAAACCACATGACACTATTATAGAAGAGTATAAATTGATTGCCACTAGACACACAAATACACTGGGTGTGGTGGTGCACGCCCTTAGTCCCAGGACTCTGGAGGGTCCCAGACAGATCTTTGTGAGTTCAAGGACAGCCTGGTATACAGACTTAGTTCCAAGACAGTTGGGGGCTATACTATCTCTGAATAAAAAGAAAAGAAAAAATAGGAAGGAAAAGAAAGATGGAAAAAAAAGAAAAGAGACACAAAAAGTCCAACACATCAAGGGATTAATCCCAAGAATGCAAGGTTGATTTAACACACAAAGATCAATATAATAGAATGCTAACAGAATGAAGACAGTTACATGATGGTATCAATATACATGAGCAGCAGTCACAAAAATTCAAAATGCTTTCACCAAGAAAAGAATCCAACTGGGTTTAGAAGAAAACTTCATTAACTGACAGACGGCAGCTACAGAAAAGCCCACAACTCTGTCAATGGTAACAACTGGTTAGTTAACATAACCAATCTTGACATTTTGTTTTTCAACACTATATGAAACAAGCAAATAAGAAAAAACAAAACAAAACAAACAAAAACCCCAGGAGTTAGAGATATAGCACACTAGTTAAGAGCACACTGGCTATTCTTTCAGAGAACTCTGGTTTGGTATAACTCTAGTTCCAGGGAATCCAACACCTTTTTCTGGCCTTCACAGGCACATACATACAGGCAGGCAAAACATCCATACACATAAAACAACAATAGATAATAATAATAATAATGCCCAAGTGAAAAGAAAGGAGGGCTCACTCAGGCAAACATAGCAAGATCAGAAAGGAAGGTGTGCATCTACCTCTACCCAGACAGCAGAAACTGCGGGAACAGCTATAATGGACGGAGCACATGCTTAGCAAACCTAGTTAAGAACCTAGTGTCGATCCCTAGGGCCAATTATCTACCAAGTAGATAATTCCACTTCTGATAGCACCAAGAAATATAATACTTAGAAATAAATTTTTTCAAAGTACAAATTATATACTTTAAAACACAGATTATCTTTGAAAAAAATAAAGACCCCAATAACTAGAAAGATTTTATATTTATAAACAACTAGAAGACAGTATCATTAAAATGGTGATATTATCTAAGCCTAGCTATACAAACTTATCTTAACAAAATCTCAACTTTTTCATTAAAACTGACAATCTGATCCTAAAATTCACACAGAAACCCAAGAGGAACCAGTGCAATCCTGAGAAGGAAAGCATGGAGGACCCAGTGCTTGATGTCAAGCCTAACTATAGAGCTACAGTAAGGAAGACAGTGGAAACTGGCCTAAGGATAGCTGACACACCAAACTGCAGATTCCCGAGACACCACCAGTCATAATGAGCAATTGGCTTCAAGGACATCAGAGAAACCATCTTTTTTAACAAATAGCGCCAAACAACTGGAAAATTGTAAGAATAAAACTGAAGCCCACATATCATGCACAAAAAAAAAAAACTCAAAACAAAGACAGACCTAAATGTAAAAGCCATAAAAATGTTGGAAAACAGAAAGAATTTTCACAACCTTAGAATGAGTATCAATAGCACAAGCAACAGAACTATTATAAGTAGACTTAAATATTTGTGCTCCAAGGGACCAACAAGGTGAAAATAACATAGGAGAAATTACTTGTAAATCACAAATAATATAATGTATAAATAATAGATATAAATATAATACAAATCTACATTAAAAACTCAAAGCTCAACAATATAAAATACAACCCCCAAAAATGAAGTGATGATGCATGCTCATATACTCAGTATTTGGAAAAGAGAAAGCAAGAGGGTCAAGGGGTTCAAAGTCATCCCAGCTACCCATCAGGTTTGAGGCTAGCCTGCACTATATAAAACCCTGTTTCAAAAACCCCAAACCAATCCATTTAAAAAAATTAAAAATAAGCCAGGTATCATGGTGTACATCTTTAAGCCCAGCACTTAAAGACATAGGAGAAAGAAGGAACTAAAGTCAATAAATCACATATACTACCACTATAAAACCATCCAGTATCACTTCAGCAAGCTCCCAACAAATGCTACCAGACTGCAACTCACTAGGAAGAACAAAACAAGTGGACTGTTTCAGTCTTTGTTGTTATACAAAATCCAATCAATTGCTGTTTGCAGAAAATATCTTTTAAGGTTCAAAGTATAAAATTCTTCAACTAGGTTTCAATCTGTTTTGAACATTTCACTTTAAATGAGAAGCTGAGTCATTGTAACATAACACTACTGCCTTACTGCCGAAAATTCAAATGTTTCTTACTGGTTACAAGAAAAGAAATGCTAGGATTTCTGCTGCCTGGCTAGCCAACTCAGAGTATGCAAATGTTGTTTAAAGTAAAACATTTTAAATAACGCCCCCCAACTCCCTCCCCCCCCACCTCATCTCAATTTAACTCTCCTGACAGCACTCTAATGCATACTAAGTGTTTGGTTCTGGGGAGTTTTGTTGTTTTGTTCAAATACATATATTTTTCAAATACAAATTCTTCACCTCCCATACCTTAGCCACTCAGCATGAGTACCTTGTCTGTGGCCCCAATGTCAAGCTAACCTAAGTACATGAAGGTACAGATCACAATCTCTGAGCTGAAAAGTGTAAGAAAAAGAAAGGATGACCCCAAACTTTAGGTCAAGTTCGGCTCCCTAGTGAGAATTTGTCTCAAAAACAAAATAAACAAAAATGGAATACACATTACAAACCTAACCAATGTTTCATTTTCTTACTAGGTTGTCCAAGAATCTCTGATTAAAGTCAAAAACAACTTTTATGTTCACCAACAAGGAAGTGATTTTCAAAAACTCTTTTAAAGGTACCAATCACAACTACTAGTCAATTTAAAGTAGACTTGTAATTTCTGTAATTTTAATTCTTGGGTCTTAGTTTAAACTAAATAGCATTTCCTATAATGAAAGAAACACTAACTAGGCCAGCATAAGGGTGCAAGTGCTGAATACGGATACACTGAATTCCTTTGAAAGGATCACGGAGAACAGCTGCAGGGATGAGCTGAGAACACATACATCACCACTGGTGGGAGGGACGCTTCAACCAAGAAGATTTATCCTCAATCTGGTCATTCAGAAGTGATCAGACAAACCCAAACTGAATACAAAAAACTAGTCAAAAAATTTCGCTGTCACAAAAGGGGTAGCAAGGAAGCTTCAGAGATAAGACAGCTAATGCAATCCTGTATCAAGAAACAGTAAAAAGAAAAGCTACCATGACAATTGAAAAGATGAATCAAACTATAGTGTAAAGTTAAATGTTTCATATTTGGTCATTTGACTGTTATGTATAAGATCCTCTTTACTGTACAAGACATAATGCTACATATTGGGGATAGAGTGTAATGACAAAATAATCATATTTTTATGATTAAAATAGCATAATTATTTGCTACCCTAGTTTTGGTACTTTGCTTAAGGTTACAAATAATTTTTTGTTAAGATTAATTTTATTTTTAATTGTGTGTGTATGTGTACATGTGAGTGCAAGTATCCATGGAGTCTAGAAGAGGATAGCAGATTCCCCAGAGCTGAGTTGGTTGTGAACCAATCAACTAAGAACGGAACTTGAATGGAACTTTGGTCCTCTGAGAGAGCAACAGAGCTCATAATTGCCTAGCCATCTCTCCAGCCCTCAAATGATTTCTTAAAAATGAAAATTAGGTGGACTTCATCTTGATTCAGAGTAAGATTAGCCCAGACTGAATGGAATACATGGAACACATGCCATTTTAGTATTTCCAATCACGGGCAATAATTCTGGGGTTGTCATAAAATGAAACTGTACAAGACTTTATGCCTTTCAAATTACACTTTCAGACATATCTGACATGCCAAAATTCAAAAGATATTATCAACTATTCTTTTTATGATGTTCATGTTCAAATTTCCCAGAGTACTGTCAGTTTTAAACTAAGCCCACAGTCTGTATTTACTCTACCAGCTAATTTACTACATAATTTCCAAATTAAGATAAAAAGAAGCCTGGCCTGCAAGCCACAACAAAGCAAACAACCAAAAAGCCTAATAAAATCAGGATAATTTTCACCTAAACAATACAAGACCAGTGGCAACAACAAATAACCATATCTATAAAGAGGTATACCCTGGTTCACTCCTGTTGTCTTGGGTCAATCCAAAGTGTCCCAGGTTAGATGCTATATGGTTTACAGCACCTTTAATATTTGCTACACAAGGACATTTAGCAGTTAGTTTGGAAGCAGGGATTACTATCACAAATTGTTAACTTCTACAATACACCTAAATTACAGAAATCATTAGAATGGGCATGAGTGTAGTATGAAGTTTCTGATCCAGACTAGCCCCAAGATCCAGACCAGCAGTCCCAAATAATCACAGAAAGGCTTATATTAATTACATGCTATCTGGCCTATGGCTCAGGCTTATTGCTAGCTAGTTCTTAACCCATTTCTATTCATCTGTGTCTTGCCACATAGCTCATGGCTTACCTGCACTCCTTTACATATTGCTCCTGGGCAGTAGCTGGATGACTCTCTCCTTCTCTGCCCTCCTGCCCCTGTATCTATCTATGCTTGGATTTCCTGCCTGACTATATAAGCTGGCTTGCCATAGGCTAAAACACTAACTTTATTAACTAATATTAAAGCATATTCACATACAGAAAGACATCCCACATCACATGAAACATACTGAGATAGTTGTCTTGGATTTTTCAGCCCATAAAGAAGAAATGTGCATTATTTTATCTACTGTGCAGTAAGAACACTAGAACTGGAATGAGAAGGCTTGCGGAGTCCAGCTGTCATTTGGAAACTGTCTCTCAGAATTTGCTCACTTGAGAAGTAATAGATATCAGCTGATACCTTAAAACCCAGCTCTGAATATTCACCAACACTGTAACTTTAGCTTCCAAATATACTTTGAAAAATTACAACAGGTGGGGGCTGGAGGGATGGTTCAGCAATTAAGAGCACTGGCTACTTTTTTCTAGGACCCAGGTTTGGTTCCCAGCACCCACAGGCAGCTCACAACCATATGTAACACCACTTCCAGGGGATCTGATTCCCTCCCTGGCTTCCACGAGTACCAGGGACCAATGTGTACAGACATCCATGAAGGCAAAATAGCCATACACATTAAAAACAAACAAACAAACAAAAAAGAATCACTTTAATTTTTTAAAATTGTTTTCTATCAACTGAGTTGTACTAAGTTAAAGGAGTTTCTTTTCTATTTCCCCTCTAAACTGGTGGCTGTAACTTACCATTGTTTCTCCTCACATCACTTGGAAGCTGGGTCAATCTCTCATTTACTCTAAATAGAGAACTCCCCTCACAACTCACCTGCTTTCGAACCTCAGGATCCACTTCCTCAGTATCTCATCTCTCACATCTCTCTACCACCACTTACATGCAGATCTTCACCTACTCTACCTAAAGAAACTACGGTCCATAACCACACCTGGTCACAACTTCTGGGCTACAAGAGTTGCCTATCACACTGGTGTACTACCAGAAGGCAGGCAGTGGCCCCCTTAGGCAATTCTAAAGATTATGCATAATAACTCTACTAGACCGAACTCCTGTATCCTTACTAGATTTTTGAGTCTTTATTTCTACTGTTTCTCTCTGCAGGCCAAAATGGGTCTGGTTCCTAAGTCCCATTCTAATGCAGTCACCCTCATTTAGATATTACAGACCCCCCTTTTGAACGTACATACATGGCACTGGCAAAATGAGACAAAATTCTCAAGGCCAAAAATGAATTTTAAAAGCTAGCTAATCTAATGAGCTAAATTTATCCCTTGTGCCATTTTGCTTAACTGCCACTGGACACCGGGCACTGTCTTGGTAAGGATTTGCCATTTATCCCAGGAAAGAAGAATGACAACACACTCTGACACACAGAACAGAGCTTCCAAGCAGCTGGGGATATATATACTGGGGTTTGCTAGGCTTCCATTATACATTAAAAAAAAAAAAAAAAAAAAAAAAAAGCTTATATGAACTCATCATTTATATACTTAGGACTTTTCATGTCCAAAACCTGAACCTCTTACAATGCTGTTTCCATCCTCACCTTCCATCCCCAAAGATCTTTGTCAGAATCTGGATACACTTTGATCATTATAAGCACTGAATAGGGAGTACTCCTGGTAGGTGCTGGACATCCTACACACTACAAATTAGTTAGCTGTTACAAAATATGAGCAGTGTCCATGGTGAGAAACTCCAAGATAAACACATTGCATGCAGTTGTGGGTTCTACTTTTTAAAAGAAACTTTCCAGTTTTTCAAAGTGAAGTACCTTACCTTCAATAAGAGTTTAAACATAGCATGCATGCTGATGACTCCTGCAATTACTAGTGGTAAGTAAGACCTCCTTACTTTAACTCTTTACAGACCTCCTATATGTAAATCAAGGCTAAGAACACCTATTTCACCCAGCCTCTCAAGGGTAAGGAGACATGCAAAGTCTTTGAATGGGTACAGTGTGCACATGATGATCAGTTGTTAAGTTTACCAACATTCGTCCCTCACTGTTTCTTAGAAAATGTTCAGAGTTTACCATAGTAAGTACTACCTGCCATGACTTCCTAAGCAGGGCACTGATGGATAAAGATTGATACTTTTTACTTGGGAAAAATAAAGCACGCCATCTCTCTCCCTATTCAAAGCACCTTAATTGGTCCCTTCTCACTGGGACAGACACTCTGCTTTAAAATCTCAGTATTTTTCTTTTTCATATCTTATGATCAACTAAAGTGCTTCAAGCACAAGAGTGGAATGCCATTCCCTTTTGATTTCTACACCAACTACCTTGTATTACCATTATTTATGTACATATTACATAGTTTCCCTACCAGATTGTATGTGCCTTCTATGAACACTGACAGCATTTGATTCCTTTTTATGTAACCCAAGGGGCCTAACAGACCTTAGTAACTAGATGGGCCAAACTTCTCACGTCATAGGTTAGACATAGAAAGTTCAAGTGACTTGCCAAGAGTCAAGGTCATTTAAAATGGCAGAGCTGGAATTCAAATTCTGATACAAGGCCAATAGAAGGGATTCCAAGTTCTGCTCAATCATAATAAAGTGAAAATTATGCTTGTATTACAATGTTTACCTAAGTACCCTCACAGAAACAAAACCTATATGGCTGCCTGACAAAAAAAGTGAAAGATCCAAAACCTACACTGTTACTAAAATTACACCTTACTAATTCAATCTATTTTGTTTGGCTCTATATCTTATTATTTCTTTCCCAGTTTTTGACAACATAACTTATTTAAGCATACAGCTGACAGTTATTTAGCCACTGATAGCAGCTTTAATGTCCCTTTAAATTATCCATAATTATTTAGAGTTCCAGAAAACGTCTCACTGGGTAAGCCAATATTGTTCCTTTGCCAACGGAATATATTCTTTAACAGTCACCTCAACAGACTAACATAAATTCAAAGAGCCAGAAATTTGGAACAATTCTACATGGTAAAAAGTATTTGTGCAATTACAAGTGTGTTAACAACGCCAACATAAGTCTAGAACTTCCAATAAACAAACGCAAGTCATATTAAGACCTAAAACAAATGATGCTGTTTAGCTGATTGTATTAATCTTAAAGTTTCTGAGTCCAAATACAATGCAAAAGAAAAAAGTTAAAAGGAAAGGAAAACCCTGTTTTAAAATGAAACTGATAAAGGGTTAAGTATAGTGATGTTGAAGCAATTACAGGTCAATAAAAATAAATGTATACCAGAAATTCATCACTCGGGGTGGGGGGACAAAGAAACAGCCCTTCTCTTTGAGGTAGTATTTGATGCTTAAGTTACCAGTGCACAAGCACGCAGGCCCAACAGAAGTGATAACCACTTACTGAGAACAATTTTTAATTACTTTCCCAGCTGATAAAAAGAGCACACACGGAACACAGACTAAAATGTAGTTTCAAAGGAAAACAAAACTCAATTTATGCTTGATGAAGTTCAAGGACAAAACTATTTCTAATGCAACAGAATCCGCCTGACTACAATGTGCAGAGCCAGAGAGGAAAAAAATGCGAACACATAGTATCTTTTTATAAAGGCAACAATTTAGCTACAAAGTAATAACGGGGAAGCCAAAACAGTTTGACAGCCCGCCATAAGGGCCGCCTCAATCATGAGTCACACAATGCCTGCAACCATTTACAATAGTAATTAATGCACAAGTCCCCTAATTAAATTCTAAAAGGGTGAGAATGCTTTAACTAAGTTTACAAGAACTGCCTTTTGCTTTTCTTTTTAAGAACGAACACACTCGTAATTACGCGTCTCCCAGCAAAGTCCCCCCCCCTCCTTGCAATATTCCCTGAGGCCGTTTCTCCCGAATGTCTGTTCCCTGAGTACGAAAGCAAAAGACACGGATGGGGGGGCGGGGGGGTTAAGGGGAAGGTGTCCATAAACCCAAGAGGGGCGAAGCACAGTAGAAACACAAGATTATAAAGGGGGCGGGAGACAGAAGGTTCGCCCATCTTACCTGCTAAGATTTCTCTCTACGTCTTTGGTAGCTTTAGCTTCCAATTCTCTGAAATAGGAAACAAAAACAAAAACAAAAAAAAAAAAAACGGGGGGAGGGGATGCGCGTGAAAACGGAGCTTCTGCGGCAGAGCGCCCGCGCGGTGGGGGAGGGGCGGGGCTGCGGGCTGCAGCGCTGCGGGCCTCTGGAGCCCAAGACGGCTGAGCCCAGAGCCGCAACCCGCGCGGGGCCGAAGCTTCCCGGGCCGTCCGTGGCCTCCCACCCAGGCCCGCGCCCCCGGGGACTGCCCCGTGCCACCGCCCCGCAGCCCGAGGGGTTCTGCGGCAGCGCCGTCTGCTGGCTCCCGGCCCCGAGCGAGACTCCCCTCCGGTCCGCTCACCTCATGTGTGTAAAGTGCACGAGCGCGTGGGGCGCGGGGAACGAGGCTCGCGAGCCTCAAGCCCTCCACAGCGCCGCGGGGACAGGCCCGAGCCGCTGCACCAGCGCCATTTTCTACACCGACCTGCTGCCGATGCCGCCGCCGCCGCCTCCGCCACCGCTGCCGCCGCAGGCCCCAGACCGGAAGTGAATGCCCTACTCGCAACCCCTTCCGGGGGCGCGGTGGCCCCAGGGCCCCAAGATGGAGGCCCTAGCAACTAGGCCTGCTAGACAGGGCAGACCCTTGGTAACCGCCCGAAGCAGCCGGGGCCTCGACAGAGCTCTCAGGGAACCCCGAGGCTCCCCACCAGTGTCTTTCGGGCTTGGCGGGCGCAGACCGCAGCCTTTCTCGCTGAGGCCGGCTCGGGTTTGACTCCAATCCACCCCTCCTCCTTCTTTACTGCGACACAAGTTTCCTTCCCCTCTGCCCGGCCCCTCCCTCACAGAAACACGCCTTTAAAAAAAAAAAAATCCACCAAACCGCAAATTCCACCCTCGTCGCTGCCCGAGGAGTCCGCGCCGTTTTTAAATTCACCCACATCTAATTACTTTTGACCTTGAGCCAGATTATTTAACCTCTCTGCTTGAGCTTCTCCTCCTCGGGTGAAGAATGCATACCTGAGGGTAGCTGGGAGGTTCAATACGATTTTATGGCTCAGAATTTTACACACCCTTGACTCAGCAATCCCACTTTCACTAATTTCTGCTCAAGAAATAATCATTTGGGGTATCACTTTTAAATACTTTACCATCAAAATAATAACTTACAGTACTGAAAAGGTTGAAAACTGTAACCAGCTATGAAGTCCAACGTTATGAGGTAGTGGCATTAGAAGCAGCCACTTGCAGTGCATGAAAAGATGGAGTGGGAAATACCGGCCTGAGGATATGCTTACAATAAAAGAATGAAAAGGCAGATTCCAGACTAGTTCCCAGAAAAACATATGGACACCCAATTATGGATACTGTAAGATAAATACCTGTAAAGTATATATATATATATATATATATATATATATATATATATATACATATAGATGCTTTAAAATACAGAAATATAGTACCTGAAGATACAATTATTACAATAACTAAAAAAATTTACAATGTAGACACCTACCTGAATGTATATAAAATAAGATGCATACCTACCAGCAAGACAAAATTATAATGCACATAGGTACATATATTCTTGTATGTTCAATGCATACAGTGTTTCTTGTAATATGCAAATTTCTCCTCTGCTTAAAACCTTATCCCCTTTTACTTTTCAGAAAACTCACTTGGCAGATTACTTCCTTTTCCTCTTTTCTATCCTAAGCCCTTCGACTGGCTTAGACCTGTTCCAGTCTCTCCAATGAAACAAGCAATGTGACAGTTTGATTCTACTCTGGAAGAAATGTGAGTTGTAATAAATAAGCTAATGAATGAATGAATGCCCAGAAAGGCATTAAAACAAGAACCAAAATGTTAACTACAACATTTTTCTTTTGATGTTTTTAATTTTATCTTTTTTTTTTCAAAATTTTTTTGAAAGAAAATGATAAAATATAAAATGAAGAGTACAAAATAAATGCTAGTAATTCTTACATTTTAATTTTTTTGAGATGGGATCTTACTATGTTGCCTAGCTAGCCTAAAACTCTTTATGTAGGCCAGACTAACCTCAAACTCACAGAGATCTGTCTGCCTGTCTTCTGAATAATAGTGCTAGTGCTCTACTATATATCCCCACTTCAAATTGAAGTAGAAGCTATCCTTTGTTACACTGACACAAGCTGGGCTCTCCTGTGAAGAGGACTCCAACAGAGAAAATGCCCCCATCAAATTGCCTGTAGACTGTGGAGGGGCTGGGCTCACTGTGAGTAGTAGCACCCCGGGCAGGCTAACTCAGGTTGTATAAGTATGCTACAGTATTTATAGTATGTATGTATAGTAAGCTACACCAAGGCTATTACACAGAGAAAATCTGTTGGGGAGGCAGGGTGGGGGGATAGTTTACAAGCTATGGGGAACAAGCCAGAAAGCAGCACTCCCCCATGTCTCAGTTCCTGCCTCCAGGTTCCTGCCTTGAGTTTCTGCTCTGACTTCCCTATATAATGGACTGTGATGTGGAACCGTAAGCTGAAATAAACTCTCTCTTCCTCAAGTTGCTTGACATTATGATCCCCATCACAGGAATAAAAGGCAAAGACAGGGCCTTCCTCTATTTATTTTCTTTGTTTCTGTTCAGTTCCTGGGGTTGCTGGAGAGATTTCTCTAATCTCTCTTCTTTTCCTATTGAGAAGTCTACATGACCAGACTAATAATTCACTATGTATTATGTATTTGGAACTAAGGGTGAATTTTTCCTTTTTATCACAGACACAACAAATCTGCAAAAACAGCTCAGTTTTCTGAGAGAGCCCAAGTTCAGTTTCCAACACCCACACAATGGTTCACAACTGTTTGGAATCCCAGTATCAAGATATCCAATCTCCTTTTCTGGCCTCCTCAGGTACCAGGCAAATATATGATGCACATACATTTACACAGGCAAAACAATCATACACATAAATTATTTTTTGCAATTCTGAGCATAGCAAAAATGTATCCTAAGTACCACTATACCACTGAGTTACATTCCCAAACAATATTTTTAAATTCAGAAAGTCTCCACAGTAATAAATAGAAGGAATATGGACACATGAACATGGATAAGCTTTCCTGGAAATAGTGTCTTTACATTATTTAATTACAATTTCTTTAGTACTTAATGCATGTTATCTAAGTACTTTATAAATACTAGTCACTAGTTGTTATCTTCATACAGCCCAGTGAGATAGGAGTATTACACCCCCTTTGCTAACAGGCATGATTAATTTTTCCCAAAATCAGGTAAGTAATAAGTGATTAAGATTTTATATACAAATAGTTTGGCTTCCAAGCTCTTCTTAACCACTATATTGCAGATCACAACTGTATTAGACCCTACATCTGTTTTTGATGATAAATACTTTATAAATACAACCCCTTGTCATCTCAAAATTGTGGTGATATATTTTATATTTAATAAAATCAGCCTGAAATATCAGAGAACAGTATCACCCACAATCAACTCATGAGTGTCAAAGAGTGGTGACCTACGCCTTTAATCCTATCACTCAGGAGACAGAGATCTTCCTGTATTTCTGTGACAAGGCCTAACAACCAAACAGTAGTAGCTCACACATTTAATCCTAACTCTAGGATTATGATGCAGAGTTGAACCCAGAAGTGAAAAAACTGGGCAGGGAAGATATTTAAGGCAAAAGGAAGTAGAGATTCAGGCATTCTGTAGAAGCAACCAGCCAGGCAGAGGACCCTTGAAGATAGCATTTACCCTATTCGGCTTGAGAAGTTGGCTGGGTGAGAATTGACTATGGTTTGTTTTCTCTCTCTGATATTCCAGCTTTTTTCCAATATCTGGTCCTGGGTTTTCATTATATACTAATTAGAATTTGTGCAATACAAAATAGTGATAGATTATATACTCTGATGTATATAATCAATCTACCAAATATAATCATTTTAAATATATACTATATATGCATACATATATACGTATGCTTTAAAGAAAAAATAAACGTAGAGAGGAAATCAAATGTCACTTGATGTATAAATGCTTTGAAGACTCCATGTAGGAACTATGTCCCATAGAATTTGAGATAGAAAACTGAGCTTACACTGCACATACCATTGCTCTAGAATAGACAAGATCTGAGCAAACAGAAAATAAATTCACTTATATAGTTTTGTTCTTAGACAGGGTCTCACTATGTATGTAAATTCATTATGCAGAAAAGCTTGGCCTCCAACTCACCAAGATCCTCCTGTCTCTGTTTCCTAAGGGCTGAGATTAAAGGCATGTGCCACTACACCTGGTTTTCTCATGAACTTTGAATTACCTCTGAAGTATTTATAAACTTTATTTATTTATTATTTATTTATTTATTTGCCTTGGTGTTTGCCTGGAACTGGAACTACAGACAGTTGTTAGCTGCCATGTGGGTGCTGGGAATCTGAACCCGGGTCCTCTGAAAGAGCAGACGGTGCTCTTAACCCCTGAGCCATCTCTCCAGCCCCCTGAAGTATTTATAATACTCAGTACAAAAGTAAATGTCCACAAAGAGTTACTAACTTGTAACTAAGGACATAATGACCAAACGTCTGTGGGCCCCCAACACAGATGTAATACTGTCATCAATATTTTCTGTGTGCAACCGATTGAAGCTGAAGATGTGGTCCCCAGCTATACACTTCATTAGTGAACATTTCTATGACATCAGAAGAGAGCCCAGAAGTGCATGCTGAGGCAGCCTGATATTCCAGTTATGAAATCATCAAGATGGGAGGGGGAAATAAGGTAAGCATGTAATAGAGTCAAGTGACCAGCCAATAGTAAGAGGACCAGTCCCTAAGCTGTTTTGACTAGAGACCTAACAATTAGTTTTAACACCATCACCACCCCACCATCTCTGCCATTTTTCAATGCAACTGTAGGATGTTTTATTTTGGAAATATCTTCTTAGTTTTTTCTTCCTGTCTTTTCTTGCTGACACTCCCCAGCATGCCCTGAAAACTCCAGGGTCACTTTTGCAGCCCCCCCTTCTTTTTCCTTGTGGTGCTATGCTTTACACAAAACATGATTCACCCATTTAAAGTGAAAACTCTCATGCATTATTGCAAAAATATTCATGAAACCACAACCACAATTAATAAAAAGTTCTATCATTCAAGATAGAACTTGTGCCTCTTCTCAATTCCTCTCTACAGTCCTCTCCCATGTACTGGGCATTTATAAACTACTTCTACAATTTATATCACCATAAATCATTACACTCATTCTAGAAGCTTATATAAATGGAGTTACACAGTATATACCCTTTTGTCTGGCTTCTCTAGCTGAACAATCCAAGATTTATTTCTATTGTTCTATGTAGCAAATTTGTTTCTTTTGTGGGTAATATTCCATTGAATAGCTATACCATCACTTGTTTGCTCATTCTCCTATTGATCAGTTATTGTTTTTACGTGGTGGGGTGCTATTATTATTATTCAATGGGCATTTGAGGGCACTTTGATCTGAACTGAAACATTCCCTCCTGGAAGAAGGAAGGAAATTCCTCACCAGAGTGGGGAGTGGGGAGGACGTGGAATGAAACAAAGACACAGACACAGGACTGACAACAGGACACTCCTAACCAAAGAAGTTTCCTGTGGTCATTCCGGGAGCTTCCAGGTGCAGCTTTCCTGAGTGGTTGGTTGTCTAGGCTGGGGTGAGCTTTTCAGTGATGCGGCTACCTTTGCGTTACCGCTGTTTCTCACTCACATTCCTGTAAGTAACCCAGTAAACCTCTTGGTTCATCAAGTTGGCCTTCAGTGGTACTATGAGTCTGGTCTGTGGTGGTTGCCCAGTATGAGATGAGTAGAAATGTATCTGCATCTTCCCAGAAGTTAGCACAACCATGGGCATAGTTTCCTTTTTCTTAGGTAAATACCTACTAGTATGGTCTGAGTTATAAATGCCCTGGAAAGACCCCGTGGTAAAGGCCTTTTCCCAGCCTGGCACTACTGGGAGGTGGAGTGTTTAGGTTCCTAGGGAGAGTATCTTGTCTTTCTGCCCACTTGCATTCCCAAGTGGGGGAAGGATCATGATTTCCCTGTCTCCAGCAGTGGATATGCTAGCTCTCTCTACAATGTGATGGAACAATTCCCATGCAACAGCCTGGATACTCTAACTTTAAATAAAAACACCACCATCATCTTACTGTCCAGCTTAAGGTAATGCAAAGGCACTGCAGGCTCTTGGCTCCATATCTAGTATCTTTATCACCCCCCTTCCTCGAATGTTACCTGTAGTTGTAACCTCTTAACCACCCTTGTTCACCTTGCTTCAAGCATTCAGTCTTTAATTTTCTAAAAGGATACTGTCTCCTTGATCAAGGAAGTCTCGCCTTCTCTATCCCACTTTCCTTCACTCACTTTGATGCTCCCAAGTATGTATCATAAAGCTATCCAGGACTTTCCATAGAATTAGTCACATTTGAAATGAAACTTCTCTATCATCTGTTTATTCTTTGACTCTCTTGATTCTCTGGGAAGTTTGGGAGAATAAGGCACATGTCTACCCCGTTCCTCAAATCTCCACTTGTAACAGAATACCTAGTACATATTAGGCTCTTCATAATGTTTGCTAATGAACAAATGATCTTCCTACTCTCTGTTTATCTCCTCCTTATAGCCATGGTGCTGCCCAAGTGGTTTCCCTGGCAAGGAAATCTGATGAGCTCCTGCTGCTACTAAATGCTCTTGAATGGCTTGAAGGCTAAAAATTCTTGAATAGCTGCATTCTATAGAACACCATCTGAAACCCCTCACATAACATAAAAGGCCGTCAAAAGCCTCCCCTGCCCCATTTCTCAGAATCCCTATTTCATGATCCAGTGACACTGAACTATAGCCAGTTTATTGTGTCTTTCAGTAGCTCCATGACTTGAACATGCTGTTCTGTGTGAATGGGAGATCTTTCCTCCCCATTGTGTCTACTACACAAATTCCACTTCAAAGCCAAGTTCAAATGCTGTCTCCTTTACAAAGCCTTCCCTGAGATACAGATATAAGTCAAGTACGAATACTAAATTGGCATCATTTTAGTTCCCTATGCTTGAAGTGGGATCTCTACTCTCTGTAAAAAACTGGACACATGTTTTCCTGAGACAACTTATTTTTTCCAGCCTCTGCTGGCATGTCAGATCTCAGAGAGCAGAGCATGTTCATTGCGTCTGCTGTCCTGCCAGAACTCAGCTTAGTGTTTGGGAGGCCCAAACATTCAAGTGAAGGTAGAATAAAAAAGAACAATGTCACCTTCCCTTCTCTAGCAGTTCCTTAATGTATGTCAAGGAGCACCCTCATCCTGTCAGGCAGCCATCTGTCATCACTAGGACGACTGGCAGGAACAGGATCCCTCTGGATTCTCTCTTGGTCTCTTCAACTGCTGTTTTGCTTTACAAATACAAATGCCACAAGTATTCTTTTAATAGTTCTATGGCTTGCCACCAGACCCACTAGGCATCTTTGTGGCTTTAGTGAGGATCAAATGGGTACCTCCTCTTTTGACTAGGTCCCTCAGATAGTTACAGCCAAAGCTCCTTTCTTTGATAATGTCCCTTGCCTTGGCATCTGCTACCTATCCTCCTCTGCTCCCACTCTACAGGTTTCGGCAGAGAAATGCTGCACTAAGGCTTTACATTAGGGATGCTTATGCCTTCTGACCAAGTTGAAGCTAACGAACATTAAAATGCATTATGATAGTAAAGAATTATAACATAATGGGGAAATATATGTCTATAAATAGATAAATATATTCATAAAATCTATTCATTCAAAGTTTGATGATTCCAACTGAGTGGATTAACTGAAATGAGCCCCCCAACACGTAAAAAAAAAAAAAGTACCAAACAAAAACAGTAGGCAGGGCTGGAGAGATGGCTCAGAGGTTAAGAACACTGACTGTTCATCCCGAGGTCCTGAGTTCAATTCCCAGCAACCACATGGTGGCTCATAACCATCTATGATGACATCTGGTGCCCTCTTCTGTATACTGTATACATAATAAATTAATTAATTTAAAAAAACAGTAGACATCAAGCAATGGAGATGGTGATCTGTGAGAGATGAGAAACAAATGACAGGAATTCTACACCAACTTCAGAGTGGCACAGGAGGACCAGCTACACTGTGTTACTTCTGCAAGAAGGGTACCTAATCAGAATGGCCCCTGAGTTCAGAGTCCAGAGTCTGTGGAAGCCAATACGACTATTATTCACAGACTAAAGCAAGGTTCTTAGCCTTCCCAAAGCTATGACCCTTTAATACAGCTCCTCATGGTGTGCTGACCCCAACTATAAAATTATTTCTTGCTACTTCATAACTATAATTTTGCTACTGTTATGAATCATAATGTAAATATCTGTGTTTTCTGATGGTCTTAGGTAATGCCCATGAAAGGGCCATTTGATCTCCAAAGGGGTTATGACCCACACATTGAGAACCCCTGAGCTGGAGTATCAGGTAAGAGAGAACTACATAGATACTCCACAGATCCAGTGAGGTTCATGCTAAAACCCAAGCAACACATGCATGTCAGCAAACTTCTCAAAACATAGGAGTTAAAACCATTCAAGGACCAGAACAACAAAAGATGTGGGCTCAAAGATATCATGGAATACTCCAGGAAGAATATATATAGTAATTGGCCCAGGGAAAATTGTAATGAAGAACCAATCAAATGGCTCTGCAGATGAATGTGCTGGACTCCCACAAATTGTGTTCTGAACTCCACACCAATGCTGAGACATGTGTGTCTTCTCAGATAATTAAACAAAAAAATAAAATAATTTAATGAGCTGGTGAGATAGCTCAGCAGGTTAAGTCTCATGCCCTGAGTTTGATCTGGCTGAGCCATCATCAGACTTCCATATGTGTGCTATTGGCACATGAGGTGGTGGTGTGGGGGGAGCTCATGGTCACACTCGTAGTACATAAACACATATGTATAACAAGAATTTTAAAAATATATAATGGAGCAGATCCCTGGTGTACTGTGAAGGAACTTCACATGCATGGTTTGATGGAGACTAAAGGAAAGGAAATAGATAAAATACTTGAAGATGTAATAGCATCCCCCCACTCCAATCTGAGGGGAAACATAGCCATAGTTCCTGACCCCTTGAGTTCCCTCCAATGCCAGACGGTGACCTGGAATTGTCCTGTTTTTAGTTAATTTATGAGGATGAAGAATGATCCATTCGGGGGCTGGAGAGATGGCTCAGCGGTTAAGAGCACCCTCTCTTCTTCCAGAGGACCCGGGTTCGATTCCCAGCACCCACATGGCAGCTAACAACTGTCTGTAGTTCCAGTTCCAGGCAAACACCAAGGCAAATAAATAAGTAAATAAATAAAGTTTAAAAAAAAAAAAAAAAGAATGATCCATTCATTTCCTGCTTCCAGGAGATAGCAACAAGATGGCACCCGGGAAAGCAAAAGGCACCCTCACCAAACATTCATTCATCTTGCTCTTGAACTTCCCAAGTTCCAGAACTATGAGAAATAAAACTGTGTCCTTTTACAAAGTAAAAAAAAAAAAAGAATGAATCAATTAAACCCAACCAAAACATAGGAACTGCAAATTCTACATAAACAAGTAGTATGCATCAGGAAAGAGGTGGGCTCCTGACATGCACAACATGGAAAAATTTCAGGGTTGTCATAGTGACAGAATCCAGGCTACAGTGTGGGTAAGGAGGCAACAAAGGCTAAATGATTCAATATATACAATTTCAGAAAACATCAATTATTCTGTGGTGACAGAAAGGCTGTCATCGGTTGCCTGCAGAGAGAAGACTATGGGAAAGAATGAGAAAGATGACAGGAAAGAAAAGGGGACATGTTGGGAGATGACAGATAGGTTTGCTATCGTGATTGTGGTGATGGCTTCACAGCTGTAGACATATGTCAAAACTCATTAAATCATGCACTTCAAATATGTGAATCAATAAAGCTGTTTCAAAAAGACTCTGATGAGAAACAGGGTGTTTACATAATTTTAAAGTACCTCACAAATTGATTATAAAGTAAAAGGAGAAAAAAAAAGATACCATCTCAACAAACCAATCAAAGTTAGCTTCACTGAGGCTAGCACACATAAGTCTAGCATCCCTGGGAGAATGCAAAGAGAAAAATGTAGCATTCTTCTTGTGTATTTCGATATGTACAACTTGAATCTGATCATGAAGAACACTTACAAATTAAGCTTTCCAAGAGTGAGCTGGTGGTTTTAGGGTGCCAAGATTTTAAATAGTAAGCAAAGATGAAGGAACTGTGGCTGACCAAAGAAAACCAAAGGCAGGACTGGTGAAGCAGCCTGAAATCCTAACTACTTTGAAGATTGCTACAAAGAAGGGGAATATTCAAAGCCAGCATGGGCAATTTAGGGGATTTTTTTTAAGGTTAGGGATGTAACTGAGTGGTAGAGCATTTGCCCAACATAAGTAAAGCCCTGGGTTTCTACCCTCAGGACAAGGGAAGAGGAAGAGGAGGAGGAGGAGGAGGAGGAGGAGGAGGAGGAGGAGGAGGAGGAGGAGGAGAAAGGGAACATCAAAGAGGAGCATTTGACTGTAAACTGGGTCCTCTGTGTGAGTGTAATCAAGAAAGAAATTATGAGATCCTTGTTCTATCTTCTCTTAAGTTTTTTTGTGTATGTATGTGTGAACATGTGTTCATATTCAGAGTATGGATATACTAGAATATATGATAAAACTCAGCTAGGTGGTGGTGGTGCATGCCTTTAATCTTAGTACTCAGGAGGCAAAGGCAGGAGGATCTCTGTGAGTTTGAGGCCAGCCTGGTCTACAAAGCCAGTTCCAGGTCTCAGAAAGAAAAAAAAATGATAAAACTCCACTAATTTATTTATTTGATTTCATTTATATTGGAATCACAACTGAATTCTTTGTGAAAATTAACAAGCCAATCTTAAGTTTATGGAGAAAGTCAAAGGATCCAGAATTGACAAAATAGTCTTGTTATTAACAAAGTTGGGGCTGAGGGTGTAGCTTCATGGTAGAAAACTTGATTAGTGTGACAAAACTCAGAGTTTCATCTCCAGGATGCTCTTTTTTATTTATTTATTTATTTATTATTTACCTTGGTGTTTGTCTGGAACTGGAACTACAGACAGTTGTTAGCTGCCATGTGGGTGCTGGGAATCGAACCCGGGTCCTCTGGAAGAGCAGACAGTGCTCTTAACCGCTGAGCCACCTCTCCAGCCCCTCCAGGGTGCTCTTTATCTCTCCTCTCTCTGAATCTCCCTATTCTCTCTGCATTTCTCCCTCCCTCTCTTTGTCCCTTCCATCCCATAACACACTAACAGAGGTGGAGAACTTGTACTCCTGGTTACTAAGAGGACACAATAATTGAACAGTTTGAGACTTGCTATAAGGATGGTTACAATGATCAAAGGAGTGGAGGCAATGGTCCCCAAACCAATCTTGAACTTGTGCTCAATTTAATTGCAATAAGAAAGTCAAAACAATTCAAAGGGAAGGAACATTTTTAAACAAGTACAGCAGAACAATCAAATATCCAAAAGCAAAAGGGTAAAGGCAATCCCTCTAGCCAACTATGCTTTCTGTTTTCTTTTGCTGTTGTTCCTACTGTATATTATGTATAATCATTAACTCAAACTAGATCAGAGATAAAAACTAATAACTACAAAACTCCTAGAAAAAAAAACATAGATCTGTACAATCTTGGGCTCATAAATCTTTATAATTCTAGGCCTGGCAATAATTTCTTAGCTATGACACTAAATAGCATAAGCAACAATAATAAAAAGGTAAATTGGACATCATCCAAAGTAGACAGTGGATGTATCAAAGGAAATACTAATAAAGTGAAAACATAACACTTTATTATGGGAGAAAATATTTGCAAATCACAGTTTTAGTAAGGAACTAGTATGTGGAAAATAAATGAGGAATTCGTACACTACATTAACAAAAAGAAATACAGCTCCAAAGTTTTAAATATACAAAGGAGCTATAGGGTGCTTCTGCAAAGAAGATGTATCTCAAAGATGTTAAATATCTTGAATAAAGACAGGACGCAGAAGAATCATCACGGAAATACAGACCAACGCCACAGAATTTCATTTTACATCACTAGGAAGGCTATCATGAAGGAAGACAGTTAATAGCAAGTGATGACAAAAATATGGGGAAATTAGAATCCTCCTGCCCTACCAACAGGAATGGCAGGTCTACAAAAAGTCAAAACTAAACTTTCACTGGACCTGTTAATGCTAGATATGTGCCTAAGAGAAAGGATTACTTGTGCCAATTCAAATATGTGTGTGTGTGTGTGTTACACTTTTCTTCCTAGCAGTCAGAAAAGAAGACAAA
This sequence comes from Sigmodon hispidus, assembly GCA_004025045.1. Classification (NCBI taxonomy): domain Eukaryota; kingdom Metazoa; phylum Chordata; class Mammalia; order Rodentia; family Cricetidae; genus Sigmodon; species Sigmodon hispidus. Next base: position 78,486 of record PVIH01000951.1, read on the forward strand.
TAGCACAAAAGCCCATCAACTCAGGAATGCAAAGACCAGTGTGCAGCTAATCTGCTCAATAAGGTTTTTTGTCAGAAAAACAAGTAGACAACTGGCCCATGCCATCTTGAGGATATAACTTGGGAACATTTTGCCAAATGAAAGAAAGCCAAATAGGAAGGAACAGGTGCTATTACTTCATTCCACTTAGACGAAGTTTCCTGAACAAGCAAATCCATAGTGAAAGGACACAGATTAATGGTTACCTAGGACTGGGATAATAGTAGTGACACTGTTCTCAAAATGTGCTTTTGCTTCTAGGAATATCCCTAAGCCCATGACATTGCATCCTTTGAAATGTGTGAATTTTTAGGGTCTGTGTGTTATATTTCAATAAAGCTATCCTACCATTGTTTAGTGCGATGTTGGGTTACTGTGGTATGATCTGAAGGATTTAATAGAGCTACGTAGGAGAGAAGGCAGAAAGATGGCGTGATCGGAGCCAGGCATGATGTCACTTGCAGCGACTCTCTGTACCCAGGAGCCCAAAGCAAGGGGATTTTGAGTTTCAGTCCAGTTTGAGCTAAGTGAGACCTGTCTCAAAATAAAGAAGCAACCAAACAAAACTACATGGACATACTTTCACTAGACCATAGGAAAGCAAGGGAGCAGAAGGAGTAGGAGTGGAGCTGTCTACTAGAGGACAGAAAAGACTTAAGCTTCTTACCCACTTTTAACACTGTTTGCATGTGTGTGGGCATGCACATACCACAGTGCATGTGTAGAGATCAGAGGACATATTTGAGAGATGATGGCTTCTCTCTTTCTACTGCATGGATTCCTAGGCTCAATGTCTGGTCATCGGGACTACTGGCAGGTACGCCGACTCCTCACTAAACCTTTACAACAGCGTAAGATTGGAGTTTCTCTATAGAAGAAGGGGGGCCACTTAACAGAGTATGAGGGGGTAGGTGGATGTTAGATGGTGATGATGCAGGCAGAAGCAGTTCCATCTCCTGTATGCTCAGACAGATGGACAGAGGATGGACAGGAGGATCTGTTTAGATACCAATTACTCAGAGCAGGATGGTTTGTTTTTTCTTTGTCTTGGTAAGGAAAGATAGAGGCAAATAAGAAAGGAAATAGTAGGGCCATGGGTTTGAAAGAGGAAAGTTAGGCAGGGTTAAAAGAGGAGAGCTGAAGCCTCAGCTGCAAGTAAGGAAATGAATTGTGCAGGGGGGAGGGCAGTAAGCAAGAGCTGTTCCTGAGCAAGCAAGCGATCTCCTCCTGAGTCATCAGAGGCAGGCCAGACAACCCCAAATGCTTTCAACATTACTCATTCCTTTTGGCGTTGAGCCTTTCACTCTCTGAACACCCTCCTCTGGACTGGCTGCCTTTTGGCATCCTTCCTCCCAGAACTGAATGTTCTTCCCTAGTGAGGACCGCCTCAAGTCCACTTCCCGGGTTCCATACCATATGCATTCGTTAATCCAATCTGAGACAGCTGCAGCACATCTCATGATTTCCTTGCATTGAGGCAGTGAAAGATGAAAGCAAACAAACAAACCAGAGAAATCTGATAGCCCAGGGGGTGGGAGCAGACATTGGTTTAAGAACTCACACAGTGGTTTGTTAAGAAGTCACACTGAGATGTTTAGCACAGTAGCTTGTGGACAACATACAGAGGAACAGGTCAGGGATTTGGGGTTGGCACCCTTAGATATGATATTTGCTGGCTTCTACATCAGTTTAAGCCAGTCACCTAGGCACGGGAGCAGCCACTCTTCCTGGACCTATATCACTGAGCACAGCCACCAAGCACCCTCACTATGGTGATTCCAAATGTTGAGAGAAGGAGGCAAATACAAAGAAGCCCTCAGGGATATGACTGCTACCCAACACTGGCATTATTGCTGGGCTAAGTATCTAGACACAGACAGTACAGGGTGCCTGGCAGCAAGGGGTAGGGTGATATGTGGAAGTAACAGCATAGCCTTTACCTCAGATCTGGATTTAGATCCTACTTCAGCTGCTGGCCACACTAGCCTCCAATTGGTTCCTAAGCCTCTCTGAGCTTCAGTTTCTTTATCCAAATAAAAAAATATTAAAATGCAAGATCATAAAACCCACCCCTGAGGGCTAGCTGTAAGAAACAGAACTCTTCAGCCCTTCTGTATTTGTTGGTACCCACTCTGCAAACCCCCAGCATGGTGGTACAGTGGGCATGGTGGAATGTCTACCAGCCACCGTTCTGGTCTCTTCCAGCATCTTTCTTCTTGGAAACATTGAGGATTAGTGTCTCTCATCTGTGCTCTCATGGATTTTCTTGACTCTACAATGCTTCCTCCCAGGACTCCTTCGTCACGTCTGAGTTCTTCACCTGCTCCCTTAGCTGTGAAGGCAAAAAAGAGCTCCTGCCTGTGTACTCCCCAGTTGACAGCTCCTGGGTGCTCAGCAAACACATTGATGGGATGAGGTTTACAATGAGTGCTAACTCTCCCCATTCCAACTCCAACTGACTTGGAGGTGAAAGAGAAACATGAACTCTTATCTGGCCCAGACTCTCCCTGTCGGCTCTTAGGTTCTCTTGAACTCTCCCTAGAGACGAGGGCAAGTTCAAAGAAGACTGCATAGATGCTGCAGAGACCATACGGCTTCTATAGTCTTGGCTCTGTAACTTATCAGCTCTGTAACTTGCCCTTTCTGTGCCTCGGCTTATTCATCTATGGAATGAGTCATATGGTTGCCATGGAGATTAAATAAGCGGCTGGTACAGGGCTTCTAACAGTGCCTGGAGCATAGTAAATACTGTACAGAAACTTACTCTCTGCACACTATTCTTCATGGCTGCTCATGAGCTCCTTCTCCTTCACTATAGCCAGCTATGGTGAGCTAACCCGATTACATTAGTTACCTTTCTTATTATTGTGCCAGACAGGAAGCAGAGAGCGCAGGTCAGAAGTGGGCTAGCCTCTAACTTTAAAGGCCTGTCCTAGTGACACATCTCTGACAAACATATTTCTTGCTCCCAAAGTTTCTATGACCTCCCCCAAAAGCACCACCAGAGCAGAGCAAGTGTTCAAATACCTAAGCCTAGGCACATTTCAGACTCAAACTTCGAAGGTGATGCTAATCATAAATGTCACAGTTTGTAACTACCAAACCCATGGATCTTCATGCTTTAAAACTATTTTATTTTGAAGCAAAAGTTTATTATAGAAAAGGTACACAATGAGTTGTGAGTGTATGCATGTACGTGCGTGCTCAACTGTGTGCATTTGTATGCACATGTGCATGTACAGGTGCACATATGTGTAGAGGACAGAGATCAACAATGAATGTCCTCAATCGTTCTCCACCCTGATTTTTAAGTCAGAGTCACTCAGTGGACCTGAAGATTGCCAGTTCTGCTACTGTGGCTGGCTAGTCAGCCCAGGGACACAACAGTGCTGAGATTATAGGAACAGCAGGAGTTTTTACATGGTTCCCAACCTTGGGTCCTCATGCTTGAGCAGCAGTACCTGGAGAGCTGCTCCCCCGAAATTCCCACCCTTTGCAACCATGAGGTCATTGAGGGGCTTGTGGGTTCTGCTTGGGACATAGGAACAGCCCCAAAGCTTCATCTCAGTCCAGATTCTAGGGGCTGCTGTTGTGGGCCCATGGACCACGCGCCAGCTTATGAGATACTAAACAAGGATGATTTCTCTTTCTCACAAACCTGCATAATGAAGCAAAGAGAGACGCAAGTGTACCAATAAAGGATGCAAAGAAAGTTAGTAAGAAATACAGGGCTGGCAAGATGGCTCCCTGGGATAAAGTGCTGGCCACCCAAGCCTGATGACCTGAAAGATGTTAGAAGGAGAGAACTGATTCCTAGAAGTTATCCTCTGACTTCTCCACATGCAGTGGCATGCATACACATTCACACACAAATATCATATGTGAACACACATAGATAATAATAAACTCTAAAACACTTTTTAAAAAAGATTTATAAAGTTGGTCAGGCATAAGTAATTTTCCTCCATTGTTTCAACGTTTCACATGTTCTCAGGGCCCAGGGGTGTGTGATTTTCATGGCCTCAGAATGATTGCTTAAGCTTCAGCCATCAAGTCCATGACTAGGGCAGAAAGAAGAGGTGGATAAAAGAAAGAACAAGGTCAGGCTGGAGAGATGACTCAGCAGTTAAGAGCACTGACTGTTCTTCCAGAGGACCTGAGTTTGATTCCCAGCATCCACATAGCAGCTAACAACTGTCTCTGATTCCAAGATCTGACATCCTTACACAGTTTACATGCAGGCAAGGCACCAATTCACATTTTTTTTTTTTTTAAAAACAAACTTTATTTATTTATCTATTTGCCTTGGTGTTTGCCTGGAACTGGCACTACAGACAGTTGTTAGCTGCCATGTGGGTGCTGGGAATTGAACCCGGGTCCTCTGGAAGAGCAGACGGTGCTCTTAACCGCTGAGCCATCTCTCCAGCCCCCCAATTCACATTTTTAAAAAAAGAAAGAACAAGGTCTGAGTGTGCGATCCTCTTTAATAAAACGGTGCATTTTACGACAATTCACCTGAAACAAAGATGCTCAAAGAAGGACAAGAGAATGCCTAACTTGGCTCAGTTCGCCCCAAACTCAATGATAAAGAATAAGAATAATGAATATTAGGCAAAAATTATTAAAATCAGGCATGTGCCACATGTCACCCTCAAGAGGATAGGGTCACTAAGGCAGCAGCATCCCCACCTCTAATGCTCAGGCACCAATGCTGGACTGGTGGGGGATTATTTGAACGCTCATTTCTGGCCCATCTTCTTCAAGCTAACTAAGCACAATTGTCATGAATCCTTCTGAAGGAAGCCTCTCAAACCTTGGTTCCAGTGAGTAGTACAGATTTCCCTTCCCTCACCCATCAGATGCCACCCTGCTGGGGAAAAGATTTATTTATTACATATACAGTGCTCTGTCATCTGTCTGCACATATTCCTGCACACCAGAAGAGGGCACCAGATTTCACTATGGATGGTTGTGAGCCACCATGTGGTTGCTGAGAATTGAACTCAGGACCTCTGGAAGACCCACCGGTGCTCCTAACCTCTGAGACATCTCTCCAGCCCTGGGGAATGCACTCTTGAACAAAGCTCCTAATTAAAAGTTCACAGCAGAGGCCAAGGAGGCAGAGACAGAGACAGAGGCAGAGACAGAGACAGAGGCAGAGACAGAGACAGAGGAGACAGAGACAGAGACAGGGGCAGCCAAATCTCTGTGAGTTCCAGGCCAGAATGGGCGGTGCAAAAGACTCTGGTTTTTGGTTTGTTTTATTTTGTCTTTTTAAAGAGAGGGGATCAACAAGTGCCTTTGCTTGAGACACGGGAGAAGCAGACTTGCACACCCACAAGGCGAGCTGTAGCTGCAGAAGCTGCTGACAGCCCTCTTGAATAACACAAACATAACTGAGAAGACAGCTTTATCATGAAAGACGGAACGGAGAAAAAGAATGAAAAGGTGCCCACACCGTGTGCCCATGCCCAAGCCATTGGTTTGGCATTCTGATCTCCTCAATCCGATGCATTCAGTTACACTGGACTTTTGTAAATTGCAGCCCCAAGTTCAAGGGTGAGAACCCTTGGTGTGGATCCTACCCCCTCTCCAGGCCACCTATTGCTGAGCTCACATCTAAGAGCGTCAGTCTCCTTATCTAAAAAGTAGAAAAACAGTTGCCCTCAGGATAAGCTTGAACTAGATGTCTGGGAAGCGCTCAGCACAGGATCCAGTGCAGCCAAGGGCGAGGGGTACTGTGTGTTGGGGGTTGGGCTCAGGGGAGTAGGGATGGCGATTCTGCTCGATATGCCTACTCAGCCATCGGTGACCTGAATGAACTAAATGTCCTTGAGCATGGTCACAGCTGCAGGCTTGGGAGATCACTCATGTCTTAGGCTTCATCACTACATTTCAGATCGCTATCTGGATCCATGTGTTGGTATTTGGAAGATAAGTGTCTTGGCTGCTGTTGTGCCCACCTGGGCAAGAAGCCAAGGCTAAGTTGTGAGCCTCAGGCCTCAGGCCAAAAGCCCAACATGAGATCATTTCTCTGTGAAGCTGCCTGCTTCCCAACCGGTGTAAAAGGCTGGGTGGGTCATTTGTTTTGTGGGGGTTTGCCTGTTTCTAACCCTGAAGCTCTCCCCCCTTGGCTTTCCCAACACCTCCCTCCAACAGAGGCACTCGGCTTTCCTTGCGCTCAGAGAGGGTACAAGCCATGGCTCACTGAAAATAATGTTTTCAAAGCAAAACTGGAAATCAAGGTTCCAGCTTCGCTTTCTCTCCACTTCCTCTCTTTCTCCAGGCCCACCCTTCTTTTCTTACTAATTTGAAACAGGGTCTCCATGTGTAGCCCTGGTTAGCCTGGGACTTGCTTGTAGCCCAGGCTGGATTTGAATCTCTAGTGATCCGCCTGCCTCCGCCTCTCATCCACCGGGCTTCCAGGCAGATGACACCGGATTTGGCTGTTCACTCATTTCCACTTCCTTTCTTGTCAACAGAACCTCTTCTAGTGAGAAAACTTTAAGAGCCATTTTCCTTCTGGGATAAAGGAAGGGACAGACCCAGCAGGAATAAACTCAGAATTCATATCTCAAGAAATGATGGTACGAGGTGGTGACTGTTTCTATGATTATCCTTTCAGATTATCATTAGTCTATGCAAGCTACAGCTGGCAATGTTACCTGTTTGCCACAGGGTAAGTAAAGATTTGGTTCAAATCTGAGACCAAATCTAAGATTTCTGGCAAATAGTTAATGCAACATCTGCCACCTACAGCAACTGGTAAATATTAGTATCTTCCTGGGTTTTTCCTCAGACCAGCTCCTGGTTATATGTGAATTGTCTAGGGCTGACAGCATCTTAAACAAAAGGTGTCCATTTATGTTGTTGTTTTTTTTTAAAGTACATCAGACACATAGACTGTAATACAGTCTAGATCCTAAAAAAGAAGATAATGTTTACGAAAATACATGAATGGATACATGCTAAATTCACTGACCAGGGGCCAAGAACTTTAGCTTATCTGTTATGTATTATGTTTTTAAAGAAAAATATATATATGTTACATATGCAATTTAAAATAAGTTTTTCTTTCCTTTTACACATTTTATTTTCTTATGTGTATATACGTGTACATGAGCGCATGTGTGTCAATCCTAAAATAATTTTTAAAATATTTTATTTAGCATTTTAAAGCATTTAACGAGTTATTGTATAGTTTAAAAAAGAAAGAAGGTGGCCAGGGGACGGACCAGTTTTCTGCTTTGCTGCTTTAGGGGAAGGCAGTGCTGGGGCTGGAACCTGGGCCTTACCATGCACTCCTCCACTGCACTGCATTCTCCAGATGTCTTTACGTTTTGACTGTTGGGACTCTACCATGGGTTTCCATAGCTACAGAAATTCTTTTGCATGAGAAAGAGCCAGAAGTCCTTCTTCAATTCAACTGACTAATAGCTTAATTTTAACCAAATCTTCTTCTTTCTAGGTCTATATAGGCCAGGTATGCTAGTCATTTTTTTGTCAGCTTGATACAAGCTGGGGTCATTTGGAAAGAGAGAACCTCAGACTGGCCACAGGCCAATCTGTGAGGGAGTGGTCTTAATTCATGATTGATGTGGAAGGGTTTGGGCCACTGTGAGCAGTGCCAACCACGGGCAGGTCGGCCTGGGGTGTATAAGAAAACAGGATGAGCAAGTTATGTAGAGTAAACAGCATTCTTCCATGGTCTTCAGTTTCTGCCTCCAGGTTCCTGCCCTGACTTCCCTTCTCGATGGACTGTAAGCAGGATATGTAAGCCAAATAGACTGTTTTCTCCTCAATTAGTTTTTGGTTAGTTTTGTCATAGCACCAGGAGAGCAAACTAAAACCCCAGGTCTCCAGTGAATTCCAGGCAGTCCTTCCTTGGAGGCTTTGACTTTGGGATTTAAAGGAACAAGAGCTATAGAGGCTACAGACGGGTGCTGAGCAGGAGAACAGCACTAAGACCCCCTAGGTCTTGCAGGAACATTTAGCTCATGTCACCATCCAAAGACCCTTTCTCTCTTGGAACACATTTGAAAGGTTTCACTTACCTGATCAAACATAGCCTTTGAGGAATTTCATTAGGTTTGGGGCTTTGAACAATCAAAACAGGCTGGTGACATAGCTTACTTGGTAGAAGGCTTACCTAGCATATACAAAGCCCCGGGTTTGATTTCCAACACTGTGTAAAAACAGGTGTGGTGTCCCACATGTTTCTAATCCCAGGACTCAGGAGATGGAAAGAGGACAGAAGTTCAAGGTCACCCTTGGCTACATAGAGAGTTCCAGGCTGAACTAAACCCTGTCTCAAGCAACAGTAAGTGAAAGTTCTTAGTCCCGAGCTGTAGACACTGTGACCTTTATTTTTTAATTTTTTTTTATTTTTTATTTTTTTAAGACAAGGTCTCACTAGATGTTCTAGATGTTCTGGGACTCACTATGTAGACCAGGCTGGCTTTGAACTCCCAGAGATCTGCCTGCCTCTGCCTCCCAAGTGCTGGAATTAAAGGTGTGCTCCATTGGGGCTGGAGAGATGGCTCAGAGGACCCAGGTTCGATTCCCAGCACCCACATGGCAGCTAACAACTGTCTGTAGTTCCAGTTCCAGACAAACACCAAGGCAAATAAATAAATAAAGTTTAAAAAAAAACAAAAAAAAAGGTGTGCTCCATCATGCACAGCTTACCACTGAGATGTCTTTATTAGTTAACAGTCTATCACAGACTTTTGATTCTCTTTTCCAAAGAATGGAGATAATATTTATAAACAGATTGGACCAATGCTTTGGCTTTTGCTTTGCTGGATTTTTGAAACAGGGTTTCTCTGTGTAGTCCTGGCTGTATTGGAACTCACTCTATAGACCAAACTCACAGAGATCCACCTGCCTCTACTTCCCAAATGCTAGGAATCAGGATGTATGCCACTGGTCAATGTTTTTGGCTTTTATGGAGGAAGGTTATTTTTAATCATAATGGTAAATCTTTAAAAAGTAGAACATGGTGGTTCTAAGCACCAAGCAATGGGGAAATATATGAAAGAAAATTGAGAGTTCAAGGTCAGCCTGATGAAGAACTGTTTCAGTTTGAAGAAAAAAATGTGCATGTGTGTTTATTAGGATGTGGGAAGTGACCATTCCTAGAAGATTTTGTTTGAGGAAAAAAAAGTTTCTCGTTGAAGGTCAGAGATTGGAAACTTTTTGACTAAATCATTTTCTATACTGATCATCTCTTCCCTCTCTCCTCAAAGCTTTTTCTTCATGGCTGCATCAATATCTAGGCAACATGGTAAGTGTGCTTTCTCATCTGGTTCACTGTCTGCTCCTCCAGGGATCTGTGAGCTTGGGAAAGCCAGCTGTTTCATTTGTCCTGTTCATTGCAGCAACCCAACAACCAGCAGAATATTCAACAGAAAAGCCCTGAATAAATAAACAAATAACACCAATTTTCTCTAGGCCCACAAAAAACATCTAGAGTGAAAGGAGAATCTGTGTCACTACATATCTCTTATTTTAATTGATTATCTTTGTGAATGTACATGCACATGTGCCAGAAGGACCACTTCAGGTGTTGGTACTCGCCTTCTACTGTCTTTGAGACAGGTGTCTGTCTCATCATTCACTGCCATATATGCTGGGCTAGCTGACCAGTGAGCTCCTAGGGATGCTCCTGTTTCCACTTCCCAGAAGCACTTGGTATAGATGTATGTTATCATGTCTGGCTTTACATGAGTTCTGGAGATCCAGACTCAGGTCCTTACAGATGTGCAGCAAATACTTTACCCATGGATCCAGCTTCCAGCTTCTACTTTACATATTTTTAAGGAGAAGAATTGCTTTGGTGGTCAAGTTAGTCTTGAACTCCTTAGCTCAAGTGATCCTTCTGCCTCAGATGCATGCTACCTTACTGGTCAGGGCTATGTGTATACTTTGTCTTTCAGATGCAGATGCCTCCTCTCATCATCTGCCCTGACCCCATCTATACACGGATCCACTCACAGCAGTCCTGCTCTCATCCTAAAGACTGTCCACTTCATCACTGCCACCAGAAGGCTTTTTGAAGACCTCATTCCCATCCTGTCACTAGGAATAACATTTGTCGTTTCTTAAAACTTGTTTGTCAGTTCCCTATTCAAGTCTTATTCCCATGTTACATGTTTATGCCACTTAAGATGTTACTGGGAATTTTTAAGGTCCAACTGGCTCCCAACTGGCTTCGATGCCATAAGGTACCCTGATAGAGAGTTGGCAGGTCTCACTTGCTCCAGTGACTCAGCTCTCTGGGCTCATAGATTGCTTTCTGAGGTTCACAGAGAGAAAGCAGCCATAGGAGACTGATGGTTTCATTTTTTCATTCAACAGTGTCCAAAGAGATGAAATAATGTATCTTCTTTTCATACTGAGGATTGAACTCAAGGCCTTAAGAATGCTGGGGGAAATGTCCTATCACTGAGCTACATACCCAATCCTCAAGGACAGTGCATCATGAAGTTTTCTTCAAGGTTTATCATAAGCCCTTGTCTGACTTCCATCTGCACCTTGTTGGATTGAGTTTGTTCATTGCACATCTGTACTTGTTACTTGTGTAAGCTGATGAAGCACCTCACAGTTCCAAGGCAGAGCACATCATGTTTGGTGACGTCATGGTGGTGGGTGTTTGATACAATCAGTCACGTCACATTCAGAGTCAGGAAGCGGAAGGAAATGGATGCCGTACTCAGCTTATTTTCTCCTCTTCTTTTGGTCTGAACCTAAATAAATGGGATGGTGCCACCACAACAGACAGGCCTTCCCATATTCATTAACCTAATCAAGAAATCCCATCACAGACATGCCCAGAGGCTCATCATTTAGGAAACTAGTGGAAACAATAATCCAGTCACCATCATCACAGCCTTAACCCAACCTTTGTCTCAGGAATAGCAGACTCTGATTGTCTGACGTCTGGATTTCTTAATCCATCACTGACACAAACAACGAAATGACACTGGGCATGTGTCAGGCTCCACAGTGTCCCTGCTTCCGTGGAGCTGAGGATCACTGACTGCCTCAAGTGCTTTATGATAATGGAGAGGAGGAAAGAAAGGTATTGAAGAAGCAACAGTTATGCCCCTCACAGTTTCTCTTTCAAACAGTTATTTGGAATTTTTATAAACTAATGTATGAGGAAGGTGCTACCAGGTGGAAGAGAAAAAATAATTCAGTTCAAGAAAGCTAAACAGTCTACAGTGGCATGGCTTCTTAGAGGGCTGTGTGCTCAGAGCACGAAGAAATAGGTTAGTAATAGGTTAGTGAGTCTTAACTAAAATCACATTAAAGAGTAAGTTTGGTGTCTTTTTTTTTTTTCTTTTATGACAGGGTCTCACACTGTACCCTAAACTGGCCTAGGACTCATTATATAGCCCAACAATGACCTCATACTCTCAGCAATCCCTCTGCCTCAGCCTCCAGAATGCTGAGATAACAGGCATGAGCTGCCACTTGGGGCTGACATCGGCCTTCAGTTATTCCATCACTCAAACTCCACTGATCTCTGGCTCCATCCACATTCTGAGAGGTAGAGATAAGATGGTAAAGTGAGGCATAAGTGACCTCTGACATCAAGCAGGGAGGAGGTACAGCCATTAAGCAGATAGTTAGGGCTGGTGGGTATCTTAGTGGCAGAGCTGTTGGCCTAGCATGCTTTCGACTCCCTCCTCAGCAGCACTAACAACAGGACACAGATAATGACATGGCTCAGGTGATAACCAACTTGCCGCACAAGCATAAGGACCTGAGTTTGATTCCCAGAAGACCTGTAAAAATGTCCCTCACACTTATAACCCCAGGCTTTGGAGGTGGAGACAGATAGGTTCTGGTTTGGCCTAATTGGTGAGCTCCAGACCAAGGAGACACTCAAAGGAGGTAGTAGATGAACTTCTTGAACAGGACACTTAAGTTCATCCACTGGCCTACACGCATGAATACTGTGTGAGTACATTCCCCAACACACGCATCACATGCATGTGCATGCACACATTAAAATACTAATGGAAAAAGCAAGTCACATAGATGCTTCCACTTTTTGCTGTGGATCAGTTCCCTGCTGCCCTCCAGTACTTCAGGTAGAGCCACGAGATCCCTCCTATAGGCTAGCAGGAGGCCCTGAGGCAGTGGGAGAATGGAGCAGGCCCACAAGCACCACACCAGGACTGGATGGCAAGTTTATAAAGCAACTTCTGGCCCGAAGGCTAAGCAGCTTTGCGGTGATACATTGTATATTTAATAAAATAGTCTAGAATGTCAGAGAACAGCGCCATCTCTCTAGCCTTTTTTGTTTGTTTGTTTTTGTTTTGTTTTGTTTTTGAGATAGGGTTTTCTGTGTAACTGTCCTGGCTGTCCTGGAACTTGCTTTGTAGACCAGGCTGGCCTCCAACTCACAGAGACCGGAAGAGATTCTCTGCTTCTGCCTCCCTTCTCCAAGTGCTGGGACCAACAGTGTGTACCACTGCCTGGCTGCTGTTAGGCTTTCAACTCACAGAAATCCAGAAGGATCTCTGTCTCCTGAGTGATGGGATGAAAAGCGTGACCTTCATGGCTTGACTGTGGATGATTCTGTCCTCCTATATTCTAGACTGATTTTATTAAATATACACTATATCACCACATAGCTTGCCTCAAGACACAGAGCTAGCCTATGGAGAGCTAAAAGCTGAGCCTATTCATGGCAAAATGAAGACTATTAATCACCATGCTATATACTGTTTCCACATGAGTACCCTATTGTTGTTCCCATTTTATAGATGAGAAGATGGAGGCTCAGAACAGAATCTGATTAAGGCTACTGAGTCCAGGAGTCAAATCAGAATGTAGGTAGGTCTAAGAGATTTTGTTGTTCACTACAACGCCACACCACCTCTGCAGAGGTCTGTTACAGGATCCTCAATCACAATGCAGTCTTTTACCTGTCTCCATTCACTAAGGCTACAGCTGCTTAAGAGAAAAGAACCAGGTCTATTCATCTCTGTTTCCTTGCCTTTAGAACAGTTTTGGCATTTAACCCATGATGCAGATGTTTGCTGAATAAACTCAATAACCAATAACTGGACAAATGAAAAACTGAATGGCTGCTAGAGAAGCTTCCAGATCCAGGGTACGACTGCGGCTAGGAGAATTGAAATATTCTTAGCAAACCGGAGATTGTGCCTGGGCCTGTCCTCAGCCTCAGTAACAAAGCCCTCCATAGGAAGAAAGAAAGAAAATGGGGCGTAGCAAAGATTCCAGACTGGATTCCATGACGTCACCCGAAGTTGGATGTCTGCACTCATAAACAAAGGCTCTTGTGACATGGCCCCTGGCCAGGCTAGCCACTCAGCTTACGTGGGGGAGGCGGTTGAAGAAAGCAGCCCCCATGTTGGCCTCCACCCTGTATTCAGCCTCTGTATTTAGCAGGTATCTCTTCCAAGGGAAAACCAGGACAGGAAATCATGTTGCCATGGAGACCAGAGAGGCCTTTCCAGACAGAGGGGAAAATAAACACACTCTGGTTGGACTTAACCCCCACCAAGCCACGGTGGCCTCATCTCCTAGCCAGTGAGGCCTTGGTTTTCTTTAGAAACTTCTAGTGGTCTCTCCTCCAAGTACCCTGAACATCAAGGGTTGAGTGGTTACTTGGCCCAAACAGTGCCCCTGGGGCAACACCAGTCTGGGATGAAGGAAGAAGCCATTTTGTACTTCAGTTTCAGATCTCCTCAGACCTCACAGCTGGCAACTTAATTCTGACAATGACTAAGCATTTATATTGTGTCTGCTGTATGCCAGATTCTACCTACTTTAGATTTATTAACTCATTCAGTCCTCATAGCAATCATTATTATGATACTCCTTTTGGCAGTGAGGAAGCAGACACCCAGAGACTGAGTGGTCCTAAGGTCATAAGATAGCACCAGAATCTAAGGTCCTTTGACAATCTGCAGACTCATTGTATAGTATGGTGCCCCCCCATCAATCTGATGATTCACTACCTTGAAAGATTGTTACAGGGTTAAATTCAATGTGCACTTATTGTGCATCTACTGTTTAGCAGGCACTATATTGAGCATGAGGAGTATAACAGGAAAGTGATGATACCAGAGACACACAGCTTTTAACACAGAAAAGGGGGGGGCACTTCTGGAAATCTCCAAGTAGGAACACGTTGTCTCCTTGAGAGAAGGGAAGAGAAGCCAGAGGAGCCGAAGAAACAAAGGCTTGATCACATAAGGAGCAAGCGAGATTAATTTCTAATTGGCAGGGGTGGGATTTGTCCCACAGCTGAGTCAATAAACACTGAAAAAAGACATGTTCACGTGCACTGCCAGGATGTGTACCATGGACCAGGAGCTAGCCCCTTCCGGCTGAATGCTGCAGTGTCCACCAGGCCATTCGTCTTTTTAGGTTAATTCATGTTCCTCATGACTGGTGGAAGCACTTCATTGTGAGTAAGTCCTTGGTAATATCCTCTCTGGTCCCTTCCTGTCTCATCCTGGTCAGCTAGCACATGAATGGCTTCCACTGCAAGGGGAGCTGGGTTCCTCCCTCATGCCTTCCCTGCCCTGACGGAGGTGCGATGGTTTGAATGAGAATCTCCCCACAGCCTCACGTATTTGAACACTTGTTCCCTAGCAACTGGTGCTGTTTGTGAAGACTGTAGCTTTGCTGGAGGAAATATGTCATTGGGCATGGGCTTTGAGGGTGTGAACACTAGCTCTGTTCTGTGCTTGTGAGCTCTCAGCATCCAGCGTATACCACCATGCCTGTCACCTGCCACCTGTCGCCTGCAGCCATGCTTCTTCATCATGATGGACTGACTCTTTCCCCTCTGGAACCCTTCCTTCTTTCTATAAGTTGTCTCAGTCATGGTGTTTTGCCATTGTAATAGAAAAGTAATTAATGTAGGAGGTGGGCAGAGGCAGGCTATGAACTGGAGCCTCCAGAACCTTAGCTCTTAGCACTGTACCCCTCTCTTGGGGTGAGAGTGTATGCTGGAGAGGTAGAGTGACTCCCACACTGAACCTAACCTGAGCTGCTATGGCATAAAAGCTGCAGGCGGAGCTGGGAAATTCCACCACTTTATAGTGTTTGCTCTGGACACATAAGACTCCTTGACATCTGCTGTGCAGCCGTTTCCTCTGAGATTAAAACCTTCCATCATGAAGAAGCTCATTAAGCCAGAGTGGAGGTGGAATACTTCTTCCTGCAGGGAAGCTTGTTATGACTAGGAGTATACAATTCAAAACAGCTCCAGGAAGTCCCTGAAACAGACTAGAATGCTAAGGCCCTCCCTCCCACAGGATTATATAAACTGTAAGGACTGCTGATAGACACTCTTAAGAGCAGCTAAGTTTCCTGGGAAGAGGTTCAAAAGTAACTGAGCTATCTGAAAAGCATGCTCTCTGTGGTGGTTTGAATAAAAATGGGCCCCAGGCTCACATATTTGAATGCTTGGTCACTAGGGAGTCGCACTACTTGAGAGGGATTAGGAGGTGTGGCCTTGTTGGAGGAGGTGTGCTTAAAAAGCCAAAGACAATCCTAGTAGCTCTCTCCCTACTGTCTACAGGTCTGGATGTAGCACTTCCAAGTACTTCTCCTGCACCATGCCTGCCTGTGTGCTGCCATGCTCCCTGCCCTGATAATGGACTAAACCACCGAAATTGTAAGCAAGCACCAATTAAATGCCTTCTTTTATAAGAGTTGCCTTGCTTCACAGCAATAGGAGCACTGAGACACTGAGCAACTGTTGAGCTACCTGCAGGTTGTGCGGTACACTTCCGGTTTCTGTAAACCCATATCCCTATTGGGCTGTGCTTTGGTGATGCAGCTGTCTTTGAGTCATTCATGCTCCTTTAAGTAACCCATCACCTATATAACTGTAAATAATGTCAATAAAATTCATTGGCCAGGGTTTCGGTGGTATCGATACTGTGTACTGTCATCTGTTTTCTACCCATCACCCAGGGATAGTGTCACACAATGACCTCAGATCCAAGGCCCCACAGTACTTAAGAGCATAGAGCTTTGGAGCCTCCAAAAATCACAGTATGACTTCAGTCAAACTCATCAATGTCTTCGTGCCTCAGTTTCCCCTTAGCATGTAATGCTTATCAGGAAGGATTAAACTTAATAATATATAGAACACTTAGTGGATAGTATAAACCTGTGCCTTCGGGATCTGAGAGGTCTGTTCAAAGGGCTTTATGGCTTCCTATTGGTTCTGACAAATGGGAGTTCCCAGAAGGGACTAGTGGGAAGGAGGGAGGGGGACAGGTTTGACATATATTCTTTACCCTCATAACTGTGAGTACGACCTACTTGGAAGATGTCTCTACTTGCTTGGTGGTGGCTGTGCAGACCTTTAATTCCAGCACTTGGGGGGCAGAGACAGGTGGACCTCTCTGAGTCTGAGGCCAACTTGGTCTACAGAATGAGTTCCAGGATGGCCAAGTCTACACACACACAAAAAAATCCTGCCTCAAAAAAATGAAAGAGAGAGAGAAAGAGGAAGAGAAAGAGAGAGAAAGAGAGAGAGAGAGAGGCATCTGCTCTCTACATGATTGTAGTCTGCACCTTAGTCTCTTACAGAGGTCACTGTTCCTCTTGGCTCCTATAGCTTAGTGCTGCTATAAGAACCCAATGTTCTTAGCCTTACATCCTTTTGGCTTTCTGTCAGTTCATCCTATCTTTGGAAAAATGACTTCCATAGAGTCCTCCTTATGTGACCAAATTAGAACATGCATTCCCTGTCCTCTTGGGGTCTGACTGAAGCACTTTTTATTGACATTAATTTCCCAGGCACATCTAGGAGACTCCAAGTGTTCTGCTCAGCTCCTGCAGACCACAATTCTGTTCCTTTCCATGGCACCTATAGTTGAGTGTCCCACCAAAACAGGTTACCATGCAGTTCCCAAGAGATAGACAGAGAGAGTTACCTTCACATGTTGGTGGGTAAAAGCACAGTATAAGACAGGTTACACACAAAGGGGTTTGGCAATGTATTTCAAAATTTGAAAAGCTGGGCCCCTATGATCCTACTTAGGTTTTAGGAATTCATTTTAAGGATAATAATCCTATCAGTGAATGCTGGGATGAAAACAGCCATCTGGCAGTAATTGACTAGTTCAATTAATTCAGCCATGGGCCCGGTGAGATGAAGCTGTGCATAAGAGCATTTGCTGCTCTTGAAGAGGGGCCAGCTTCAGTTCTCAGCACCTAAGACTCACAACCATCTGCTACTCCAGTTCCAGGAGATCCAACACCCCCTTTTGACCACCAAGCATTTGTATGTTACATATACATGCAAGCAAAATAATCAACACATAAAATAAAGTTAATAAATCTAATAAAAATGAATTCAACCAACTATTTTAAGGGCTAGGGCTGGCAATCAAAACCACATCCTAACCTCACTAGGCAAATGCTTTACCACTAGGCAACATTTCAGTGTGTGTGTGTGTGTGTGTGTGTGTGTGCGCGCATGCCATGGTGGGGTGCAGAGGTTAGAAGAGAACTTGCTGGCATTTGTTCTCTCCTTCTCCCACGTAGGTCCTGAGGACAGAACTAATGTCCTCAGTCTGGTGGCAAGGACCTTTATCTACTGAACCATCCCTCCATCCCCACAACTTGAGTGTCAAGTAAGTTGAAAAATTTGTAACCCCAAAGATAAAGTAGCATATTTTCACCAGCTTCCATTTTAACAGCTGTACAATGAATAGCCAAAAAGATAATGAAAGGACTTGTCCAGTGTGCATGCCTAAAACTGCACACTTAATTGGGCTAGACAGGAGAATCATAAATTTAAGGTCATCCTTGTTTATAAGAAGTCCCAGGCTAGTCTGGTGAAACTCTGTCTCCTTCAAAATAAAGGAGGAAATAAACTAAACATTTTTATATACAGATGATCTGTCTCATTAACAGAAGAAAATTGCAGGTTCCAGAACAGGAAGTTAATAATCCATTTATCTTCTCAGGTCCTGGGGAGCAAACCCTGTGAGCTACATGAAGGCAATGGCACAGTATGTCCAAAGCTCAGGATTCACTCCCTAGCACCAAACACAGAACAAATCTCCAATGACCTGAAAACTTCTTCACAGCAGCGTCTCCTAAGTATCTTTCTGTCTTCCATCAGGTGCATGTACCACAGTTTGCTATGGAGTACTAGAAAGCTTAGATTTTACAGCAATAAACTGAGCTTTGAGTGATATATTAACAAACCACTGCTATATAAGAAATTACCCCGGAATTCAGTAGCGTAAGACATCAAACATGTCTCATTCCACTTCCCCCTAAGGTTGCAACCAGGATATAGGTTAGGCCTATGGTTTCTTCTAGCTCAGTTCAGAGAAGATTCTCCTCCAGCCGCTCACAATCTTTGGCAGGCTGGCTTTCAGAATTTCATTTGTAGGTTCTTCCTCTGTTCCTTGACACGTGGCCTTTCCATAGGCTGCACAGAATCAGAAGAGTTGACTCAGAGCTAGTAAGGGAGGGATGAGGGCCACCCAGAGTGAGAGCTAGAGTCTTCTAATCACCAAACAGAGATATGGAATCTCATCATTTTGGCAGGTTCTATTTATAAAAAGTGTCTCATTCTCTCCCACATTCAAGGGGAAATTCCATAGAGTCATGGATAGCAGAAAGTTATCCCTAGGGGAGACATGCCTGGTGTGGTGGTATATGCCCTAATCCCAATACTCAGGAGGCAGGCAAGTCTCTATGAGTTCAAAGCCAGCACCGTCTACATGATGAGTTCCAGATCAACCAAGGTTACATAGTAAGACTCTGACTCAAAAATGGTCAAACAAAAAAGCTGAGTATAGTGGTGCATGCCTCTAATTCCAGCACTCAGGAGAGAGAGGCAGGTGGATCTTTGTGAGTTTGAGGCCAGCCTGGTCTACATGGTGACTTTCAGGACAGTCAAAGCTATATAGAGAGATTCTGTCTCAAAAAAAAAAATCATTCATGTTTCCTGTCACAGACAGCTAATCACAAAGTGGGTTTGGACAGTGGGTATGAAGGGGAACAATGGCAGAGGCATCAGGAGTCTATGGCAGGAGCCGATAGACAGGTTCTGATTAATTCAACCAGTGTGTGTGGAGTGTTGCTTGCTATCCTGGCAGCATGTCTGTGTATTAGCAACAAGCAGAATAGAAAAGTCCTAAGTATGGCAGAGACGAGCTGAGGCCACCAAAGAGCTAAAAGCATAGGAAACAAAGCAGAGGCCTCACAGTTTACAGGTGATTTACAGTAGGTGGATCACCACAGTCATTGACTGTTGGATGTCTTGGATGTCGGTAAAGAAGGGGAGGGGAGGAGCTGAGGGTCAAGCCGGGAAGCTCAGGGTTGGACGGTTGGGTGGCTGCAGGATTCTGCTGCTTTTCTTCTCTGAAAGGAAGCTGGAAGGAGACTAGATCTAGTGAAGGGCAATAAGCCCCACAGTATGCTGTGTTGAATTTGAGGAATCCACACTGGCACAGCCCAGCATCCCAGCTGCTTAGGAGGCAGAAGGGAAAGGATCACAAGTGAAAGACCTGCTTGACCTACAGAGCGAGTTCAAGACCAGCCTGGACAATTCAGTGAGACCTTAACTTAAAAAAAAGTAAACTTGATGAAAAACACAAATGAACCTCAAGGTTGGCCTTAGTATCACACACCTTTAATTCCAGCACTTAGATCAGAAGGCAGCTACAGGCAGATCTCTGCGAGTTCAAGTCCAGCTAGGTCTACAGAGTGAATTCTAGGCCAGCTAGGTTCTACAGTAAGACCTTGTCTCAAGAAACAAACAAACATAAACAAATTATTTGTTTAAAGGTCTGGAGATTTAGTTCAATGGTGGTGTATTTGACTGGCACGTGCAAGGTCCTGGGTTCAATTCTCAGTAAAGAAATAAAAGCAATTGAAAGATTCAATGGGCTACTAGGCAATATTCAGGAGTGGAATTGGAGAATCTTGGAAGTGATGCCACCTAACAGTAAGAAGTAAATGTGGCGTGGTCATATTTAGAGCCGTTCCAATGGATGCAGAGAGAAAAGGCTTGCAGAACCCAGGAACTGGGAATTTATATTAAAAAAAAAAAAAAGTGGAGGGGGAAAGAGAACAGAGGAGAGAAGGAAAGAAGGGGAAGGAAGACTCAGAGAGGCTGGAAGGGTGTCATAGGTTCTGTGAAGAGACTTGGCGGAAAAAATAATGACTAAGTAGCACTGTCAGGAAACCAGTGTGTCTCCATTGGTACAAAAACGAGGTCATTGTCTGCTGAAAGGAGCTTCAGAGGTGAGGAGTGGGAAGAAGAAAGGATCAGTTGAGAGGCCAGGATGGAGAGGGTGAGTGCAGAGCACTGTTGAGTGCTTACATCCTGTGGACACATGCCTGGGATGGGAGCCATTATCTAAATGAAATATCCTTCCCGGAAGCATCTAGTGCCTGGGAGGCTGCCAGCCCTTCCTCTTTGCTTTGCTCCTAATGCATAGTTCCATTAGGCCAGGTGAATGGGGCTGCTCGTGAGGGGAGGAGAAAGAGTGGCCTGTCCTAGGCTCTGTGACAGGAAGTAGCATAATGTCCAGTGGGCAGAGAAGCAGAGGCTCTCAGAGCACAAACAGCAGATGTTGTAGCTCCCAGACTTGATGTTCAGAATCTGAAATGACCTCCTCCTCTTCCTCCTCTTCCTCCTCCCTTTGTGTATGTGTACATGACTATGTGTGTGTGTGTGTATGTATACATGACTGTGTATATAAAGCACATGACTGTGTGTGTGTAAAGCATGGGTTGACAATGGCTTTCTTGATTGCTCTCCACCTTGTTTTTTCAACGTAATTTATAATTTTTGGTTACACGACAATTACATCATATATCCCTTCTCTTTCCAACTCCTCCTTCTCAAACTCATGTCCTCTTTGTCTTTATTATTGTTACATATGCAAAAATATATAAATGCAACCTGCTGACTCCGTTGAGTATTTCTGGGATGTATATGATTACGGGGCTGGCCACATGACACTGGGTAATTAATTAGGAATTTATCTCTGAGGACCATTTCTCCCTTTCTCAGCAGTCATTAGCTCCTATAGTTCTTTGTCAAGGGGTGGGGTGCCATGAGAGTCCCCCACTCCACTTTAGCATATACGTTGTTGTCATTGTTCAGGTCTTGTTGGGGAGCCATGTTGTTGTGGTATCGTGGGCTGGTACAGCTTCCTAGGCATCTCTAAGAGACATGATCCCACAGTGAACTTCATGGCCCTTGACTCTTACTGTTTCCTTAGCCTCAGGTGAAGGGATTGCCTTGTAGATGCATCCACTGGGGCTGGTGGGGCTGGTGGGGCTGGCACCCTGCTCTCAATTGCTCTCTGGATCTTGAACATTTGTAGCTTTCTGTCTGTGATGGTCTCTGTCTGCTAAAAAGTGAGTTTTCTTGGATAAGAGAAGAGAGCTACATTTATCAAGCTAAGAGGGCTCATGAGTAAAGGTGTTTGAGGCTGGGGGTGGGTCTGGAGTTAGGTATATAGATGTGGAGATGATGACAGGAGTGAATGGAAGAGTAAAGGCTCACCTTACCATGCAAAGACAACTCACAAACAGAGTCGGTCCCTGAGAGGCTCTGGAGCCAGGCCTGTGAGTGTGAAGATGGCCTCCATCTTTTGAGACAGACCTTTCACTGAGGCTCATAGATTAGGCTAGGCAGACTGGCCAGCAAGCCCTGGCATTCTCCTGTCTCCACTCTCCTTCCCTTCAGCATTGGTGTTACAGATGGGTACCACTGTGCCCAGCTTTTTATGTGGGTGCAGAGGACCCTGACTCAGGTCTTCATGCTTGCACAGCAAGCATGCTACCACTGCACATCTTCCCAGCTCCTGATAAAAATCTTTTAGTTAAAATGCATCCATGTTCTAGATTCTAGGACCTAGAGCCACCTGAAATCCCAGGAACTTCAGGCAATCATGGATGTATTTTCAAGCACTGGGGTGACAGGCCTGGTGCTTCCTCCCCTGGCAACAGTATTTTCATTTTTACCTGTTTTCCAAAAAAATCAGATCAAAATAACTGTTCTTAGTAACTATCTCTCCCTAGCTCCTCTGCACATTTCAGTAATACACATTGAGAATCGTGGCTTTGATTTTATTTTTCATGCAAAAACATCTTTCTTTACATTTCCACCCCTTCCAATATGGCATCTCTGTCCAGCCAAAGACTTTCAGTTTCTTTGTTTCCCATTTCTCCTGGGGACTGAGAAAACTGCACGAAGTCAGTAGCGGTTGAAGAAGTTGAGTTCTGTTAGCTTCCTTTTCATAATGGTCCCTGTGACTATGAGCAAACTGTTTCCACATGGTAAGTACATGTGTGCAGGGTGGGGTGGCTACTTTAACAAAATAAGTACCGCCTACATGGATTGGTTAGTGAAGTCTCACTATTTGTTGCAATTGGTACTTTAAGGAATTTATCTGCTTTTCTCTGTAATTCTGTTGCAGTAATAAGAGAGGGGTACCTGGTCTCCATCTCACATCCAGGCTCTGTCACTTTCCAAGTCCCTTGCTAAGGAGGCCCAGATTAAGGTTCACTGGAATCATTTAACACTATGTTTATTTATTCGTTTATTTTATTCTTCAGTGCCAAGGAATTAAACCCAGAGCATTAGGTACTCTAGGCATGTGCTCTTTCATTGGGCAACATCGTGCTCAGTCCTGCTAATAAGACTGAATCATACATTGGAAAGAAAAAGTGGACATTTACAAACATCAGACCTGAAATGACCTTAGACTGGAAAGTGAATACTTAGAAAAGGCACACCTGGACTTTGGAAGCTTTGAATAAATTTTGTTGTTCCTTCTTCCCGCATAAAAGGCACCCCTGGGTGAATGCAGGCCTCTCTCTGGGAAGAGCTTTGAAGCCAGATACTAAGGTGTGAGCTGAAACAGCAGCTGTGTGACCTTGAGCTTCAGCCTACTGCTAAACTCATCTTTTCTAGCTTCCCTTTTCACTTTTTAAAGGAACTTTTCATATATGCAGAGACCTGAAAGTGCTGTGGGAGTCCATACGATGATGTGCTATTGATAACCTGGTGATGGACCATTCAGGGTATCTCGCCTTTAAATAATTAATTTCTTTCTGTGTGTGGGGGGGCAGACAGACTGATAGACAGTGCTGTGGAGCTAGCTTTTCCTTTCATCTTTACAAAGGTTCTAGGATCAGACTGAAGGCACCTGGGCGGCTTGAGCAATGCTGCACTGGTCCTATATCCAAGCTTCTGATATTGTACTATAATATCATCTGGGACACAGGGTAGATATGCTGGGACATGTATGGCCCATGATCCATCATTACAACCTGCCTGAATTCAACCACTGTCAATATTTTGCTCTACTTGTTATATAATATGTATGTGTCTTTATTATTTTGTAATACATAATCATATGAACCAGTGATTTAAAGATTTTATACACTCCCTAGATGTTTTGATCAATATCACCTAAAAATAAGGCTCTCCTGCCTAAGCATGACACCAGAATCACACTCAAGGAACATTATCAGTGACTTTCTTATCTATCTCATTGTAGATTCCTAATTTCACCAAATATCACTCAAATTTCTCTTATGGCTGTTTTAATTCTTCCAGTCAGGCTCCAATCTGGTGGCCTAAATCACATTTCTTATGTCTCTTAACATTTTTTTCTTTCTGCAAATTTTGTCTACCCATTTGTACATAACACTAGATTTGGAAGAATCTAGGGGAATTGTCTTACAGAGCATACCCCCTTTCGGGCTCATCTGATCGGGAATGAGAATGAACACTTCCTGGCCTTGTATTCCCTTCTAGGAAGTGACCAGTGTATCTCCTTGTAGTTTTCTACACATGCAGTCAATGTCAGGACTCCATGAACTAACACTTGTAGAGTGCTGGCGTGGTATAGTGCCTGGAACACAGCTACCATAAACATCATCGTTGTAACCACAACAGCTAGCTCTTTGGCTGTTATTATACCGCCATCTTTAGTCCCTTAAACTCCAAGGCATAGTAGCACACAGACTTGTTGATTGTTTTCTCAACCTTCTGGGATACCTTCTCTCTCTCTCTCTCTCTCTCTCTCTCTCTCTCTCTCTCTCTCTCTCCCTTCTCTCTTTCCTCTTTCTCTCCTTCCCCCTCTCTAAACCTAATTGGTGCATCATAGCTAGACAAATCTCTTAACCCCTTCAAGAACTAGATTTCTCCATCTTCCTAAGGATAGCTTCTTTTTCATAACGGTAATGTTACAACCTCCAAATGGCTCAGGCAGCAATGAAGCATCCGCTGGTGCCATGCCCACTCAGGGAGGAAGGGGATGCTTCCTCATTGCTGCTGCTGGGGTGACCTTGGTGCTGGGGCTGTCTGAACACAGCTGCTGCAGTGCTGTTGAAGGGATGCTGGGGAAAGGAGATTGGCTGGCAAGGGATGTGAGGGATGTGCTGCCAGAACTCTGGGCTCCCAGCCAGATGCTAATTATGATGGCCTGGGGTGCCAGTGCCCCTGTCAGCCCATGGAAGGAAGTATGGTGGGAGAGGAAGAGGTGAGAGAAATGGGAAAGGTGACAGGGTCTGACAGGTTGGAGAAATATACTTGTTCCCCCAGGGTCCACCCTCTCTGTAGACCCAAGCTGCCTGGGAGAAATTGCGGCTGTCACCATAGCAACAACAGCAGCTGATGTGTGATGCGCAGTGTCTTTATTAGAGAATCCTGCTCAACCTCATGCCAGCACTTTTCCATCTGAATCTTGGCTCTTCGGTGCAAAAGGCTTCAGATGGCACTGGTGGAGCTGGGGGTGCAGTAGAGACAGGATCATTCTTTGCTGTTTTATTGAATTTCTGGGGGGATGCAGATGAAAGAGAAGCAGTTTTGTACGTGGCTGAGGAATCATTTAAATGTTCAAGCAGCCTCAGAATTCCCTTCAGTTACACACCGACATGCCTGAAGCAGCATTCCTATCGCCTCCCAAAAGGTGCAAAGCAGTGTACCTCAGGGTGCCCTAGGGGAGGGGTGGTTCAGGAGACCATGAACCTGGAAGTCAAAGTGAACCCTAAGTATTACAGATTTCAACCTGTGAGGTGCTGTGGCTTTCTCATTGTTCCCTCATTATGTCCTCATCTGTAACATGTGGACACCAGAAAACATCGGCTGTTTCAGGGTCATGGTAAGAATTATATGTAGTCAGGGATGAGGATGGCATGAAGGCCATACTGGGCCTCCCTTAGATGCTCGGTGTGGTTGATACTCTTGCTTTGGCTCTTCTCCTGAGCTGCTCCTATGGCTGGGCTGCTACTATTACCCCGAAACTACATCTAGGGCCCCACCACCCTCTCTGCTGCCGCTGTGGTAATGACACTGCTTGGGAAAGCATGACTATGAGTCATTGGTAGTCAATCCTTCCCCACACAGGATAGCAGAGTGTCCAAACCTAACAATACTTCCGTGAGAAGCTGGGGGCCCAAGGCTGGGGAGACACAGCACACATACAGATGGTGCCTCCAGTGGCAAACAATAGCTGACTCATCAGACTGCTGGGGAATCTAACTGGAGGAAGATGGCTATTGATTTATTATTTATTTAAAGATAAGATCCTCTACGTGTAGTCCAGGCTAGCTTTAAACTCATGATTCTTCCGCTTTAATCTCCCAAGTGCTGGTTTACAGGCAGGAGCCACTAAATCCAGAAGAGCCAAGTTCCAGGCAGGAGGCACCAAGCCCAGCTGTCTATTATTGTTTTTGAAACAGGGTCTGAGGCAGGCCTTGAACTCAGTATGTAGCCAACCTTGGACTTCTGATCCTCCTGTCTACCTCCTGTTCTGGGATTACAGGTGCATGCCACTTCACCTGGTTTATGTGGTGCTGGGGGCTGGACCCAGGGATGTGTGCATTCCACTCAAGGATTGTATTCTACAAGCCAGATCTTCTGCTCAGACTATTTTTTGTTCCAGTGAAAGAAATTTTATTTTTTACTTAGCATCTATAAGATTCTTTTCTTAAGTGAGCTTGTGTAGCTGATCTTTGAAGTATCTCCTCTTTATTTGCCCTTTGTGTTCACCCATGGGATTATTTATATAAGGCTATTTTTTTTCTTTAAATCAGTCCCTTTATATTGGCAAAGTGTGATTCTGAAGGAAACATATAGCATCATGGAAAAAAAGAACTGTGAAGCTAGTAGTATCAGGAGCCACGAGAGAAAATGTGAAAGTAAAGAGAGTGAAACCCTGCAGGATCATTAAGTCTGGCTAATGCTCTCTTCACAGAGAAGCTTCAGAGACTGCTAAAAAGGGAAGCTAGCAAGTTGTAGAAGGTGTGAAAGCAAACTGTAATTTTCTCCACTAAGCAGGACTGAAACCCATGGCAAGGGAGAGATGCTTGTGCTGTCTAGTCTCCAGGGCTGTCTCTACCTAAAGCCACCACCGGCCTGAAGGAAGAGCCAAGAATGACCCCTCCAAGAATGAGGAGATGCAAAGCAGGAGCCAGAGCCTGCTGCCCCTCAGTGCCTCTGAATGTGGCCATGGAAACAGATGAGGGAGTGCTCCAAGGGGAGGACTCAGAATTAGTGATGACAGTGGAGGCCTCATGAGGCTCCCCTCAGGCCATCCACTCAGTTTGGAGGCAAAGCACCCAGGGAGGGAGATGAGTAACAGAGGCCTTATTAATTGCACTGAGCAAAAGCAATTTCCTTCCTTAAGTGCAGCCTCTGAAACACGCAAGACTGTTGTTGAGTTTGTGGACAAAGACTGAAAGACAGGCACAAAAAAGTCCTCTTTTATAGTCCAGAAGTTGTTCAGTATGAGTGTTGATCTGTGTAAGGAGAACGCAGTACTCAAGACAGTTCAAAGCAATGGTGGTATTGATAATGAGTCTGGCTGTCTGGTTTTAAGAATGAAAAGTTGACTTAAAAGCAAAAGAAGAAATGAACAAGTAGAAGGAGCACATGGAATATCAGCCATTATGTTAGAAGCAAGATCTTCCCACACACCAGCCATTGAATTCTGACAATTCTGAGATGGGAAATATATTGTCTCTGTCTTATAGACAAAGTCATTGAGGACTTTGGAGGTCCCAAAAGCTTGCCCACATGTGATGGCTGTTTTAGTTAGGGTTTTTTATTGCTGTGAAGAGGCACCATGACCATGGCAATTCTTGTAAAGGAAAACATTTACTTGGGGCTGGCTTACAGTTCAGAGATGCAGTCCATTATCATTGTGGTGGGAAGTGTAGCAGCATGCAGGCAAACATGGTACTGGCAAAATATATGAGAGTTCTACATCTGTATCTGCAGGCAGCAGGAAGAGAATGAATCACACTAGGCCTGGCTTGAGCTTCTGAGATCTCAAACTGTGCTTCCAGTGACACTCTTCCTCCAACAACACCACACCTACGCCATCAAGGCCACCTCCCAATAATGCCAGTCCCCATGAGCTTATGGGGCCATTTTCATTCAAACCACCACAGTGGAAGAATGAGCAGAGTTCTCCATCTATTACCTGTCTCATTGCTGTCATTCTACAATGTGACAGCAGATCCTCTCACTGAAAGGGGAATCTATTTTCTCTCATACTTAGCCTTATTGTCTATGTGGACTAGGAATGCAGGTGAGGAGGCTGGCTGGTTCTTTTTTTAAATATATTTATTTTTATTTTATGTGAATTGGTGTTTTGCCTGCATGTATAACTGTGTAAGGGTGTCAGATCTTGGAATTACAGACAGTTGTTAGCTGCCATGTGGATGCTGGGAATCAAACTCAGGTCTTCTGAAAGAACAGTCAGTGCTCTTAACTGCTGAGTCACCTCTCCAGCCCAAGGCTGGCTAGTTCTAAGCCTGGACTGCAAAAGACCATACACACTTTCACTTGTTCTTTGGGAACCTGAGTGCTGCCACATATCCAAGGCCAAGGCAGTTTTTCAGGAGGAAGTACCTGTTAGAGTGAAGTCCAGTTCCAGCTGAGGTCTGGGCATTGACAGAGCCCAGCCTATATCAGCAGACTTTCCGTCTCCAGCCTACAGCTGACCACAGATATATGAAGAAGTCCAGCCCAGCTCAGAGAAAACACCTTATTGACCCACAGACACACAAACAATTAGGAGTCATGGAGGTTTAAGCCATTAAATTTTGGATTGGCTTTGGTTAATAAAAGCAAACTGCAAGATGAAGATAAATCAAGGAACTGATGCTAGAGTTGGGGCTCATCTCAGGTGTTCCCTTCTCTCCACATGGCTTTTTTAACGCTGTGTTTCTCAGGAACACTCATGAAATTTCCAATTTATTTATAACCACACTGGTAGCTTTCCACCCAAAGTGAATTGAACGGAATAATGTTTTAAAATTTATGCTGGGGTGCGGTGGGGGAGATGGTTTAGTGTGTTGTATGCTTGTAATCTCAGCACTGGAGAGGTGGAGACAGGTAGATTCCTGGAGCACATTGGTCAGCCAGCTTAGCCTGATCAACAAGCCCTAGGTCCCAGTGAGAGAAGAGACACTGCTTCAGAAACAAGGTGGCAGTAGCTGAGAATGAATACTTGAGATTGACTTTTGGTATTCATATGCATGCATACACGGCACTTAAATCGAGACAGATGAGCATGTATGCACGTACTCATACAAAAGCACTATATACATATACACATGTGCACACCCTACACATAAGCACTATATATAAATGTACATATACACATATGTATACACACGCATATATTATGTTGGCTTCTCATTCCCATCAGAATGCTCTCCCTACCTCCAAGTCTGGTCTGCTAACGTTACAATCTAAGTTCATGTACAATTCCATGTGGTGTGTGCCTGCTTCCCCTGACTTGTTGGGGCTTTTGCTTACATCATTCCCCTGTCAAATACTTTTTCTCTGATGCAAGACTGCCTGCTCACAAATCTCCATCAGACCTCTGTGAATAAATAAATCCTTTTCAGGAATTCTCAGAGTCTATTCTCCTGGGAGAGTTTTTGGCTGGCACCATGACCATTTTCTGACAGCTCCCTGCTTCCATTTATACCTCCTTCAAGAAAGAGGTAAATTTAGCAGGCCTGAGATGGCCAAACCCATCAACAGTTCAAAAGAAGACTTCTTGGTCTGTTCCTGGGAGGGAACCTCTTAGCCCTTGGGATATCTTACTTGACAAAAGTCTTAATCAGCTGGTTTTCTTGAGGGGGGTGTCTAATAGCTCATGCTGTGGGATTTATGATGGGAGCCCTGGGCCATGCTATGTATATTAGGTTCACCCCTGTCCCAGGGACTAAATTCTATTTGGGATCAATTATCCCAAATAGAAAGTATGGATGCTGAGGCTTGGCTTAGCATCCTTGACCACATTAAGTTTTCAGGGTCACCCATCATCCATACTGGGAAAGCAAGTGCAGTTACCTATGCCTTGTGCATCTCTTTCCCATGCTGATTGTAGAACCCATCTGTCATTGTCACAAACTATTACTCTGACTTCAGTGGCTTTTCTGAGCTCTGTGAGTTCTAACATTTAACCATCAAGCTGGAAAATGCTTTGGAGACTGATGTATCTTCTCACCCTGTCCTCTCTCTTCTCACTTCTCCACTGGAGTAAGTGAGACTGTTCTTCTACCTGTTTGTAGTCAAATGGTTCTGACCATACTGGGATCATCTGTGATCTCACACTCTCTTCTAAGTGGCCCATATGAAAATTTCTTCTGTCCATGAACACGATGCTGGCAATAATGATTTGCTCCAGCATGGTCTGTATTTTTTAAAAACTCTGTTATATGAGCATATTTAAATGAATGCAGTGTCCCTATGTTCTGCTTTATGTAAATAAGGGGAAGGCTCCTTAACCAATACTCACACTGCTAGTGGCCACATAGATTCTACTGTGTGATGTTCTATAGCTTTCTTCAGCAGTTCTCTAGTCTTGGCTACTTAGATTGTTTGACCTTGTTCTTATAAACCAAGCACTAACAAGGATTCCTGTGGAAGAGTCATTGGGCATTTCTATCACTATTGAGACAAATTTTCTACATGTGAATTTCTCCAAGAGAAATTTGGTCCCCAGATGTTGAAGCAACTGGGGAGGTGATGGAGACTGGAGGAGTGGAGGCCTAGATGGAGGAAGCGGGTCACTGGAGGGCAGGCCTCATGGGTTCTAGTCCTGAACTGGCTTTGTCTTCTCTGCTTCCTCACTGCTGACTGAATAGAACTGTAGTGGACTGTTGACTTGCACCCTGTGAGCCCAAATAATAACTCCTCCCTTCAGGTGCTTCTTTCCAATCTGTCATCATAGCTACGAAAGTGACAAATACAGATGGTAAAGGATGACAACCCTGAAAATATCAACAGCATCCTACAATCTAGAGAGAAGCAGGTGAGGAAAGGGGCCAGAGAGTGGGAAGGCTAACAGCCCCTCGATCTTGCCTAAGAGAGAACCAAAAAGCACTTGTGTCTGGCACTATTTAGTTGAGAGAGCGCTTGCTCTTACCATTACCTTCCAGACAGAGACCAGACAGAAGAGGAGCCCAAAGAAAAACAACCATGTTTTAGTAAATGTTTCCAATGCAGCAGGCAGAGACACCCTGCTGTCTACTTCCTTACCACACCTAGTAAGCAGTTGGAGGGTGGAGTCCCCCAAGTAAGGCTGGGAAGGGAGCACCCAGGGCCAAACCTACCAGAGATGGGGTTTAACAAAACTGCAAGAAGCAGAGCCCATGAACCTCTTCACCTCTTTCTCATCACTGCCTGTTCCTCCTGTCTTCAATATAAGAATAAAGTAAGTGTACCGGTAAGCACAGTCAATTTTCTTCTACTTCTGAGGGTCAATAGATATTTTCAGAAATTGCCAATTCTGGAAACTGATCTAAATTTTTCATTATTATTATTATTATTATTATTATTATTTTCAAGACAGGGTTTCTCTGTGTAGCCCTGGCTGTCCTGGAACTCACTCTGTAGATCAAAGGAGGCTTCAAACTCAGAGATCTGCCTGCCTCTGCTTTCCAAGGGCTGGGATTAAAGGTGTGTACCACCACTGCTTAGTCAGATTTAAATTTACTAAAGGGATAAAAACCATTTAAAACAAAGATTAAAACAATGTACATAAATAAATATGGAATACAGCATAGGAAACAGCACTTGTATCAAATTATAGTAGAGGAAATGTTAGAGTATAAAATGATCAAATTATGACAAATCACATTTGAAATTTTCATCAATGAACATGGAATTTAAAACCCCACAAGAATCAAAGTTAGATTTGATAAAGAGAAAAAAAAAACATCAGATTTGCTCAAAAAAAGTAAAAAGCTGGGCTGGTGGGGCCAGAGAGATGGTACAGGCAGAGATAGCAGAGGACCTGAGTTCAGTTTCCAGCAGCCACAGCAGGGGCTAACAGCTGCCTGCAACTCCAGCTTAAGAAATCTGTTTTCATATCCAACCGCACCTGCACACACACATACACACACACACACACACACACACACACACACACACACACACACTAAAAAATAAAATCTTTAAAACCAGTAACAATAACAACAAAACTCAAGGTTGGGGACTAGAGAGGCAGTTCAATGAATAAGAGCACTCTGTTCTTGCAGAGGACCTGGGTTTGATTCCCAGAGACTCACATGATGGGTGTCTCCAGTTCCAGGGGATATGGCACACCTTTTTGGTCTTCACTGGTGCAAAGCACACACACGGAAAATAGATATACACATTTGAAAACAAAATAGTAGTTAGAAGAACAATTACTGAAAAAGCAACAAATGAACAAAACACAATGAAAGCTCTTGGGCTGACAGATGAAGGCCCTCAATGCCACACCTGACAATTTGAGTTCAGTCCCTAAGACTACATAGCACAAGGAGAGGACTGACTCCCACATATTATTTTCTGCACATTTGCCCCCTCCCACACATCTAACATAAACAAAAATTACAATAGTTTTTAAAGCAAAAAGTTAGCTTTGGGTTTAAGACAAAAAATATTAAACATTTTTTTCATAAGACTGGGATTAAAAGTCTGAACAACAGAGCAGACAAAAGGTAACCCAGAACTAGATTCCCAAAAGAGGTATCAGATGAATTTGGATCCAAGACTAAATGAAGGCAACCAAGACAGACAGGGACACTGAGTCAGGACAAAGAGGGTGGAACTCCAGTGGAGCAGAAATCACCACAGCAAGGACACAGTGTCTAGCAGACTCTAAGGACCAACTCCCAGACTGTAGTCAGGAAGGAAATTAAAAAGACAGGTTTGGAGGCTATAAAGGTTCATTTATCTGTCTTAATTATTTTGTAGCAGGTCTTGTAAGTCCAGGTTGTTTTTTTTTTTTTTTTTTTTTTAAACTTTATTTATTTATTAGCCTTGGTGTTTGCCTGGAACTGGAACTACAGACAGTTGTTAGCTGCCATGTGGGTGCTGGGAATCGAACCCGGGTCCTCTGGAAGAGCAGACGGTGCTCTTAACCACTGAGCCATCTCTCCAGCCCCCGGTTGTTTTTTTTTTTTTTAAGATTTCTTTATTATATACACAATGCTCTGCATATATTCCTGCATGCCAGAAGATTTCATTATAGATGGTTGTGAGCCACCATGTGGTTGCTGGGCAATGAACTCAGGACCTCTGGAAGAGCTGCCGATCTCCTAACTGCTGAGCTATCTCTCTAGCCCCCAGGCTATTAAAATTGCTGTGTAGACAAGGGTAATGTTTGAACTCTTGATCCCCCTGCCCCCAATTCCCAAGCCTTGAGATGTCAGGTGTGCACCACCACACCCAGTTGGTCCTGAGGATGGGACCTAGGACTTCCTGTATGCGAGGTAAGCCCCCAATGGACTGAGCTATATTCCCATTGTGGATTGGTATCCATTATGAATGAACGTGGATATTTTTAAAGGTCGTCTTTGTAATTTGGTGCTAAAGTGCTATAATATATAACAAAGAACAACATCTCTTATGGACCTATGGAATTTTTAGAGTTAGTGAAGGATATTAAGTCTGCAAAGAAAATCTTAACAAGATCCCCAAAGTAGAACTTGTCTAATTCTCTTTCCAAGTGTGAGCTAAGAAAGAAAGAAGTAACAAAGTGAAAAAGGAAGGGGCTAGGAGAGAGCTTGGTGCTCAAGAGCTCTTGGTGCTCTCCTGGAAGACCTGGGTTTGATTCTCAGAACCCACCTATAAACGCAGGTACACATTATTAAAAATAAAGTAAATCTGAAAAAAAAGGTGTATCTTGAGTTGGATGATCAGAAAAAAAAGACACTTCAAACACATATCACTGGAATACGAAGTGTAAGTACTATTACAGAGCCAATGGGAAGACAATGTTTTGTAAAACTTGCACAACTAAATTGCTACTTTTTAAAGAAAAACACAAGAATAAACACAAGTATTGATCTATATTTGATCTTTTTTTTTAAAGTGTGCCGTGTTTGCCTGTATACATATCTGCACACCACATGCATGCAGTGCTCATGAAGGCCAGAAGAGTTCCCTGGAAGAGGAGTTACAGACTTTTGAGCTACCATATGGGTCCTGGGAATTGAATCTAGGACCTCTGCAAGAGCTCTTAACCACTGAACCATTTTCTTTGAAGAATAAGGAAGCAGCATTTATTGAGAAGCAAAGAAAGAGCTTGCTGTAGCCATGAAAGGGCTTGAAAATGAGTTGCCCTTAAATTTTACTTTTATACTACAAGTAGGATTACTACTGAGATATATTTTATAAGTACTACCATTACTAATTATTCTTATTATTTGGTTCTGGGGTAGAATCCGAGGCCTTGAATGTGCTAGATAAGTGCTCCACCACTGAGCTGCATCCCCAGCTCTGGACATCTTAAAGAGTTAGGGAAAAAACTGAGTGCACTGCCTGGCTTGCCGCCTAACATCCAACAGTCCTACATGTTTTCTTGGGGAAGTACTTCCACTGAGTTGGATTTCGGAATGGCTTCCAGAAACAAGCCATTTGACTATTTTACCAATGAATGGTACCAGTGCACAGAGAAGCCAGAGTCATTCTTTTTTGAGAAAACCACATAAAAACTAAAATTCATAACATTACAAAAAAATCATCATTTCTCTGTGAATGATATCTAGAAATGATACTGGCTAAAAACAGCATCATCAAGGAACTTAGCATGGTCTAGAAATGTAGGAAGGCAGGAAATACTTCAAATTAGGAAGTATGCCGATAAGCATCATTCACTGTTCTGACTTCTTATGTGTGTGTGGTATGCATGTGTGTTGAGATACATGTGGGTGGGTGAGTGATCATGTATGCATATGCATGTGAGAGCCAAGGCTAATCTTTCTCAATTGTTCTTTATATTATATGTTGAAGAGTCTCCCATTAACCCAGAGCTCATTCTTCAGCTAGTCTGTCTAGCCAGCTTGCTCCAGGGTTTCTATGTCTCTGCTGGGATTACAGATGGGCCACCACATCTTTCTGGCTTTTATGTGGGTTTCTCAGATCCAAAACTCAGGAAATGCTTTGCTTGCTGAGTCAGCTCTTTTTAAATCCCCATTTTGCCTTATAAGAAAGAAAATGTTAGCTAGACCATGGGACATGCCTTTAATCCCAACACTTGGGAGACAGAAGCAGGTAGAACTCTGTGAGTTTGAGGCCAGTCTGATCTACAAAGTGAGTTCCAGAACAGCCAAACCTCTTATACAGAAAAAAAACCTGTCTCAAAAAGAGAAAATCTTAAAAATTTAATTAGTAGAGCATTATAAAATATTACTTCAATATCCTCTATATGCCTGTCTAAAACCCTTTTTTATTTCAAAATATTATTATTTTATTGATTTTATTTCCCTTGATAAGTCTCTCTGGAGTTTTAGTTTTATCTTATTTTTACCAAAAGCTCAGATTACCTTATTGGATATTTTTCCTCTGTATTGTTTAATTTAGTAATGTCTGTTTTCATCATGAGTCATTGGGTTTACAAGTTATTTGTAGTCACTTGGTCCTTTCTCATATATTCTTTGTGTGTGTGTGTGTGTGTGTGTGTGTGTGTGTGTGGAGGAGGGGTTACATACATGTGGTGGCCACAGGTTGATACTGAGTTCCTTTTCTCAATAATTCTCCTTTATTTTTTGAGACAGAATCTCTCACTTAAACTCAGAGATTCCAAGTCTGGATAGTCTAGGCAGCCAGTTTACACCAAGAAACCTGTCTCCTGCACTTTGGGGTTACAGCAGGCAGCCATGCCCACCTAGCATTTAGGAATGTATGTTAATGCTGGGGATCTGAATTCCAGGCCTCATGCTTGCATGGTAAGAACTTACCCACAGAACCACCCCTTTACCCCATTTTCATACCTCCTCATTCTTTCATTTAAATAAAACATTTAAGATTATGATTTTTACCTCTGGTTACAGGGATGTCTACATCATATTCAGTTTGGAAAGGACCATGTTCCTTTTGTTTAATTTTATTTTGTTTTTCAAGACAGGGTTTCCCTGTGTAGTTCTGGCTGTCCTGGAACTCATAGAGATCTGCCTGTGCTGGGACTAAAAGCATGAACCTCCACTGCCCCTCCTTTTTATAATTTTCTACATAAACAGAAACAGCAGTTCTGGTTTCCTCGGGGATGGATCCTTCTCCTCCTCCTCTTCCTTCTTCCTTCTTTTATTCCCCCCTGCAAGAATCTCACTATATACTCAGACTGGCCTTGTACCTGAGATCCTGGTGCCTCAGCCTCTGGGAGCTAGAATTGCAGGTGAGCACCATTGTGCCTGGCCTTGAATGATTTTTTTTCAAGACTTATAAGTATTTCGATTTCTTAAAAACAAACAAGCAAGCAAAAAACTCAAAGGCCAGGGAGAGAGCTTGAAGATCAAGGTGCTTGAACACAGGTCTGATGACCAAAGTTTGGTCCCCAGTCACACAAGGAAGCAGGAGAGAATGGACTCCAAAAAGCTGTCCTTTAACTGCCTGACATGTTCTGCCTGTACACATGCATGAGCACGCTTGCATACACACATGAACATGCCTGCACACACACATGAGCATGCTTGCACAAACACATGAGCACATTTGCACACATGCATGAGCACGCTTGCACACACATGAGCATGCCTACACACACACGAGCATGCTTGCACCCACGCATGAGCATGCCTGCACACACATGAGCACGCTTGCATACATGCATGAGCATGCTTGCACACATGCATGAGCATACTTGCACATACAGACACAGATACAATTAATTAAAAACTGATTTGATATAATTTGTTATTAAGCATCTATCAAGTACCTGACTCAATAACTTCTGCCCAAAGAACTACTTGGCCACCATTTGTCCTCACACACTTCTGTGTGTTTGAAGAGCATGTACACTCTTGTGTATCATCATCTGGCATTTTAATTCCATTTTTAAAATCTTGATATTATTGTATTTTGTTCTGTCTTGTTTAATTTTGGATTTTTCAACATTTTTAATATTTTTATGGGGATGATGCTTTGTCTTTTGTCTCAGCTTTGATAGAAGCTTGTGGGGCAATCAATTCAATGGCCCCTAGCCAAACACTAAGGCATAAGGTGTAGGATCCAAATACCTTTAGAATATAAGCCATGGACTTTTATCTAAAGAGATTCCTAAGGTTTTTTGAATAGTTATATTTAGTTATTGTTATAGGTATGTAGATGGAGGTCAGGGGACTCACCTTCTAGAACCACATGAGTTCTAGGAAAGGAACTTTGATCATCAGTCTTTGAGGCAAGTCCCTTTAACTGCTGATCCACCTTGCCTGCTCTAACGAGGCTTCTAAAACATTTTAAGCACTCTAAAAAATATGCTAAATGCTACATAACAGAAAATTAAACTCTGCATGTACTTTTTTATATTCCTTTCTTTTTGTTTAGGTCTGAGAATGGCATGAACTCTTAGCTTCAGGGCTTGGTTTCAGCAGTGCTGAAGTTAAAATAAGAACCATGTGATGCAGCAGTAGCATTTGCCAGGGTGCTCTCTTGTTTGTCTGCTGTAAGGTTTCGGGACCATCTGCACATGCTGTGGAGCTGCCTACCAGGTCTGCCAGAGCAGTGTCATGGAGAAAGGTGCTGGCTTCTTTGATGTCTCAAGCTACACTTGGCATTTGAGTGGCTCCTTCTCACTAATCTATATGAACTGTGTACATGCTCCTGGATCCAAGAACATCTCCAATACAAGAAACAGAAGATATAAGATACATGTTGCTCTGAACAGCGTGACCTCATGGTGTCTGAGGCAGAGTGTGAGTCAGGCAGCTTCAAACAGCGAGGATCCCAGGTCCAGAGTGGAGTGAGAGGTGAACTGGTTCCAGCCCCAAGCCTCCCGAGGACCTCATCTCAGAGGCCAGAGCCACAGTCCCGAATTTGACCTCATGGACAGGCCCGTCCTGGACCAAGGCTGAGAGAAGCCTTCCCCCAAAATCCCAGGGGTCACATCACAGATGCCCGGGTCTTGCCTTCAAGGCTGACCATGTCATCACAGAGGGACAGACATCTCTCTGAACAGTATGACCATGTGGTGTCCAGGGCAGAGTGGGAATCAGATGGCTTCAGACAGCAAGGATGTTGTGGCCTGACTAGAGTAAGAAATTGTGTAGACTCTGTGTCCTGAGCAGACAGGAGACACACAACCCCTGCAGCCACAACTGACTGAGATTCAACTAAGACCTGACTAAGAGTGAACCAAGGAAGCAATAGGCAGATGTCAATGCAAGAATACATATAACAATATAAAGAACAACAATAAGGCACCACCAGAAGAAGCTGATGGCTCTACAATACCAAGACCTGAACAGAGCAATGAAGAGGAAACAGAAGAAAACAACAATACAAACATCTTTACGAAGATTATAGAAGCCTTAAAAGAGGATATGAAAGTCCCTTAAGAAATAGAAGAAAAAACAAATAAAAGAGATAAACAAAACCTTGAAAGAAAACAAAGAAAGAGAAATCCAACAAATGAAAGAATCATTCCAGGAGCTAAAGATTGAAATAGAAACAGTAAAGAAGGCACAGATTGTTGGCTCTCGACTGTTAATGGCGGTCGGCGGTTGCTGAGCAGGACACAGATAACCGCTGCCCGCCCTGCGGACGTCTCCCCTGGCCCCCGCTTTTTGCATGTCGCCAGTGTTGGAGCTGTTCATCATGTCTGTGGTGCCCCCGAATCGCTCACAGACGGGCTGGCCCCAGGGGTGGGGGGTAGGGGGGTTGGGGGGTGGGGTAGGGGGGTGGGGAGGTGGGGGGTGGGGTGGGGGGGATGTCAACCAGTTCGGCAACAAGTACATCCAGCAAACCAAGCCCCTCACCCTGGAGCGTACCATTAACCTGTACCGGCTTACCAATTATACCTTTGGCACGAAAGAGCCCCTCTATGAGAAGGACAGCTCTGTTGCAGCCAGATTTCAGCGCATGCGGGAGGAGTTTGATAAAATTGGAATGAGAAGGACTGTAGAAGGGGTTCTTATTGTCAACGAGCACCGGTTACCCCATGTGTTACTGCTACAGCTGGGGACAACTTTCTTCAAATTACCTGGCGGTGAACTTAACCCAGGGGAAGATGAAGTTGAAGGTCTAAAACGCTTAATGACAGAGATACTGGGTCGTCAAGATGGAGTCCTGCAAGACTGGGTCATTGATGACTGCATTGGTAACTGGTGGAGACCAAATTTTGAACCTCCTCAGTATCCGTATATTCCTGCACACATTACAAAGCCCAAGGAACATAAGAATTTATTTCTGGTTCAGCTTCAAGAGAAAGCCTTGTTTACAGTCCCGAAAAATTACAAGTTGGTAGCTGCATCATTGTTTGAGTTGTATGATAATGCACTGGGATATGGACCCATAATTTCTAGTCTTCCTCAGCTGCTGAGCCGGTTCAATTTTATCTACAACTGAATTCATGCACACAGAAGTAAAGAAGCTGTCTCTGTGAGAACAGCTTACACACACAGAAAAATTGTAAAGAATTTTTGGTTTTCTCTTGTTCCTTAAATTGCCGCCGACTCTTTCCTGTTTGAAGAGTAAAATTAATATCAACTAGATAGTGGTGTAAACATGTGACAGTGGTCATTAATTGTTTGTTCTACTCATACATTAAAGAAGGTGAACTTAAAAAAAAAAAAGAAGGCACAAATTGAAGCAAAAATGAAATAGAGAATCTGAAGAAATAATCTGAAACTACAGATACAAGCATAAGCAACAGAATCCAAGAGATGGAAGACAGAATCTCTGGAGTGGAAGACTCAATAGTGGAAATAGATAAATCACTCAAAGAAAACACCAAAAACAAAAAAGCCATAACACAAAACATTCAAGAAATTTGGGATACTATGAAAAGACCAAACCTGAGAATAATAGAAATAGAAGAAAAAAAAAGAATACCAGCTCAAAGGCACAGATAATGTATTCAATAAAATCATAGAAGAAAACTTTTCCAACCTAAAGAAGGAAATGCCTATAAAGATACAAGAAGCTTACAGAACACCAAATAGATTAGGCCCCTCCCCAAAATAAGTCTGCTTGCCACATAATAATTAAGCCACAAAACATGCAGAACAAAGTAAAAATATTTAGAGCTGCAAAGGAAAAGGACCAACTTACCTATAAAGGCAGACCCTTCAGAATATCGACAGACTATTCAATAGAAACAATGAAAGCAAGAAGGTCCTGGTCAGAAGTTATATAGACACTAAAAGAGTATGGCTGCCAACCCAGACTACTATACCCAGCAAAACTATTAATCACCATAGGTGGAGTAAGCAAGGTATTTCATGACAAAGACAGGTTAAAACAATACCTATCCATAATCCAGCATTACAGAAAGCACTTGAGGGAAAACTCCAACCTAAAGAACCCAGATACACCCATGAAACCACAAACAATAGATAATCCCACAGAAGAAAAACCCTAAGAAAGGAAATACACATAAACTATCACCAAAAATAACAGGAAGTAACTATCAGTGGTCATTAATATCCTTTAATATCAATGGACTTAATTCACCTATAAAAAGACACACCCTAACACGCTGGATACAAAAACAAAAGCCAACCTTCTACTGCATACAAGAAACACACCTCATCTCCAAAGACAAACACAGACTCAGAGTAAAGGATTGGGAAAAGACTTTCCAATCAAATGGCCCCAAGAAACAAGCTGCTGTTGCTATCTTAATATCCAACAAAGTAGACTTCAAACTAAAATCAATCAAAAGAGACCAGGATGGACATTACTTATTTGTCTCAGGAAAAATCCATCAAGATGAGATCTCAATCCTGAATATTTATGTCCCTAATTTAAAAGCACCTGTCTATGTAAAAGAAACACTACTAAAGCTTAAACACCACATCAAATGTCACACACTAATAGTGGAGACTTCAATATCCCATTTTCACCCTTGGATAGGTCAACCAGATAGAGACTCAACAAAGAAATAAGAGGTATAACAGATGTCATGA
The DNA here is from genome assembly GCA_004025045.1 of Sigmodon hispidus. Classification (NCBI taxonomy): domain Eukaryota; kingdom Metazoa; phylum Chordata; class Mammalia; order Rodentia; family Cricetidae; genus Sigmodon; species Sigmodon hispidus. The sequence continues at coordinate 118,941 of PVIH01000951.1, forward strand.
TGCAAATGAACTTAACAGATATTTACAGAAGCTTCCATCTGAACACAATGGAATATACATATTTCTCAGCACCCCATGGAACTTTCTCTAAAACTGACCACATACTTGGTCAAAAGGCAAATATCAATAGATACAAAAAGATGAGAATAACCACTTGTATCATATCAGATCACCATGGCCTAAAGTTGGAATTCAACAACAACAAAAATCACAGAAAGCCTACAAACACATGGAAACTGAACGTCTCTACATTGAACCACCTCTGGGTCAGGGAAGAAGTTAAGAAATCAAAGACTTTCTAGAATTTAATGAAAATGAATCCACAACATACCCTAACTTATGGAACACAATGAAAGCAGTGTTAAAAGGAAAATTCATAGCAGTAGATGCCCAAATGAAAAACCAAGAGAAATTCCACACAAGAGACCTAACAACTCAGCTGAAGGCTTAAGAACAATTAGAAGCAAACTCACCTAGAAAGAGTAGATGGTAGGAAATAATCAAACTCAGGGCCAAAATCAGTACAATAGAAATAAAGAGAACAATACAAAGAATCAATGAATCAAAGAGTTAGTTCTTTGAGAAAGTCAACAAGATAGACAAACCCTTATCCAAACTAACTAAAAGACAGAAAGAGAGTATTCAAATTAACACAGCCAGAAATGAAAAGGGAGACATAACAACAGACACTCAGGAAATTCAAAAAATTATCAGGTCGTACTTTGAAAATCTAACTCTACTGAAATGAAAAACCTAAAAGAAATGGACAGCTTTCTGGACAAGTACCAATTACCAAAATTAAATCAAGATCAGATTAAAGATCTAAACAGACTTATAATACCAAGGGAAATTGAAGCTGTTATTAAAAGTCTCCCAAATAAAAAAAGCCCAGGTTCAGATGGTTTTACTGCAGAATTTTACCAGACATTCAAAGAACTAATACCAATACTCAGCAAACTGTTCCGTACAGTGGAAACTGAAGGAACGCTGCCAAACTCTTTTTATGAGGCCACAATCACCCTGATACCCAAGCCACTCAAAGATGCAACTAAGAAAGAGAACTACAGACCAATTTCCCTCATGAACATTGATGCAAAAACACTCAACAAAATTCTGGCAAACTGATTACAGCAACATATAAAAAAGTCACCCACCACAATCAAGTAGGCTTCATCCCAGAAATGCAGGGACAGTTCAACATATGAAAAACTATAAATGTCATCCATCACATAAAAAATTTGAAGATAAAAACCACATGATCATCTCCTTAAATGCTGAAAAAGCCTTTGACACAGTCCAACACTCCTTTATATTAAAGGTCCTGAAGAGATCAGGAATACAGGGGAAATTCCTAAGTATAATAAAGGCGATTTACTAAAAGCTGACAGCCAACATCAAACTAAATGGAGAGAAACTCAAAGCAATCCCACTAAAATCAGGAATTAGACAAGGCTGTCTCCTCTCCCTTTAACTATTTAATATAGTTCTCAAAGTTTTAGTCAAAGCAATAAGAGAACGAAAGGAGGTTAAGGGGATACAAACTGGAAGAGAAGTGAAACTATATTTGCAGATGATATGATTGTATACATAAGTGACCCACAAAATTCTACCAGGGAACTTCTACAGCTGATAAACACCTTCAGCAATGTAGCCGGATACAAGATTAACTTAAAAAAAATCAATACCCCTTCTATACACTAAAGACAAATAGGCTGAAAAAGAAATAAGGGAAACATCTCCCTTTATAATAGCTGCAAATAACATAAAATACCTTGGTGTAACTATAATCAAAGAAGTAACAGATCTGTTTGACAAAAACTTAAAATCACTGAAGAAAGAAATTAAAGAAGATAGCAGAAAAATGGAAAGCTCTCCCATGTTCCTGCACAGGTAGGATCAACATAGTAAAAATAGCAATCCTACCAAAATCAATCTACAGATTCAATGCAATTCCCATCAAAATCTCAAAATAATTTTTTACAGACCTTGAAAGAACAATATTCAATTTCATTTGGAATAACAGGAAAGCCAGGATTGCCAAAACAATTTTGCTCAAGAACCTCAGGAGGCATCACCATCCCTGACTTCAAGTTATACTACAGAGCTACAGTAATAAAAACAACCTGGTACTGGCATAAAAACAGACTTGTGAATTAATGGAATAAAATTGAAGACCCCGACATTAACCCACACACCTATGAACACCTGATCTTTGACAAAGAGGCCCAAAATATTCAATGGAGAAAAGATAGCATCTTCATCAAATGGTGTTGGCATAACTGGATGACAGTATGTAGAAAATGCAAATAGATCCAAGCCTGTCACCCTGCACAAAACTCAAATCCAAGTGGATCAAAGACCTCAACATAAACCCAGCTACACTGAACTTGATAGAAAAGAAAGTGGGAAATACCCTCCAACGCATTGGCACAGATGGCCACTTCCTAAATATAACACCAGTAGCACAGACACTAAGAACAACAATCAGTAAGTGGGATCTCCTGAAACTGAGAAATTTCTGTAAGGCCAAGGACACAGTCATTAAGACAAAATGACAGCCTACAGCATGGGAAAAGATTTTCACCAACCCTACAAGTGACAGAGGACTGATCTCTAAAATATATAGAGAACTCAAGAAACTAGAGCCCAAAACCCTGAATAACCCAATCAAAAAATGGGATTTAGAATTTACAAATGGCTGAAAGGCACTTGGAAAAATGCTCAACATCTTTAGCCATCAGAGAAATGCAAATCAAAACAACTTTGAGATACTACCTTACACCTGTCAGAATGGCTAAGATTAAAAACACAAATGACAGCCTATCCTGGAGAGGTTGCAGAGCAAGGGGAACACTGCTCTATTGTTGGTGGGAGTGTAAGCTTGTTCAGCCACTCTGGAATGCAGTATGGCGGTTTCTCAGAAAACTGGGAATCACTCTCCCCAATAATCCATCAATGCCACTCACTATTGAGCATATACCCTAAAGACACACATTCACACTCTAGAAGCATTAATTCAACTATATTCATAACAGCATTATTCTTAATAACCTGGAAACAACCTAGATGCCCCTCAACTGAGGAATAGATTAACAAACTGTGCTACATCTACACAATGGAGTATTACTCGGCAGTAAGAAAAAATGATATACTAAAATTTGCAGACAAATGATGGATTTGGAGAATATCTTCGTAAGCAAGGTTTCACAAACCCAGAAGGTTAAACAGGGGATGTACTCACTCATTAGTGGACTTTAAGCAAAAACATCCTTTTTTCCTTGAAAGATGATGGGTGAATAAAGTGATTTAAAACAAACACACACACACAAACTTCTGGTTTGACTGTAGAAGGGTTGCTTAGCAGGAATTTGTGGTGGCCATAGTGCATCTGTGGGCATTAGCTGTGACCTACTGTGCTTTCTTCATCTGTAGCTGAGCCTAACCTGACTTGAGAACCTTTAGATTTTATTTTGTATGTTTCATGTATTTTAGAGAAAAGAGAAGTTTCATTACTGTATGGTGTGTTTTTTTTTTTTAGCTATTCTGAATGTTTTCCTTTTTTATATAAAGTTTGATATTGATTTCCAAAAAACAATTAAAAAGGTGCAAACAACAACAACAAAAAGATACATGTCTTCAGATTTCTGTGTATTAGCGTGCATGTTTATGGTACCCATGCATGTGTTTATGTAGTGCTGCTCCTTGAGTGCTCTTTTTATTGTTTGTTTGTTTTGAAACAGGCTGTCTCACTGGCCTGAAACTCATCAAGAAAACTGGATCAGTGAACCCACTTGTCACACCTCCCTGTGCTAGGATTTGCTTTTCTTTTCCTTCTTAGCTTCTTATATAATTTATGTATATGAATGTTTGCATGCATGTAGGTCTATAAACTACATGCATACCTGGCACCCATGAAAGCCAAAATCAGAAGGTTACTGATTCCCTGAGGCTGGCGTTACAGATGGTTGTGAGTCATCACGTGGATGCTGGAAACAGAACCCAGGTCCCTTTTCAAGAGCTACCAACCAATACTCTCAACCGCTGAGCCATCTCTCCAGGTCATGTGCAGCTTTTTATGTGGGTCTTGGGAGTTGAACTCAGGTTGTGGAATTGTTTCACCCTAAGCCATCTCCTTAGTCCTCATGCAATGTCTTTCATTATTAAAAAGTAAATAAATAAATAAATAAAATGAACTATCTTTGCCAAACATCCGGTTAGATTATTTGATTGTCAGCAGTCTTGTCTCCAGTATATATCCTGACATGCTCTAGAGTAAGGTGAATGTTTTTCAGTCTTCTGAAAGCTCAGTGTGTGCTATGAAAAGAGGAGCAGGACCCAGGATTGCTTCTGCAGCAAAAGCCATTATGGTAGAAATGTTTAAAAACAGAACTGGACTTTCTTGGACAATATCTATTATTAAAATATTTTGTTCATTTATTTTCATGTGTTCCAGTATGTGGGCTCACATACCATGACTTGTATGTGGAGCTCAGGGAACAACTAGTAGGGGTGGTTCTCTCATTTCACCACATGGGTGCCATGGACTGAACTCAGCTGCCAGCCTTGGCAGCAAGCCCCTTTACCCATTGAGCCATTTTGCCTGCCAAATATCTGTTCTTTTTTAGCTCTGTCAATGCTATGCTTCTTCACTAATAGACGTCTGTGAATGTTACTATGAGGGGTTGGGTGGGGGTGGGGGTGGTGGATGGGGGTGTTGTATTCTCTAAAATGAAATAGTAGTACTCTGTCTAGAAAGTTTTGTGTATGGGTCCTCTCTCCTCACCCCCCACCCAGCTAACGTTCCTGTTCTGTTTCTTTTACTTTTGTCATCTGGTTATTTTAGGCATCCTTTGTCTCGTCTTTGAGCATCTCTGTGCACTTTGCATTAGGAGCTAGCTATGAAAGGATGTAGTCTGCTCGGGCTTTGTCTGTGCTATTGCACTGGATGGCCTCAAGTTTTGTTCTTCCTGAGGTCTACGGCCTCTGCCTGTCATTTGCAGCATGAATCATGCTGTCCTGTGTTGTCAGTGGTTTTTTTTTTTTTTTTTTTTTTTGACATAATTTGTCCATTTGTGCCTTACTCACAGACACACATCTTGGGCTTAGAGAGTTCAGAGCGACCGCAATCCTGACTGAGGAAAATGCATTTCAACTCAGCAAACCCTGCAGAAAAGTTCTGAGTTAAAAGTTCTTTTCAGCAGAGTTCAAGATGATTCTCTGGCCTCTTCTAATTCAATTATCATTCTTGACTAACTTATTTAGTCGGTGCCAGGAGGGGTTAGGGTAATTTTGAGTTTGAACTAAGAATTAAATGCATTCATGTATGTCCTATAGGTTTGATCAACCATTCCTCCGCCTCTGTCCCACCCCCAGTGGAAGACTGTGCTGTTTGAGTTTAGATTACCATGCATCAACATGTACATTTAAGTATTAAAAAAATAGAAAGCCAGAGGAAGAAAGGAACCATGGGGCTGGGTCTGAAAGAAGAATTAGGAACAACCGCTGTGCAGGCTGGGAAACGCTGAGCAGAGGACTGGATGCCAATGGTCCTGTGGTTGGGAGGTTCTGAAGTAACATCTTGGGATGTGTCCCTGGCTGGTAGCCAAGTACTCATGGCAAAAAAAAAAAAAAAAAGCTTTGTAGATTAGTTTTGATCACTGCCTGGCACTTCCCATTTTCAGCCTACAGTGAGACCAACCTGTAATTTGTATATCTTTTCTTCGAAGACGTACTTGTGACATTCCCATTAAATATTGTGCCACACGATAACTTATTTAGCCATTTTCTAATGTGTGCTGCAATTAGTTCTATTTAATTGGGTTCTTTGTTCCTTTTTCTACTTCTGGCATGACTCTCCCTTTCTTAAGTTCTTTCTTCTAAGTTTATTTTAATTATATGAGTAATACTTGAAGGCTCAACTTCTTATCAAACTCAGGTTGATTTGGGTTGTCTTTCTCCTTCCACAGAAGTTCAGAGGGAGCCACTTGTGTGTGTGTGTGCATATACACACCATATATGTGTTGAGTGCAGAGGCTAGATGTTGACTCCCCAAGTTTGCTTTCTGTTGCTGTGATAAAGATCACAACCAAAAGCACCTTGAAAAGGAAGGGGCATATTCAGCTTACATGTCCCTGTCTCAGTACATTATTTGAGGGATGCCAAACTCAAACAGGAACTTGAAGGCAGGAATTGAAGCAGACTATGAATGAAACTTTGTACTGGCGTGGTCCTCATGGCTTGCTCAGTCTGCTTCCTTATACTACTCAGAAGTTCCCACATTGACAATTAATCAAGAAAATGTCACACTAAATTGCCTTACAGGCCTGTCTGATAAAGGTGTTTTCTCATTTTCCCAATTCAGGCTCAATCTTCCTAGATAGCTCTACCTGTGTCAAATAGACAAAAAAATAAAAAAATAAAAACCCAAACCAAACAAATGAACAAATTATAATAATAATTCTAACAGGATACTAACATCAGACTTATTCTTTCCTCAGTTGTGTACCACTTTATTTTTTGAGACAGGGTCTTTCACTGAACCTAGAGCTCATCAATTCAGCCTGGCAGTCATGCTCAACCACACATGACTTTTTTAAGTTGATGCTGAGGATTGAATTTATGTCTTCATATTTGTGAGGCATTCATTAACATTTCCAAGTATACTGATTATTTCCTGTTTATCTAACTATTATCAATTTATCACTTATGTTTTAAAGGTTTATTTTTATTTTATGTGTGTGTGTGCATATGAGAGAGAGTGTGTTTTGCCTACATGTATGTCTGTGCACCATATGTATACAGTGCCTAAGAAGGCCAGAAGAGGGCATTAGATCCCCTTGAACTGGAATTATTGAAGCTTGTAAGCCAATGTGTGGGTTCTGGGAATGGAACCCAGGTACTCTAGAAGAACAGCCAGTACTCTAAATCACTGAGCCATCTCTTCAGATTCCATCTATTATTTATTTTAAAAACACACTATTAAAAAATTGTTACATGGCACAACTTGATTTTTCTCCTCTCCCTCTAGGAATATGTCTTAGGTCTAGCTATGTGTCCATTTAAAAGTCTGGCATAAAGTTTCTTAGAATATATATATCACAGATTTTATTGTGGTTTGATTGCTTTTATATAGCCAGGTCAGGTGGTGAACATATGAATTGCTCTGGTCAGTGGCTGTCATCAGTGATGTTGCAGGATATCTCCTCTCACCTAGACAGAGTTTCTTCATGGATGACACTGAGAAGGAACACATCCCCTGTCTTATCTCAGATGACTAGAATGTCACTGTTCACCAGAACAGCCACATGTTGCTCCATTCCAGGTTCCATTCCCAGTACTCATTGTTGGCTTACAACCTTGAATAACTCAAATGTGCCTGCTGTATGAATCTCTAATTTTAGTTTTTACTTAATTTTTAAAATTTCAAGTGCTGGGGTTTTGTGTGTGTATGTGTGTGGGTGCTTTGACATTGCTTGTAGGGATGAAAATTAGTCTAGGCACTATAGTCATCCCTACAAAGGAAAGTGAACAATGTTTAAAAGGCCAACAAATAGTTTTCCGTAAAATAATAGAATGTATAAAGATAAATTAATTAAAAACATAAAAACCAGCACATTTTAACTGAATCGTATCCTTAAGATACTGCTAATGGCTGTTAGTGTTAATTGTCAAAACTTAACATAATCCAGAGTCACGAGTAGATGGGTCGTGTGGGGGGGTCACCCTGATTACTGTGGGTAGGGACACTCCCTGGGCAAGGGATCCTTTGCTGCAATGGAGACCATGTGTTTATCATTGGTCACTAGCATGGCCTTCATTTCTCTTTTCCAACTGAGGACATAAAGTAAGCAGCTGCTGGGGCTGGAGAGATGGTTCAGTGGTTAAGAGCACCGTCTGCTCTTCCAGAGGACCGAGGTTCGATTCCCAGCACCCACATGGCAGCTAACAACTGTCTGTAGTTCCAGTTCTAGGCAAACACCAAGGCAAATAAATAAATAAAGTTTAAAAAAAAAAAAAGTAAGCAGCTGCTTCAGGCTCCCATGACTGTGAGTTCCCCACTATGGTGAACTGTGAGTGGAAAGAAATCCTTTCTCTCTTGAATTGCTGTTTTCCGAGTTTGATTTGTTTTCTTTTTAAACCACAGCAACAGAATAGAAACCAAGACACTGCCCAATTAAAGTTGGGTATATTCACTCTTAACTGTCTTCCAAATTTACCAAGAAGCATTGCCAATTCACAATTGTGGAATGAATTGTTGTCATCTTTTACATTTGGTGTGGAAGAGTTTTCAGTTAGCTATGGGAAATTTGTTCATGCTGTGACAGATGGTGCTCCAGAAATGCAGACTCATCGGGATCTCCAAACAGGAGGGAGACTGATGTTTCCTTTTATTGCCTCATCCCACCGTATGATGTATACTCAAAATATCTGTGCGGCTTTCAGGAGCAGACTAAAAAGTGTCATGGATACAGTTGCTAAAACTGTTCAGTGTGTATGTACAATGCTGTGAGTCACCACCAACGTATGGAACCTGTGAAAGGAATACAAGGCAGTGAACATAGAGATGCTGGGATTAGGCCAATGTTCATTGCTTGAATTGTACACAGATTTCACAAAGACTCATGGCACTGCCAGTTTCAAGATTTTCTTGAAACAAAAAGACATGTTTTGCCAGGTACTTACTAGTCAAAGACAGAAAATGACAGTGATCTCTGTCCCCCCCCCCAATATTACAGTGTATATGAAAAAGATAAACATAAAGTTAAAAAAGAAAGAAAATTTTACTTTTGCTCTATCTGGAAAGGGATTGAAATTTATATTAAAATCTAACTCTTCACGATGCAAATTAGTTAGTATAATTGTGTGCATCTTCAAACACAAATCCAGGGCTGGAGAGATGGCTTGGTGGTTAAGAAAGAGCATTGGTGCCCTTCCTGAGGACCCGGATTCCCAGCTCTCACATGGAAGCTCACCATTGTCTGTTACAGGCCCATGAAATCTAACATGCTTTTCTCTCCTCCACACAGGTACTTCACACATGTGGGGCACAGACAGACACAAGGACAAAACACCCAAATACATAAAATAAATACATAAATCCACCTTTAAAACCCATTAAGTTATATGCATTACATTTTCAGTGGTGACGGCCAACAGTATGTAAAATTTCTATAGAATCAACAATGATCTATGAAGAACATATTGCTCATATTAACAAGCTGTGAGGGAAGAAAGAAGTAGGCGGATCTCTGAGTTCCAGGCCAGCCTGATCTACAGAGTGAGTTCCAGGATAGCTAGGGCTACGCAAGGAAGCCCTGTCTCAAACAGAACAAAACCAAAACAAACAAAAAGCAAGCTTTGGGTTATTTTCCGGTGTCTATAACCTTCTTTGCATCCCATGCTGTCAATGTGGAGTTGGTGCCAGAGACAGGGGTTGACATGGTTTGGACAAAGGCAGTTTTAAAAAGTACTGAAACAGAGAAGCTTTTGCTTTATGGACCAACAATTGTGACGAAAATGAGACACAAAGATCCCTATGGAGGTTAACAAGTGTTAGAAAGCAAAATCTCACTGGGTAACATATCACTGATGGGAGGATATGTCTAGAACATGGGCACGTCATTTTTTTCAACTGTGAATATTAATGTGATCATACATCTCCGATGGAAGTTTAACATCAGAATTGAATTGTTCTTTTAAGAGTTTAAAAAAAATCATCCTGGGTTTCAAAGACCTAAAAGAGCCTCAGAGAGAAACATACCACTGGATAATTTTATGTTGAGTACATGTTTCCATGTATTTTAAAGTGCTAGATTCAATACAAAAATTAAACTAATTCCACGTGTTTCTGTCATTAAAAAACACAGCTAATAAACACTTGAAAATTACATATGCTGGGCTTGTGACTTGGTGATACAATATTTATGCTGAAGGCCCTAGGTTTGATCCCTAGCACTGCAAAATGAATGAATGAATGAATTAGTGGCTTATGTTTGCATTGTATTCCGTAGTGTAAAGCTAGAACCACTTTCTTTGTTATTAATGCCTGTTTTCCTGGGGAAATCGGCTCCTGAGATTAGGTCTAACAAAAGGGCATTGTAGGACACCTGGCTTCTGTCCCCAAACTACAGCATCTGCAAGGATCCAAGCATCTATCTGCTAGAGGTCCTGAACCTTTAGACATAGCCTTCTGGGACTTTGACTCTGCACCAAATAGAGCCAAGATACTACTATCTGGAGTCTAAATGAACTGCACTGCCACCGATGGGGGTGGTTAGTACAGAATCAAGCAGAATTTCTCCGAACTGTGGCTAAGAAGATGATGCCAAACCCCAAAGCCCAAAGCCCAGTGAGATAGGCAACTCTCCACAGGAAACAGAATAATAGAGACTGGAAGGCAAGGGATGTAGAAAAGGGAAGACTGTGTTGTGGAGGATGACTTCCAGGTACAGGGAAGCTACACCTGAGAATGAATGTTGCATAGCAGGGGTACCCAAGGCACCCAGACAGAAATCCAGGCACAGGTTAGGGCTGTATGCCTGCCTGCTCTGATCTGCAGTGCTGAGAAAATGTCCTCTTGACTATGGGAGTGAGTACCTGGGTTAATGAGTGAAAAAGACTCTCAGGAGCCATTGTTGTCATGGCAACCATGAAAGGACTAGTGGAGATTTGCACAGACAGACAAAAGGAAAGAAGCAACAAGTGTTTCTTCCTCCTGCCAGGATGCAAAGGAGGTGGGTGTTCCCTCATGCTACCTCCGCTGTAGCCCAGGCCAAATCGCTATGCCAATGGGATGGAGTCTGTCCTTACTCAAGAGGAACTTAGAGGTTTGGATGCTCAGTCTCTGACTTTATATTCAGGTTTGAGTAAGGATTCTCAAGGACTCCTGCAATCCTGACTTCTGCCCTAGTTTCAAGGTCACTCCCCCTCTTTGCTCTACCTGAATCCTCGTTCCAGCACCTCAATGGTATAGAATGTTCTTGCAGAGTTTGGATGTGATTCATGGACCCTAGCCCAGTGACGACTTACTGCCCACTATCTGCTGCTCACACTTTTCCGACACACTGAGGGTGGATGCTTCTAGACTCCCTCAGGGAGTAACCACACACCTGTAACAAATGCCATGGTCCCTTGGTCTTTACTACCTGTTTAGGATGTTCCTTTGTGACATTCTGTTGTGCCAGACTTTTCCCTATGGTGTCTTTGCTACAGTGTCTGCCCTATCAGGAAAGCCAAAGTCACAGAGATCAGCTCAGGTAGATCCTCTGTGGTGTTCACCAGGCCTGGAAAACCCTAAACAGACTTAGTCAAACTCAGTCTACAAATACAGTCCTTTGAAGCTTTTACCTTTTAATCAATAGTATTGAATTGAATCATTTTCTCTTAAGTTTTCTGAACCTTTAACTTGTTTAAGAGACTAGCTTATTTGGCCACTTTGTTCTGACTGAATTCCAGGGGTATATATATGGATATTTGTATAGATCACTTGATGTATTCCTGGCACATAGTGGGTTCTCAACAAATAATCACCAAATGCATAGAAAAAAAAGATAATTCTGCCACTTAAGAGATATAAATACATATTATTAATGGTTGGTATCAGGGTTTATATTTAACACCCAGGCTGTATCTCACTTATAGTAATCTTGCCATATCTCACTATGAAGAAATTTCTTCATAGAAACAAATGGAAATATATGAAACCAGGATTCCTTTTCTTTTCCATTTTGATGGGCTTTATACTTCCTGTCTTGTAGCATTCTTATTGACCAATTCTAGCAGCCAATAGCCAAGGCAGATCATGCTGACCAGCAGACCCCTCCATCCAGCCTTTTCTCTAGCTTCCCCCTGGATCTCCAGGGAAGCCTCCTAATGAGTCTTCCTGATTCCCTTTTCCTTGAACCTCCCCATGCAACTGCTGCAGGCAGCCACTGCTTTCTGTGGCACTGTGAATTGCATTAGTGATTAGCAGAATGGCCAAATAAGTCACTGCCAATGGAGACAAAGCACCTTCAGGAGGGGATGTCTGCATGGGGGAATGGGTGTTAGTGCTATCTCTGGGTCTTAAGCAATGAATTTCAAATCTTTTTGTGTTAAAATTGGGAGTGGCTGCTTCCTTTGTTTACTCAGTGCATATCAGGTGCCTGAGGCTGCAAAAAGTGACCCTACCCACACTCTAAGACATGTTACCTGTTCCATTCCTCAGGAAGGGGGATATCTTGAGATCCAGGACACCTGGCTTCTAGGTCGGGCTCTGCCACTAGTTGCATGACTTTGGGCAAATCACATTACCTCTCTGGGCCTCAGTTTCCACACCTGAGAAATGAAAGGATTTATTAGTCATTTGCTACTGAATACCCATCCGCCAGCCCAAACACAGCCCAAGTGTGTTTCCCTGTGAAACCCATGCACCACATATAGCTCCTGGTACAACCTCAGCCTGTATGCCTTTCCATCAAGAAAGTCTACTGTACCAAAGGGAAGGATAATACTTGAAAAATAACCCTTGATCTGGGGTTCTATCTTAGTAATAAGAGCACTTTCCTAGTATGTACAAGGGCCAAGATTTGGTCCTCAACACCAGGAAAAAAAAGAGCCTCAAACTTAGTATTTTGACTACAATAGAGCTACACTTATTGAGGATTTAAATATATAGTTTAAGGGTAGAGAAGGGAAGAAAGAAGAGAGGGAGAAAGAGACAGACAGAGACAGAAAGAGAGAACATGGTTGGGGAGGAAGAAGATGCTGATAGGTATGAAGCTTTGGAAGCTGCTGGATTGCAGAGGGTGACAGCTGGGTTTGAGGGTCCCAGGCCAGGCAGCTGAGTGCAGAGGACAAGAGGACCTTCGGAATCAGATTACCCAGTTTAAGATCTTAGCTGCCAGGTGAGTGATAAGTTAACATGGATGTTAAAGACCAAGCTTATACAAAACCTGTTTTCATTTCTTTTCCTGTGGTTGTGATGAGATACTTAACCTTGTGACGAAGTCACAGTACCTGAGTGAGGGCAAAGGTCAGGCTGTATCCATTGTTCAGTGGAGCAATGACTCAGTATGAGAACATACACCTTTAACTTCAGCACTATAGAGGCAGAGGCAGGTGGATCTCTCTGAGTTTAAGGCCAGCTTGGTCTAGGTAATGCAGCTAAGGCTATATAGTAAGACCTTTTCTCAAACAAAACAAAACAAAAATACAACAACAACAAAATTCACTAACTATTGCAGCCTTTAAATGCAAACCAGTGATGTCAGCTCATGTGCAGTGAAGAAATACAAATCTGAACCTATGTTGCAGGAAGATGGTGAGGTCATACACTGTTTCTGGTGCGGCCATTTTCATTGCTTATTTGGGTTCATTGGAGACTCCACTACAGAACTCGGCTCATCTGGTTCATAGGTTTCATGATTCACCTTATGCAATTGCTCCTTTTGTGAACAACGCTAACAGCTGCAGGACCAGGTGATTTCTAAGGTCCTGCCTCTCATCAGGCTGCTGGGACATTGTCTGATAGCACCCGTACCTGGTTTTCTTTTTTATATGACTGCCTTGAGGAATACCACTTAGCTATGTCCATAAATTGAGCCATCCAAATTTAAGCCTTTTAGCTGCTACCTTCTTGGTGAAAGGTTATCACTTTAAAACATTAAGGTGCTGGAGAGATGATTCAGCAGTTGAGAGTGCTGATAGCTTTTCTAGGGTGTCTAGCTTTAGTTCCTAGCACCCACAAATAGGCTCACACAACCATCTGCACTTCCAGCTCTGGAGGATCCAATCCCCTCTTCATGGTGCTCAGACATACATGGTGCACAGGCAAAACACTCACTCATAATGACACCTTTTAAAATTTAAAACACACAAACCAGTGATCCGAGCTCAAATGGGGTACATGGCTGAAACTGTAGCACTGAAGAAACTGAGGCCGGAGGATCATGATCTATGCCAACAAGTGCTAATTTATCTCAAAAAGACCACCAGCTAAACCAAACAACATAAAAATGCAGAGGCTGGTTTAACAAGTACTTCCATGGATGACTAAAAGGCTTAATGAAATTAGTCTTATCTGCATGAAAACTCTGGTCTTTCTTGTCTCACATGATAAATGCTCACACAAACACTGAAAACAAAGGGCTAGGAAGATAGCTAGTTGGTTGTGTTTGCTAACCATATGTGAAGTCCTGTTCAATCCCTAGCCCCGAATAAACGGAGTGTAGCAGCCCATGCTAATAATCTCAACACTTAGAGGGAGACAGGAGGATCAGAAGTTCAAGGTCATCCTTGACTACATAGTGAGTGCAGGACCCAGGATATAAAGATACACACACACACACACACACACACACACACAAACCACAAAATCCTTAAAATTTGAAGTGGAAATACTAAAAACATTTGTCAGTATTCTCTTTATTTTATTGTGGCAGGGGACAGAGGCCAGCAACTCTGCCTGGCTGTGCAAGGCTGTTGTGCCAGGCTGCACTCTGGGCCAGCATTCCGGTTGCAGAGCCTCACAGCTCCTTTCCTTTCAAATCTCTGCTGTCTGGCATCTACTGCCTCTGCCCCAGTAATGTGGCTTCCAGTAACACCATCAAAATCCTGTAGGCTGCCAAATTTGGCAGACAGCTTCTATCCTCATTTTACTTCCTTTCCTGATGCTAATTCCTAAAACCATTTGAATGTCTGCTGGGTGAGTTTGAATTTGTTATTCTTATATAAACAAAAAAGACAAAAGAGTCTTTAAAACAAGAGAATAATGCTAAAAATAGCCAATGCTTCTTTTTTTTTTTATCCAAGAGGACCATCTCAAGAGAGACCAAATATGACATACAATACTTAAGATTACAGAGACTCAGTCAGTCATGGTAGCACATGCCTATCACCCTAGCACTTTGAAGGTTCAGGCAGGGGGATCACCAGCTTGAGATCAGCCTGAGCTACAGACGGAAGGGTCAGCATGTAGCTCCGAGTGCTTAACCAATATGACCAAGCCCCTGTGTTCCAAGCATTTCCTACACTGCTAGGGAGAGAGGAGGAGGAAGGAAGGAAGAGAGGAAGGCAGAGAGGGAGGGGGAGAGTGAGTCCAGACACTCATTTGTTCTAAAATCTTAAAACAAAGTTTATTTTATGTGTCTGAGTATACTACATGTGGCCCTGGAGGCCAAAAGAGGGATTGCATTTCCTAGAGCTGGAGCTATGGGTGGTTGTGAACTACCTGACCTGGGTGCCGGGAGTGAAACTCAGATCCTCTAGAAAAGCAGCAAGTGTGTTTAACCGCTGTGTCATCTCCCCAGACCAGAGACTAATTTTTTTAGTTATTCATCTGTTCATTCACATGCATACACACTGAATACCTATAGTATGTCAAGCATTATACAAAATGTTGAGAATGCAAAGGGCAAAACAAGCTAACAGATTTCAGAGCATATCCCACCTGGGAGTAAGACAGCTGATTCTGAATTAAGAACCCTATTGGTATGTAACATTTATACAGAAAACACACATGGTACTTGTCTTCAGTCTGGTGAGTTTTCACAAACAGAACATACTGATTATTAGTAGCTCCTGAATAAAGACACTGTGTGAACAGCCTTTCAGAATCTCCTCTGGGTCCCCTTGAAGACCCTTGATCCTCTCAAGAGTCGGTGCTTGAATTCTGCATAGCTGAAGTCATTCAGAATATATTCCAAGCAAATCCCTGCCTTTGTTCAAGGTTATTGGTGAGATTTGTGGACTGTGGTGCATAACTGTAGATCATACACTCTGGTTATTGTGTATTCTCTCTGCCTCTCTACTTGGGAACTTTCCACAGTAATTACATTCTCCCTTTCAGGAACACTGCCCTCCATTTTCTTTGCTCTTTTAAAAAAGAAATAATTGTTTGTTTATTTACTTATTTACTTAGTGTGTGCTGCAGGTATGTGGGTATATGGATGTGTATGCCTCTAAGCACACATGGAAAAGCCAGAGTATGATACCTCTCTTAACCTTATTCCTTGAAGATAATGTGTCTCCATCATATACTTTGGTTGTAGGACATAAAGAAATCAGTCTGGAACTAACTGGGACACTTCCTCCAGGCTGGCTAGCTTTCATAGTGGTGGAAGTTGTTCTGAACCCCATCAGGGGAGAAAAGATTAATGCCTTTGCCCAGAATTGGACCTTGTATGGTTTAATACCAATCTTCTAGAAAATAAATGTGCACTGGTATAATAGTAATGTGAAGGTAATGGGGGTAACCAACTATTTTCTGGTTGGCTTTGAGGTCTGCTACACAGAAGGGAATTCATTACTAGTTCTGTAAACATGAACAAAGGTTTATGGCTGGGGAGGTCATAGGCCTTAGGGGAGATGAAGTCTATACTTTAATGAGGTGTAAAGTCTTGTTGGCAGCGGGTGATATGATAGAACAAAAAAAAAAAAAAAAAAAAACAGTACATAGATGCACTACCAGAATGACTTTTTTTTTTTTTTTTTTGCTATGCTGGGATGGAATATGGGGTCTTTGTGTGCTAAACAGGTGTTTAATTAAAAACCAAGGACTTTAATATAATTTTAAAAACATAATTTTATTAAAAGCAGAAGTTATGTGGGAGAGAGAAGGAGAGTGTAGTGGAATTATGTCATTGCATTGTAAATAACTGTCTCACCTACTGGTTTAATAAAAATGCTGTTTGGCTGAAGGCAAACAGGAAGTGTGGGTGAGGCTACCAAACTAAGAAAACTCTGGGAACAGGAAGAACAGAGCAGATATTCCAGAGAGACATCAGAGAGAGACTAGATGAGTCATCAGCAGACACAGAGGAAAGAAGTTGAGATTCTACTGTGAGAAAAAGTACTGAGCCATGTGGCTGAACAAGATAAGAATTGTGGCTTAGTTTAAGAACAAGAGCTAGCTAGCAATATGCCAGAGCCATAGGCTGATCAGCATAAAATTAATGTAAGCGACTGCGTGTATCTATGGGACAGTGGATCAGAACCTCGGGGACAGGCCGGAAAGTCCAGGCCAGAAACTACTACAGGGGAAAGCTAGGAAGATGATTAAGTCACTGAAGAGCTTGCGATACAGACATGAAGACTTGAGTCCAGATTTCCAGAACCCATGTAAAAGACAGGTGTGGTAGTGGTGTGCACCCATACCCCTCGTGGTGGTTGAGGCAGAGGTTAGCCAGTTTAGTCAAATTAGTGAGAGACCCTGTGTTAGTTTTTTGCACATGTCGCGTGAATGGAATTTCAACACTGGAAGTACCACACTAGAGTTTATTACAGCAGGGAGCAGAGATGGGGGCAGAAGGGAGCAGAGAGAGAAGGGGAAGGGGAAGAAGGGGCGGGCACTCATGTGAGCCCTTTCTTTAAAGGGGTGGCTGGGCCCATGTTTGCATCACCACACCCAGGGGGATGATTGACAACTACATTCTAGGTGAATGCAAGCTTTGGAAATCCTTACACCCTGCCTCAAAAAACAATACGGTGAGCAACAGAGGAAGACACCCAGTATCAACCTCTAGCCTCCACATACATGCACATACACAACACACACACACACACACACACACACACACACACACACACACACACACACACCGAACAATTCATAAAGAAGTTGGTACTGCAAAGAAAATTAGCCTGGAAATGGTTGATAGGACACAAGCATGAGGTAGTTTAGATTGAGGACCTCTTCAAAGAGATGATACCTATTTCTAATATGCCTGAAGGAACAAAACCACAACACCGTCCAACACGGGAAGTAAGAGTGTGAGGACTTTAGGCATTTGAAAGTCAGCTAGGACCCAGTGTCATCCAGTGGTAGAACACTCAATTCAGTTCCCAGCACTGACAATAAAGACTAGCTAGGAAGCCACTGTGGTTGGAACCTCTCCAGAGGAACCAAGTTAGTGAACCCAGCAGGGGTCAAGTCTTCCCAGGACTTGTCACTGGAGGATGTTGTGGCCCTGGAGTGCATCCTGTCCCTTCTTTCTTCCTGTCTTGATCTCTCTCAGTTTCTGGTCCACCATGAAGTAAATATTACTGTGCAACATATTCCTGTTACCATAATGTTCTGCTCAAGCACAGGAGGGCAGAAGCCTTGGCCAGAACCCCCTGAAACCATGAGCCAAACTAAGCTTTTCCTTCTCTATGTTGATCTTTTGAGTCACCATTTAATCATAGCGACACAAACATACATAACAGCATGTGAGACAATGGGGAGTTCAGGACTTGTAGACCTGTAAGCTAAATACTTGGGCAGACAAAAATAATTTTTTTTGGAGTTGGGAGACACAATGGGAATGAGAATAGAAATAGCATATCATTTTTTCAATAGCATAGAGAAAAGAAAGGTTTTTGAGGGGATATCAAGAATTCGAGGTTGGACCTGTCAAATCTGGGACACCTATTAAACAGGCAGGTAGAGATGAACAGGAGTCTAGAAGTGTCCCGTGTCTATGGTTGATATGAATAGACAGAAACCTTTTACACATTCAAAAAAAAAAAGGATTTAAATGCTAAGAAATTGAGGTCTAAGGATGGACCCTCAGGATGCTCTATTTTTTTTTTTGGTAAGAAGTGAGGAATGGAAACAGAAGGATGAGGAAGAAATAGGAAGCAACCCCAGAATGGAGAGCTTGAGAAGACTGGCTAAATGGGTCAAATGGCACCTAAGACTTAGCCATAGACAAACACACAGAAGGCTCTTGGGCACCTTTGTTGGGAGGATTTCACAGGCTTGTGTAAATGTGATTAGTGTGGGAACAAACATGGGCCCTAGGACACATATACAATTGTAGGTTTCCATGTCAAAATATCAGAGTTACCAAGCATACAAACAGCTGTTCTCCTTCACTTTACAAGTGAATATTCATCACATACATTTAGAAGACAAGCTTCAAATGTGTACTTCCTCAGTTCCACAAGGTCCTCGTCAGAATGGACTGACAGAGCAAAAGCTGGGCCCTGATTGTTTCTTTCTTTCCACAAGGTCCTCGTCAGAATGGACTGACAGAGCAAAAGCTGGGCCCTGATTGTTTCTTTCTTTCCACAAGGTCCTTATCAGAATGGATTGACATAGTAAAAGCTGGGCCCTGATTGTTGCTTTCTTAGTTTTTCTCATTTCATTTAAAACTCATCTACATACACTTCTCCAACTACCAACATGGCAAATGGGCTTTTTTTAAGGCACAAAAATACGTATACCACAGCCATGGTATAAGGGAACCTTGTTCCACAGGCTCTGAGAGACTTGGAACCATCTAACAAAGAATTCAGAACTCTAGTCAGCCTGAGTGAGGGCTGAAAATGCCCTTGTGTGTTGGTGCAGTGTTCCCTTGGCCTTATGTGGGGGAGTGAGGCTGGAGAGAGCAGCAGAGGACTCTATAGTAAGTATTAGAATAAGCTAAAGGATGGGAGAATAGAAGCTAAGGGGGAGAGAGTAAGTGTAGACAGCCCTCTGGAGGAATGTGTCCTATCAAGGGCTAGTAGCAGGAGGAGATCCAGAGGATGCTTTGGTTTGAGTTTTGTTGTTTGTTTGTTGTGCTTTTTGTTTGTTTGTGTTTTGAGACTGGCTGGCTTCATACTTGCTATATTGAAGAGGATGGACTTGAACTCTTATATCTTTTGTCTTATCCTTTCAAAAGGTGGGATAAAGGCCTGTACACCACACCTGGATAGGGCTTTTTGCTTGTTTGTCTAGGAAAAGGTTTCTCTGTGTAGTCCTGGCTGCCCTGGAACTCATTGTGCAGAAAAGACTGCCCCCAAATTCAGAGATTGTCTGCCCTTTGCTTCCTGAATGCTGGGATTAAAAGCACACATATTTTTAAAGATATGGTTTTAAAAACTTCAGGATGATGATGGAAATTATCTTGTGGAGAGAACAGCTTATGAAGAGAAAAGAAAGGGATGCTATTAGGAGCAAGGTCCTTGAGCAAGCAGAGGGAGAGGGTGTAACCCAAGGCTAAAGTGAAGAAATTGACCGGTAGAGGTCCATGGACAATTACACTCAAGAAGAGGGAAAGCAGATGCTACCCATGGGCTCTGATGTAAGTGGCTAAGACATAAGGGAGCAACCCCCCAAAAACATTACATCATTTCCAAATTGTTTCTGTGTTGGTTAGTTTTATGTCAGTTTGAAAGAAGCTAGAGTCATTTTGGAAAAGGCAACTTCAATTAAGAAAATGCCCTTGCTAGACTGGCCTGTGGTGCATTTTCTTGATTGATGATTAATATGGGAGGGCCCAGTCCATTTTTGTAGTCAGTGCTAGCCATGAACTGATGGTCCTGGGTATTATAAGAAAGTAGGCTGATCAAGCCATAGGGAGCAAGCCAGTAAGCAGCATCTCTTAATTTCCTCTGTTTTGGTTCCTGCCTCCAGGTTCCTTCTTTGAGTCCTTGCCATGACTTCTCTGGGTGATGAACTATGAACTATAAGCAGAAATAAACCCTTTCTTCTCCAAGTTGCTTATGGTCATGATGTAGACAGTTCTCTGGAGGAATGTGTCCTATCGTGGGTTATCACGGCAATAGAAACCCTAACCAAGACAATTTCTAACATCCACAATTAGATGGTAAGTGAGAAGTGGGGGAAGAGATTAGTGATGAAAATGCATTGGAGACACTTAGTAGTTAAGGTTAAGCCTTTTAGGTGGCATGTATTTTATCACAATTTAAAATAACACTTCTGGGCCATTGAGATGGCTTAGTGGGTTAAGGCACCTATCACTAAACCTGAGGACCTGAGTTTGATTCCCAGAACCCACATGGAGGAAGGAGAGAAACAGCTGTGTAAAGTTGCCCTCTGACCTTCTCACGGGAGAGCAGTGGACACAAGGAAGCACACTCCCTCTTGCCGCTGTTAGTTCACTAATTCCAGAGAGGTGCATGGAGCAGGGGTTGAATTGAGAGAGTGTTTGGTAGAAGATTTGTGGCCAACCATGGGGGCATACACCTGTAATCCAAGGAAGGCTATGCCAGGGGAATCAAGAGTTTGAGGCCAGCCTGGGATACCTAGCAAGCTGAAGCCAACTTGGGCTACATAGTAAATTTTAGAAGAATTTGATTGACTTAGAGTAAAACTGAGGGCTGGAGAGATAGCTCAGCCATTAAAGCCTAGGCTCATAACCAAAAATACAAAGTGAAACTGAATGTTTTAAAACTTCCAGGTTAGTAATTACAGATGCCTTAAGTTTGTAAATTGTGTTTACACATTTAGCCGTTATCTGTTGAATTACAAGTTGGCTTTGTCAGCTATCTGAAACACCTCAGAGTCTTAAATCTGTAATTGTAGCTGAAATGCCAATGCCAGGGAGATATTTATTAACCAAATTTGTAAATGATGTTAATATTTAGGAGAATTCACTCTGTCAAATTTACAAGCTAAGTCAGCCACACACGAGAACAAATAAAACATCTTTAGCTTAGACGAGGTGCACTAAATTTATAAATACAACAATAAAATATGGGAATGATGTAAAAGGTCTAGGAGGGACTGGAGTTTTAGATCTGTGATTTTAATAAATTGAGCACTGGTTAGAATACATGTAACTGTGAGCATATTTGTTGATGGCCTGAGGTTCAGTGTCGAATATGAACAACCACGTCTGCTGTCTGTAAAACTCCTTTATGCCAGTCTCAAGGTTTCACTTTCTGCATTTTGATGTCTACTCCTCACAATCCCCTCATATTTCACCAAAATGACAGATGAAAATATACTTATATCCATATTCAATGTTACATATAAGCCCATCATAAACCCCAAACAGGAAAGAGAACTGTAAGCAGGTCAGAGATTCCCACAAAACCACAGTGAGAAACATGGTAATGAACAGTCCTGGCTCTTCTTCCCAAGGGAGGACTCTGGGAAAGCCAAGCTGAGATTGTACCAATATGAGAGTGAGATCTTTCTTCTCATACCTCCGTTAAACCTAATCAATAACAGGCTGCATGTGTCCTAGCTGGGTCAGATATTGTCATTCTGCCTGATAAAGCCAGGAGAATTGAGTATCCTAAGGCTAATTTTTGAACAAAGGAATATATAATTTGCTTGGGGAAAGGCTCTGAACTTGAAGATTGGTCAGGATGGGGAAGCAGATTCTGTCTCCTCCATCCCCAACCTCTCTCCCTCTTTCTCTCTGTCCCTCCCTCCTTCCCTCCCTCCCTCCCCCCTTTCTCTGTTGGGGGAGCACATATACATGCTTATGCATGTGTTAGTGCCATGACACATGTGTGGAGGCCAGAGGACACCTGTGGAGTAACTTCTTACATTTCTCTCCTTCCATCATGTGGGTTCTGGGGATCTACTTTATGTTTCCAGGTTTGGCAGTAAGAACCTTTATAAAAGAGCTATCTCATCAGCCTTCCACATCATCATCATCACCATCATCATCATCATCATCAGTCATGGTCTCTCATGGAACCTGGAGCTTAATGATTCAACAAGACTCTTTGGCTAACAAGCTCCAGGTGTCTTCTGGCACCTACTTCCCCAGGGCTAGCATTACAGGCTCGTGTTGCTATGCCCACCCAGCCTTTTATGTGGGTGCTAGAGATCAAATTTGGGTCCTATTTTCCAAATGAGCTTTCTTCCCAACCTTCCAGCCCTCCTTTTTAAATAGGGCCTCTGAAACAATGGAGCTGGAGACTGGAGCAAGGCTTGTTCCAGGTCTTAGGTTCGTACTTCTCTCTAAGGCAAGAGGAGCAGTGAAGCTGCAAAAGGCCATCAGTGTTCTGGGTAACACTGACCTACAAGAAGGATGCAGAGCTCCTCCTCAGGATAGAGACTACTTGGTCTGGCAACACATTTACCTCTGCCTTTATAGTCCTGGGAGTTGGCTCCTGTAGGAAGGAACAGGCTGTTCATTTAGATTAGCGTTCTAACTTCTAAAACTATACAATCTAGAGACAGGGAAGTTATGAACTGCCTCATGTGATGTGAATGTGTGTGTGTGTGTGTGTGTGTGTGTGTGTGTGTGTGTGTGTGTGTGTGTAAAATATGCAATGAGAATTTCATCAGATGTTTATATTGGAGTTAGGGCAAGAAAAGGCCTGAGTTCAAGGTGTCATGGCTCATGCCTTTAATCTTGGAAGGTAGAGGTAAGAGCCCAGAACATGCCTCAGACCAAATAAATTCAAATCTGAAGGGGGTGTCATAGTAAGTAAGTAAGTAAGTAAGTAAGTAAAAGCAGAAGTAAGGAGCTGGAGAGATAGCTCATTAGTTTGAGCACTTGCTGCTCTTGCAGAGGATTTGTGTTCAGTTCCAGACACCTACATGGTGGTTCATAACTTTCTGTAACTGTACTTCCAGGGTCCTGTTTATGCCCTTAACTGGCCTCCAGGGGTACTGCATGTACATCATGCATAGACAAACATGGTGGCAACATATCCATATACCTAAAAATCTCTAAAAACTGGGAGAGTGAGAACAACCCAACCCAACAACCCAGAAATAAATACAACTGATAGAGGAAACATCACCTACAATAAGTGTAACTGGGTTAAATCTCCTCATTAAAAGAAGTCATGACATTGCTGAGAAGTTAAGAGGGTGCAAGAACATGGTTTACTAAATAGCAGATGGTTCATAACTGTCCATAACTCCACTTCTAGGATCCAGCCTCTCTAGCCTCTGAGGGCACCTGTACTCATGTGCACATATCCACATGAAGATACATACCTACATATAATTAAAAAACAATAAAAACAAATCTTAAAAATTTATACCTAGGGCTGTGGAGTTAGCTCAGTGGTTAAGAGTGATTACCTCTCTCTCAGAGGACACAGGTTTGGTTCCTAACTGACTTCAGGCAGTTTGCTAACTGCTTGTAACTCTCATTCCAGGGAATCTGATACTCTCTTCTGGCTTCCACAGGACTTGTATTCATGTGGTGCATATACATGTACTTAAGGCATACACACACATAGAAACTTACATTTAGGCCTGGGGAGGTGGCTCAGTGGCCTGGGGAGGTGGCTCAGTGGGTGACATGCTGTGAAAGTCGGAGGACTAGAATTTGGATCTACAGCACCCATGTGATGCCAGGCAGGTATGGTAGCTTCCCTGTAGGCCCAGCACTTATAGGCAGAGACAGAGCTTCCCCAGCGCCAGCTGGCTAGCTGGACTAGCCAAATCAGTGAGCTTTGGGATTAAGAGACCTTGTCTCAATGTATAAGTTAGTGAGTGAACAAGGAAGACATCTGATGCTAACCTCTGACCTCTGTACACATACCCACACATGTGCGTCCACACCCCACATATGTGCACACATACACAAAAGTGTGTGTGTGTACATCTGTTTATACCTATCTTTGTCTTTCTCTGTGTATCTGTGTCTCGGCTAATGAAAGATCCCATTTATTTTTTCCCATTAAATTAGAATGCATTAACAACAACTATTTGCTTTTAAATGAGGCAGCAAATGTTTGGTGGCCCTGGCAATTGGTTCAGTACTGACCTAGAAATAGTGATGGGGTCCCATGGAAGACCAGTTTTCATTAGCAGCTAAGGACACACTTCATTCCAAGGCTGAAGGGTTAGATGGTTTAACCAAGCAGGTAGTTAGTTGAAAATGGTTTCTAGTGTATTTTTCTTGGGTCCATTGCTGGAAAGAACTTCTTCATATTTCTGGGCACTTGGTATAGTTCTTAAATACATCCCCCAATATGTGAAATAACATGTCTTTTCTTTACTGAAGGACAAAGAAGCTGAGTGTTAGGAAAGTGTCTACACCCACTGCCAAAGCCTCCTGCATTGAGTTCAATTTCCTGGTGTCTTATTCTCAGTACTGAATGTCCTATTTTGCTGGTTTGTCTTTCCAAGCCGCTGACCACAGCATGTTGACACATCACTTGAAATTAGAGATAACATTTCTTCCCATCTCCAACAATGACAAGGAGCTGGCCTGTGATTTTTCTGGTGTTGTTAATGCTATACAGAAATTGTAACACTTCTTCCCTTTCAATTATTCTCATAAGTATTATCTCCACTGGACAGATAATGTGCGTTGGTGTAAAAAAGCATGAGTCATGCCACTCATTGCTTCACAGAATACATGGAAAAGGTACAAACTACAGGAAGGAGGTTGGTGCTAACAACCTTCGTCATCCTCAATGCCTGCTTAAAATCAGGCTACAGCTGTGAACAGGAGCCATCCCTAGCAAGTGTAGCACTAGGCAGCTTAGCAGTCAGACATGTCTATTTCTGAGTAGTCAAGTGAGGTCAAGGGCATCCTTGCTTGCATTCATGGTCTTTGTTTTAGCACCCTTTCTCTCCCAGAGCTGCTAGCCACATGGCTTGCAGAGGCCCAATGAGATGGTAGCAAATTCAGCCATCCAGAGATCATGTGTGTTGTATATTTATGCACTTGAGTGTGCATGTCCATATGTCTGCATGCAGAGACCAAAACAGGATACTGAATGTCTTCTTCTATAGTTTTCTGTTATTGCCTTGAAACAGAATTTGACTGAGCCAGATTGCCTATTAGGCCACAGTGGCTTGCCAGCAAACTCTCAGAAGCCACCCATCTCTACCTCCTAATGCAGGGGTTACAGACACATGCAGCCATGCTTGACTTTTCTAACATGGGTGCTGTGATTCAAACTCATGTCCTCATGCTTTCAGACTAAGTAGTCTTGCCCTCTGCAAGACATCTCTCCAAAGCCCCCCATGCAGAGATATGAAAAGTGCATGCAAGTCTTTGCTCCTATGTCTTTACTGTATGAACATGTTTGGGCTTAGACTGTACGAGGCTAACCCATAGATGGGAGTTGAACTGCCACAGCTATCTTAGTCAACTCTGCCCCCAAAGCACTCAACCAAAACCAGGTGAGGTACTAGCATGATCCACAGATGTGGATTTCATGATCATGTGACCTTTGGGTTTGCAGAAGGCCTTGTGTTAAGAAAGACCCTGTGCTTGGCTTAATGCTCCCTGGGCATCATCTTGAAAGTCTTAATAAGTTTTGAATAAGGGGACTTCACTTGTACTTGTGCACTTATTACTGTAAAATATGTAGTGGGTCCCCATGTTTTTGAGCTCTGACTCCTGAGTGAGCCTGGCTGAGATGCAAAGGACTTTCGTGCCACTTATAGACACCACTAAGCACATCCTTGTTTCTTGTGGGTTGTGTTACTTAGCAGCACTGTAGCAATATTTAAACTGAACCTTCTTAGACAGTATTACAGTCTGGCTGCTTCAGCAGCATCTCAATATGTGTCTTCTTTAAATAAATATTTATTTTCATTTTGTGTGTATGTGTGTGTGAATGTATGTGCATGTGGTGTACAATGTGCATGTAGTACCTGCAGAGGCCAGAAGAGGGAGTCAAATCCCCTGGAACTGGAATTACAGGCAGATGTGAGTTACCATATGGGTGCTGAGAATCGAATTCAAGTCCTCTGGAAGAGGAGCAATGCTCTTGACCACTAAGCCATCTCTCAGTCCTAGAATATATTCCTAATCAGTATCATGTCTCACAAAACAATAGATTGCATGAAAAACACAGCAAAATAGCCTCTGGGTTTTGCTTCTAGTGATTGTTACACCCTGGAGTTATCAAGGTTTTCCCCCTCCCCCAGCACTGAGGATTGATCCTGAGTCTTCCCCAGGCTGGGAAAGTGCTCTACTGAGCTGTATGTTCAGCTATAGTTTGTACATTCTATTTTGAGATAGGATATCACTCTGTTGTCAGAATTGCCTTGAGTTCACTCTGCATTTTGAGTGATTACTAAACTAGAGACTTAATACTTTTTTCCTAAGTACAGGGACAAACCCCAAAGTCTTGGTCACATCAGGGAAGCTCTGGACCACTGAGCTCTAACCCTTGCTTATTTTGCATGTGTCTGAAGAACCCTAGTTATCCACAGAGATAATTCCACTTTGGAAATGATGTGAAACCTCTGACTGAGTCACACGGCCACCTGCCAAAGTTGCTAATGGAAGATACGGGGCAGACAATTTCTTGTTCAGTAAAATCCAATTTCCAGATCTCTGCAACTGCGTTTCTCATTCACACTTTTTCATGCCAGCTGCTCTGGTGAAATCGTCACATCACAGATGATCTGGAAGCCCTGTTCTCTCATTAAGTTTCTGCAGCAATAGTTGGAACTATTTTTATCATTGCTTTTATACTTCAGTGAACCACATTTTAGTCATTAATCTATTTTTGTTAATCAGAGCTACAACACAAAATAGTAGTAACAAAAAGCAAATTTTACATTAATAAACAATGATATGCAAATGATAGAGCTAAGATAGACTATGTCCTACTAACCAAATTTTAGCTATATCCTGTTAAAGACTGACCATCTTGAACCCGGTACCTTTGAACCACTATTAACAGCAGTATGTGGTCAGTTTTTATTGTCTTGACCATTTTAAACTTACAAAATGCTTAAGCAGGTGACTGTTTTTCTCACTGATTTTGCCACAGAAACCGCAAAACTACAGGACTATTTTATAGACACATTGGTTTCATTTTAGGAACAGGGATATAAATGATAAAAACTGGAGCCAAGGAGATGGCTCATTTTTTGAAGTCCTTGCTACATGAGCAAGAAGACCTCAGCCCAACACCCAGAACCCAGTTAAGTAGCTGGCATGATGGCACATCCCTGTGTTCTCAGCACTGGTGAGAAAGGAGACAAAGATAGGTGCATATACAGAGGTCAAGTTCCTAGAGTTGTTCTTTCCTTCCACCATGTAGGTGGGTCCCTCAGCCAAGCTCAAGTCCTTACTCTTGGCAGTAGGCACCATTATGTGCTGAGCCATCTGGTAGACCTTCTTTTGAATTCTTCAAGCCTCTTACCCTGTTTTCTCTAACATCTCCTTCATCCCTCCTTCTGTATCTACCTCCTTTCTTTCCATTCATGTTTTCTCTCTATTCCACGTGATGACACATGACTTGCTCTGCCCAGAAAACTGACCTTCCACCTCTGTGCCTACCCTGTCTTTTACATCTTGACATTTTCTTAGCTGTTGCTCTTTTATCATCCAGTCTGAGAGCAGTCTCTGTCAAGGTCTTTTTTTATACATGCATTTGTATTTGTGGTTGTTACCTTGGCTGCAATTATAAACCTAGACTTCATTTTTCCAATTCTCCACACAAGAGTATGAAAATGTCTAGAGTGACAGCTGAGTTATTAAGAATCCCAATATAATAGAACTGAATCTACTTCACTGATCTGACTGTTCCCTGGTCTCTCATTACTCGGCTCTTCTTATTGACTTATGCCTCAATGAATAGGCAATTTCTTACCTTCTAATGTTATTCTCAGGAAGTAGGGAGACAGAATTAACTCTATAATAGTAACTAGTTAACTTCATGAGACAAAAAAGAATATATTGTTTTTCCCTCTCCAATTTACTTACTAGAGTAAGACCCCCCCAGATAAAGAACATTTCTAAATTCTTTAACTCTAAGACATAGAGTACTGTTTATAAAGACATTAAAAAATACAGTTCTATCATAGCAACAAGACTGTTTCTTTATCTCTAATGATCATTAAGAAGTCTCTGGGTGGAGGGGCTGGGGAGATGGCTCAGCAGTTAAGTCCACTTGGCACTCTTTCATAGGACCTATGTTCACTTCTCAGTACCCACATGATGGCTCACAATTGTCTGTAATTCCAGGGTCAGAGGATCTGACACCCTTGTCAGAACTACAGTGGCATTGCATCAATATGGTATGCATGCATACATACAGAAAAAACTCTCCTACACATGATATGAAAACAAATAAATCTTCATAAAAAGAAGAAGGCTTTAGAGATGGCACTGCTGTTTAGTGCCAGAGTTCTTACCTAGCATGCATAGGCTCTTGGTTCTATCTTTAGTGCTGAAAAACACAAACAAACCTATCAATCAATTATATTCTCTCTGAAGAGAAAGTAGTGATTTAGCACAGCGGTCTCCAAAGTTGTTTGAAAACTCACTTCAGCAATCTACATTTTGAACCTGAACAAATGTGTTTATTTACAGTTCATTCATCTGTGCCACTCAGCAACATTCAGTATATCACAAACCATCATGAAATAGAAAGTAAACCGAGGCTCAGAGACCATTGCAGAGGTGGGGGTCTGTCTTAAGAGCCATAGTTTGGGGAGGGCTGGGGTGAAATAGTATCTTCATGACAGGATGGCTTCACTCATGAACTCACAGCAGCTGTGGCTGTTGAGACAAGACCTGCTGAGGATCAAGCCAATCCACTCTCAGCATGGAAGGAAGGTGCTCAGGAGCCCCCACCCCTAATTGGGGAGCTACCGAGGGTTGATGCTTCTGAGGGAAGAAAAGTAAGTTATCTTTAATAATGTGGGTCCTGGTAGATAGCATGCTCCAGTGGTATACCCACACCCATGAGCTGGGCAACACAAATTAGACCTAGTGGATTATTAAAAAGAGTAAAAGAGGACACAAAATTGGGAGGCTATCAAGATATGGGGGTGGATCTGAGAGGAGTTGAGGTAAGTATGGTCAAAATACATCATATGAAATTCTCAAGGAATTAAATATTAACTAAAATGAATGAGGATCACATGCATGATTATATAAATATAGAGCAGTTCCATTATTTTACTTTCTTACTCCAGTGGATCTCCTTTGGTACCTGCTGAGTATATTTGCATCTCTTATCCATTGGCCATTGTACCCTCCACCCATAGGATACTCTATCTCATTGGGCAGGCCACCTAACCACTTGAAGTTTCGGCTGCTTCCCCAATCAGATGGGAATTCTTTGTATCACAGTATTGTGGGGGTCAGTCATGTATTCAACAAATAATTAGGATTGAGAATGGGAAAGCAGCTCTATTATGATCTAATACAAGTAACACAGAAAATAGCAACAAAAACCAACCAAACAAAAATTGCTAGCAGGGACCATTGAGGGATAGGTAACCTGTGGCCCATAGTACGGTATGTGTTCTGGGATAGCTCAAAATGAGTTTCAGTACATTCGTAGATGACATTACCACATCTCAATGTCAAAAACTCTGGGCTGGGGGGTGGTTTCAGTGGGTAAAGTGCTTGCTGAGCAAGTGCAAGAACCTGAGTTAGGATCCCCAGTGTCCACATAAAAAGTCAGGACCATGGTTGTAACCCCCAGTACTAGAAAGTATTGACAGAAGGATCCCAAGGGCTTGCTGACCCAGAAGTCTAGGTGATCAGTAAGATTCAGGTCTAATGAGAGACCGTATCTCCAGAAAAAGGTGTAGAATGATGGAGGGCACTAACATTGACTTTTGGCCCTTATATTCATTTGCACCCATTCCACTTTTACACAGATTGAACACCTTGGTTAGAGCTGGAAATCCATCTAGATAAATTAGCGTCTGGCACTTATAAAATGCCCAACAAATGCTTTTGGAAATTATGTCTAGCAGATGAGCCCAGTCAGAAGCCTTAATACGGCACAGACACAAAGTCAAATGCCTACAGTGTATCTTCTGAACTGACCTCAGGAAACATTCAGAGAGAGCTTCCTCATCTCTGAAGAACCGAGAAGAAGTAACAGCAAGGCAAGGGAAGACAAGCTCCAGAGCCACACATCCTGCGTGGGAACTAGATGACCTTTTGTTATAAGTCTGCAAATGCTAAAATCCATGACATAAATGCCACAGCATTTTCACATACAGTACAATATTTCTGTGTACTTTATTATTATTATCATTATTTCTGTTCTTGATGAAGTAGGGTCTCACTATGTATCCCAGGCTGACCTGGAACCCTCAATCACCCTGTCTCAGTATCCTGAGTCCTGGAATGACAAGTATGCATTCAAGCTGGCTTTATAGATTTAATGAAACTACTAAAGGAACCCACAGCATACAGGAGGTTTAAGAGGCCATGAGTCAGGATGGTGAGGTGGCTCAGCTTGTACAGGGTTCTGCCATCTGAATCCTATTCCCAGGACCCATGTGGTAGAAAGAAAAAATGTAAGATATAAAGAATCTTTCTATGACCATATATTATTTCTACAATTACATAGAAAGATGTTATTAAATTTTTCTCTATCCAGAATAAACAAGCACACAAAAAAATCTAATAGATGTATAGAACACAATTCACATACATAAAACTGAATCATGGGATTAAGGAGGCACTGCTCTTTCAGATGACCCGGGTAGGATTCCCAGCAACCCTCTGACAGCCCACAACCACCTGTAATTCCTCTGATGCCCTCTTCTGGCCTTCTTGGGCATTATACCCATCTAGTACACACATACAAGCAGGCAAAATACCCATACACACAAAATAACAAAATCTAAATGGCTTAAAAAATATCGAATGTCCCAATTTCCAAAAAAAATATTGTCTTTAAGGAATTACTGAATTAGATAGCAAACATAAGGGGCTGGAGAGATGGCTCAGAGGTTAAGAGCACTGACTGTTCTTCCAGAGGTCCTGAGTTCAATTCCCAGCAGCCACATGGTGGCTCACAACCATCTATAATGACATCAGGTATCCTCTTCTGTATAGTGTATACATAATAAATAAATAAAGAAAAGAAAAAGAAAAAAAAAGAAAGCAAACATAAAATAAAGAGAACAAGCAAAACCAGGAACAAACCCTGTTATTTTTATTTTTCACATATTTTTGTTGGCTATTATCATGTGTTTGATCTATGTGTATGAGCGTGGGTGTGGACAGCTTGTTGGGGTCAGTTTTCGCCTTCTACCATTTGGGTCCTGGCGATCAAATTCAGACTGTCAGGCATGCTAGCACAGAATAGGTTCTTTAAACAAAATTTGTTTAAAAAAAAGTACAGTGGGGCTGGAGAGATGGCTCAGCGGTTAAGAGCACCGTCTGCTCTTCCAGAGGACCCGGGTTCGATTCCCAGCACCCACATGGCAGCTAACAACTGTCTGTAGTTCCAGTTCCAGGCAAACACCAAGGCAAAGAAAGAAAGAAAGAAAGAAAGAAAGAAAGAAAGAAAGAAAGTTTTAAAAAAAAAGTACAGTGAAACACAATTCTTTGTAATTTAGGTTTTTTTTTTTTTTAAGTTGGTTCTTTGAACAACTAAGAGCAGAATGGGTAAATGCTTTGTAAAAACTGGTGAAAGAAAGTATAGAATATATAAGAGGATATCAAAGCTATAAATACAGAAAATAATACAATATGACAACTTTGTAAAAATAAAACTGATAACCAAAACATGATGAGTAAATGCCCAGAAAAAAATTATCAAAACAGGGAGAAATCTTTATTTTCACATATACTAAAAACAACGAATCCACATCTGTAACTTTTCCATGAAGCAAACTCTGAATCCTAGTATCTTCATCTGTATTTTTTAAAGAATTTATTTATTTATTTTTAAATTATATGTATACTGATAAATACAAAATAAAGAAGGAAAAAAAAGCAAATTCTGAAATCAAAATAAAAAAAAATTATATGTATACATGAGAGCCTGCATAAGTCTGTACGTACCACATGCAGCAGCATCCTGCAGAGGTCAGAAAAGGGTTTCCCATCACCAAGGACTGGAGCCGCAAGTGGTTGTGAGACACCATGTCGGTGCTGGGAATCAAAGTCTGGTCCTCTGCAATAGCAGCAATTTCTCTTAAGCAGTAAGCCATTTCTCCAGCACCCTTGACTAGAAAAGGCTATTTAATATTCAAGAAAGAGCTCTACTAAGCTAATCCAAACTCCTTTGAGGAAACAATAAAACAACATGAAAAATTTTCAAATTCATTTTCTCAATGTGGCACAAGTGTCTTACCCAAATCTAGTAAGGTTGTTAGGAGAGAAATTACAGGAACCTTTCTCTCCTGAACCCAGAGTAAATTAATATATACTCATAGATCAATTCAAACCTAGAAATATAATATAGCTAAGGTACATCCAGTTACACAAAATGATGCTACACGATCATGGTTAAGGTGAGCCCACTTTGGGAACTCCTGCCTGGCATCTGAGAGTTAATCACCCACTACCCTAAAAGAGTGAAGTAGAGAAATCATGTCAGAATTTCAAAAGACAAAGAAAAACCACTTGATGAAACATAAAAAAAAAAAATATGATAAAAAGAAAACTCAGTAACAGAGGAACTTTCTTAATCCGGCATCAAACAAAACTCCTAACAACAAAGAAACCCTTGGACAGCCATGTTACCTAATTGCATAATGCTGAGCTCTTTTCCTCCAAGGTCAGGAGACAAGGGTAATTGTTTTTGTTTCTGTTACATTTTATTAGAAGCTTTAGCTGGTGCAAGAAATCAAGAGAAAAAGAGATTAAAGGATGTGTGAACTGTAAAGGAAAGGCAGCTACTACTAGAGAGCGGTTTGGTTCCCTCTTGCATAGTTGAACTGACGCATGCTTGACGACCCTTCTCTCAGTGTTCACACAGCCTGGAGACATTTTACACTGGCACAACACCAAACATGCACGAGATTGTGTACAGTAGCATCATTCATGAGAGCAGAAAACCGGAGAACATTCCAAATGCCAACCAAGAGCAGATGATCAGCTGTAGTCTGTCACTGGTGGGAATGAATGGATTCTGTGCTGCTCTCATCAATATGGTCAAACCTCACCAAATGGGGAGGGGATAGAAGAACATCTGTGTCAGAGCAGCACTCACGAAAGGATGGGAGAAGTTAAATAAGATCTTCCCTAGGAATACATGTGGGTGATAAAACTATAAAATCAAAACAAAATAGCTGCTAGGGAGGATGAAGAGACCCTGAGGGCAAGCTCCCTGGGTACCAGGTGGCTCTGTCAGCCTTCTGACGCTTCAGGCTGCATACATACACTTTGTATGTACTCAGCTATGCCTAGTTTAAGCATCTTTTCATTCTTCTTTCTAAAAAGAAAAAGGTCTATTTATTTTTATTTTATATGTATGCATATATGTATATACATCAATGTGTGCAATATTCAAAGAATCCAGGAGAGGGCATTGGGTCTCCTGAAACTGAAGTTATAAACAAGTGGGTACTGGGGATCAGAGCTGGGTCCATTGGAAGAGCCGTCGGTGTTCTTAACCACTGAGCCATCTCTCCAGGCCCTAAAACATCTTTTCAAAAGTATTTCCCTTTATATATCATTGCTTGTTTACAGAAAATACAAAGGACAGAGGAATGTATTAAATGACACTATGATTGGCTAAGTCCAAACTGAGCCAGGTGATTTTTATTAACACAAATTCTAGGGGTGGGAGGAAGGAAAAGGAATTAAAGAGGATGGTAGATGATATACTAATCAATTGCTAAGAATGGGCTTATTTAAATATTCAAACTGATAAAAGATTAAATGATCAATGACAATTGTCAATAGGTACACACTAACTGGATAGCTCAGGATAAGGACTTATTTTAATTGGAGGGATGCAGTGATGGAATAGTCAGGTTTAAAGTGGGCAGGACAGTCCTTGGAACTGGAAGTGTAGTTTCACAGTGACTGTCAAGCTTGTGAAAGGCCTAGGCTCAATCCCAGCACTGAAAAAAAAAAAAAAAAGAAAAAAAGAAAGAATTTCTTAACTTAAAAGAGAGGTAGTTAAGAAAGAACATGTAGGGCTGGGTGTGGTAGCCTAGAACTTTAATCCCAGTGCTCTGGAGGCAGAAGCAGGCAGCTCAATGTGAGTCTGAGGCCAGCCTTGTCTAGATAGTGGATTTTAGGATAGTTAGGGCTACATAGAAAGACCCAGTCTCAAAAGAAAACAACAGTGCCAAGTGGTAGTTGTACATGCCTTTAATCCCAGCACTCTGGAATCAGAAGCAGGTGAATTTCTGAGTTCAAGGCCAGTCTGGTCTACAGAGTGAGTTCCAGGACAGCCAGGACTACACAGAGAAATCCTGTCTTGAAAAACAAAAACAAATCAAACAAAAGCCAAACAACAAGATAAAGATATTCCCCAAAACCCAACCAAAAAATCTATATGTAAAATTTTATTATACCTAAGATTTGATCCAAGGTAGTCCTGGATAGAAGGGATGATGTGGGGTAAAGAAGATTGCCTATGAGCTGAAAATTATTGAAGGTAATAATAGTTGTATAGGTTTTACTGTATTATCTATATTGTATACTTTCAATTTTGAGCAATAAAATATAAAATAAAAGCCAGGGACAAGTAAGGAGAGGAACACTGGCTAAATCAGGACCTGCTTTGAAAGGAGAATAAAAATAAGGAGCGTGGGATTTGGGGATTCACTATCTTATCTTGCTCAGAATAGCATCAGTTTTTTTTTTTTCAGCAACAACCCAGGCCCACATTTCAAACTTCAATGTGTTTATGAATCACCCAAGGTTGTTGTTAAACTGTGGGTGGGGATGCAGAAGGCCTGGGATGGAGCTGGAAGCCAACCTTTCTAGCTATCTAGCAGAACTCAGTCATTTGGGGTTGGGTATGCTGATCTATATTATATGGCATATACTGGTGTATGATATAACCCTAGCACTCAGAAGGCTGAGGCAGGGGCTCTCATATTTTAGACCAGGCTGGGATGGTCTTTCTCTTTCGCTCACTGTGGCTTCTATTGCTTTGAGATCTACCTCATTCTCCATTGCTCCTTCCTGTTCATGTTCTTACTCGGCTCTGCCAGAATCTGAGGCTCACCTTCCATGTATTTCCTTCTAAACTCCTCTCCCTTTCTCTCTCTCTTTGTGGGATTATTCAACCTAACTGTCCTCTACAATCTCTGGGTACTTGGTCCTAAGCAGTTAAAGTTACTGGAGGCAAGTGCATGATTTCAAACACATCTCTCTGCTCTTAATAAGCATTTTGCTCTGCTCTGCAACCCCCACTGCCTGCTTTAATATTCACATCCCCCTCTTCAAAATAACCTTTATCTCAATTGCACCCTGCCCAGCTGCATGGCTACTACACCAGACTGCCTCCTTCCTATCCCATGTAGCCCCCCCACCCACCCAAAGCAATGTTCATTTTGCCCCAGGACTTATCTGTGCTGTCATTGTGTGAAAACAGAAGCACACTGAATTCTATTTGGATTACATTTCATTTTAGGCGACATCTCAAAAATCTTGGACATTCTCAATAATGTACAGAGACCTTGCTGGGCCAACCCATCTCATCCTAGACTTCTACCATCTTTCAGACCCTTGTTTGTCCTAAACATAAAATGGTGTATGATCAGGATAGGTTTATCTTTAGGCCCAAAACTGCCTTCATATTACCTCTTGGCTTCATTTCCTCCCAGTATTATAGAGGCACTACCCAGTTTGTGTGAATGTGTGTGTGTGTGTGTGTGTGTGTGATGCCTGTGTGCTCACAAGTGTTTGAGCATGTGTATCATGTTGGGTGTCTCATCTTTACTTTTTGGACAAGGTCTTTCACAGAGCCTCAGGCTCCTCCATTCAGCCAGCCTCAGTGGCCAATGAGACTGAGCAATGGTCTTGTCTGTGTTCCCCCTACCATCCCCCAGTGCTGGGGTTATAGGAGCATGTCACCAACCCCAGCTCTTTACACAGGCTCTGGGGATCTGAACTCAGGTCATCATGTGTATATGACAGGCACTCTATTCACTGAGCACTCTATTCTCTCCAGCCACAAGCGTATCTACTTGAATTCATGTAGTAAGTCTGGGGGGAAAAAAGTAGACACTGTATTTTGTAACTTTCCCAATTAGGGGGTGTATTTCTCCACCCTGGTCGTGACTGTGTGATTGGTTTAGGCTGATGGGTAGTAGCAGGAGTGCAGCAGAGGCTGCAGACCGAGGCTCTCCTCTCTGGCTGCTGTTGGGAGGGACCCACCATATCACCATGAAGACTGGATATGAAGCTACACAGCCCAGACCATTTGCTTACCTTTTTTTCTGTTTTTATTTTTGACAATTTTATACACATATACAATATACTGTGTTCTTATGTACTCTGTATCCCCTTCCATATCTGCTAACTCCTTCTTTTCCTCAACTCATCCACCTCCAGCTTCCATGTCTTTGGTGTGTATGTGTAAAGGTCTTATCCAGTCACAGCTGCTGTGTGTTTACAGTAGCAATGGCCATGCTGTATCCAGAAGATAGCATATCACAACACTCTTCCATCCTTTAGCTCTTATGATCTTCCTACCCCCTGGACTTTAGTGAGACAGATGTCACATTTCAGGCTAAGCACTCAGCAGTCACTGTTCACATCATCCGACCACCAATTACCAGTCTCTGCATTTACCAAAGTGCACTGTTAGAAGGCCTGGTCAATTTCAATGTCCCTGCCCATCAGCAGTCCCTGATCATGACCTCTACTCCCAGCCAGCCTACTGGCCACCTACCTGGACAAACCAATGCTGCAAAGCACAGTGCTACTCACGTCATCCCACTCACAATGGCTGACTCACAGAACAAAGAGCTACAAGCCATCCTTGTTTTAAGCCACTACCTTGGAGGTAGTTTGCAACCCAACACACACTGGTTCACCTCATGGGGTTTTTCTTCATGCTGTAAATCCAGTTTTCGACTTTAGGCTTTCATGGGTGTTTACTAATCCTGGGATGAAACCCAAGACCCTAAGCAAGGTCTATAGAGCCCTTTACAATCCAGAACATTCTAATTGGCACAGTCACATCCACGCACTCTGCTCAGCCCACAGGCTTCTCACTGTTCCTCAAGAGATTGACTTGGTCACCTAGCCAGGCTTTTGTCCCTGCCTCTTCCTCTGGTTGGAGAGATCTTTTTGACCCTTCACCTTGTTAGCTCTGGCCCCTTTCTCAGACCACACCATCACAGAAGCCTCCACTGACCACACTCCCTTTAGCCCTGCTTCTCTAATTGAAATCTGTCTTCTGTATTTTCCTGGTACCTTGTTATTTTTCTCCCTTAGCAAATACCCTGGTTTGAAACAATAGATTGCCTTGTGCAGTGACTTGCCTGGCCTGTGTAAGAACAGGGCGTTTTTGTTTTGTGCACAAGTGTGGCCCCAAAGCTGCACAGTACCTGTTGCATGGTAACTGTTGACTAGCTATTTTTTTTTATTGTTGTTGTTTCAAGGCAAGTTACCATGATGATTAACTGTGTAGCTCCTAGAGGAAAACAGCTGGGGCCCCAAATCCCACCTGGTCATTTACTGTGTGACCTTTAGCAAGTAAATTAACTTGTAATTATGTGCCTCAGTTTCCCCAAGGGGCTAAAGGTGACATTCTTTTCCTGAGCTGCTGGGTGGCCTGTGCTCTGTTGTTGTCTCTTGCTGAGTAGATAACTACATGCCTGCGGCTACCCACCTGCTCTGTGCCTACAAAGGCTGCCACCATGGGATTCACATCAGCTTCCCCCAAGGACAGTTTCTCAGCCAACTCTGCCTCTGTCTGCAAAGGTGTGGCCTCAAACTCAGAGCAAGCCCCTTGTGTGTGGTACCCGAGAATGCCCTTGGGCACTGAATTTTTAGCTCTGCTTGAAGCCTTGATGTCTCCCTCCAAGTCAAATGTTGGGGGTCACAGAGATCTGCCTCCTGCCAGCTGTCACCTGTGCCTCGGCTTGCCTGGCATCTGGGGGGTTAACAGACAACCTTCAAACAATCCCAATGGCAACATCATGTGAGTGAAGGGACCTTAGTACATTTCCAGTCTCCAAGTCCTTAGGACCTGATCTGTTCATTCCTGGACAGAAATGACATACAATCTAGGTAATCTAAACCAAAACCAAAAACGAAAAGATTTGTAAAACAAGAGGAGAGGTGCCGTGCCAGGAAGGGGGGTGGGGATAAAAAAGAGGAAGAAACGAACAGGGTGAGGAGGCTCAGAGGAGTGGCAGGAAACAGACTGGGGACTGCAGGAGACACGCAGTTGCTTGGTCCACCTCAGCGGGACCTAGCTTAGCAGAGCGGGGCCCAGAGCTTAGCTTCCCCGAGCTGCGGGTGCTCCCCCTCCCCCAGCTCCCTTCCACCCTGCCTTGGGAGGGTGTCCTGTGCATGCTAATGAGACAGTTGAAGACAGCTTCCCAGATAATTGTTACAGTGTTCAGCAACTTACCAGGCTGAGAGTCAGAGGACTGCAGAATGATGGGGGGCACGGCTCCTGGGGTGACGGGTAGCACGGGGGCCTGGTCTCCAGGTAGCCGGAGCTCACAGGCTGCAAAATGAAGAAGGGTTTTTCATTCGGTCAGGCACCAACGCAAAGGTAGGGAGAGCCAGACCAAAAGGCAAAGGAAAGGAGGGGAACCTGCGTGTGTTTTTGTATTTAAATTGTTTTTGAGCCCACGTAGCCCTGGGAGTCACATGCCACCTCCAACATCACCGGAGCCATCACATGATACAGGTCCCCCATCATGTGATGAGAAAAATCTGCCTAACTTCAGACCCCCCCACCCCCACCTCTGCTCACAGACTGACAGACGAAGTGCTTCTGGAAGAGCGCACCCTCCCACCCCCCAAATCAGTGATAGAGGGAGGGATGCTGAGAGGGGAGTCTGAGCCCATGCAAGGTTGATCTTGATGAATTGTTAATGCGCCTCTCTCTCCTAAGCCCTGAGACTTGGAGCAGTGCCAGCCTCATTTGAATTCCAGCCTTGAATAACCAAGTGTTGCCACCGCTGCCCCAGCAAATGCAAGGCGCTTGAGCTCACACCATCCTGCCTCGTTCTGGGGAGCCTGACTGCCTCCCCTACCCACGGCTTCCGAACCTCGTCACCAACTGTGGAGGTGGAAGCCGCCGGGTTATTGCGGGGAGACCTGTAAAGGAAGGAGCCGGCTGCAGTCGAACCTTCTAGTCTTCTTCCCACCCCTCAGCTGCAGTCTGAGTCAGGTGGGGCCGGCTGGCTCTCTGATTACAATGTCTCCTTTTATACTTGGTTCTGGGACCTCTGTGGGTGGAGACCTTCGTATTCTGTCTGTCTGTTCCTCTCTCCTCATTCCCACTCCCGAATCAAAACACAAACAAATTGTGTTTTAAAATCTGCTGCACGGTTTCCTTCCTTTGTGTTCGTTTATTTGCACACCCAGATCCTCTTTTTTCATACAAGCTCCTTTGCAGGGCTCCTGTTCAGTTTCAGGTTACACACACACACACACACACACACACACACACACACACACACACACACGGGTGGGGGTGGAACAGAGGCTGCAGTGTGGAGCTCTATCCTTGACAGCTATCTTGTCTGTTAAAGGCACCAGAAACTCAGACAGATGTGGCAGATCCAAATGCCAGAGCCACACAAACGCAGTATGAAAATTCTCTACTGGTCCAGCCTGAACTCGGCTTCTACCCCATCCCATCCCCACTCCCAAACTTTCTCTGCTACCTCCTTACAACTCCAATCATCTGATTGATTTGGTTTTTCTCTGCTTCTATTTACAATTGGAGATGTCCCCCTCCTCTGTGGTGTTCACAATAATCTCTGATTCTCACTGAATATAAAATAAGCAAACAGGTGGGTTACTCTCCTTGGGGGCAGCATGACTCACGTGGCATTTCAGAAGGTTGTGGGGAAGACCAGGTGGGCAGCAGCATCAAATGCCCCTGAGGAAAGGGCTTGCTTCCCACCAGAAGTTCCTCTACACTCTCCCAGATAATGAGAGTGGAGGAGAATGAGCCTGTGGAGGACTGCTGGCTGCCTGTCCTTCCTGGGTTTGATAAGGACAAGGCTGTTTCTCTCAGACAAGAAAGACTGATTTTGGTAGGAATTGGGGCTGAGTATAGGCCTATCTGGTTTTCATGCTTGAGTTCGTATGACTGTCCTTTTTGGCATGGTGGACCAAGCCGTCATAGAGATAATCTGAGTAAACAGTATTGATATATTTTTTTTAAGTCAGCTCCCAAGATAGGAGGAGGAAACAGCAGAAAAGCAGGGTGCTCAGCATGACCATGAGCTGTGTCCATTTTGAGACTTAGCTCTTGGTGGGAACATAGCTGTCATTGAGGAGAAGGGTTATAATTATTAGCAGAAAAAGAAAGTCAAGTCTTGTGTCAGTAGGACTTGTACAGTAACTGAAGACCTTTAATCCATCTGTGTGAGTGTACCCTTGTTTACCTGCAGGTGCACATGGAGACAGTGGTTAACATTGGATGTTATCCTCAACTGCTCTGCAGTGTATTTTTTTGTGACAGGGTCTCCCATTGCACCTGCAGCTAGCTTATGGATGGTAAGGCTAGCTGGCCAGGATGCCTTAGAGATGTGGATATATATTATATATTTAATAAAACCTGAATATTGGGGAGAGAGCATACAGTCAAATCCTAGGCAGACAGATCAGGAAATAAACAGCTGAGATTCAATCACACACACCTTTAATCTCAGCACAGGGAAAGCCGGGAGTGGTGACCTACACTCTTAATTCCATAACTCCAGAGACAGAACTTCCTCTGTTTCTGTGAGTTCAAGGGTAGCTACGAAATAGAGTAGTTCACACCTTTAATTCTAACCTGGATGGGATACAGCTGACGAGAAGGCCTCTTAGGAACCCAGCAGAGGCAGAAGCAACAGGCAGAAATAACCAGGATCGAGGCTGAGGAAGTTGCAAGACAGCTGGGTGAGAATTGACTGTGGTGCTTCCTCTCTCTGATATTTCAGCCTTCCCCCGATATCTGGCTCTGAGTCTCATTTTATACAATCTGAATTTGTGCAACTACATAGAGATCCGCCTATCTCTGCCTCCCTAGCTCCAGAATTATGGCTTGTGCTCTCCTAACTGGCTTTTCACAGTTATGGGAGGTACCTTACCAACTGACCTTAACACAGTGACTTGTACAGTACTATATCCTCATTAGAAAGGTACTTGATGCATGACTTTTGTGTGTCAGCCTGCCTAGACATAGGGTTTTCAGAGTATTTCAAAGTATATTTGTAAGATTATTTTTCCCCCTGAGATGGACTCTTACTATGTAGCTCAGGCTGGCTTTGAACTCTTAATTGTTCTGCCTTGTCCTCCTGAGTACTGGGTTTCGTGCCATCACAGCTAGCAGAGTGTAACACTTTGAGCCATTCAGCCATGTGCTTTGCCCTTATTGATGTGAACCTCACTCAATCCTGTGAAGGCCTGAAAAGAGGAGAGTGGAGAGGGGGTTTTCCTTTTTCATTGCTCTGCCTATCTGCACTAATTTGCTTTCTATTGCTGTGATAAAGACCCTGGCCAAAAGCAACTTGGGGAGAAAAAATTTGGCTTCTATATCCTGATCACTGACCATCATAGAAGGAAGTCAGGGCAGGAACCAGGAGGCAAGAACTGGAGCAGAGACTGTGCAGGAATGTTGCTTCGAAAAACATCATTAGGTTCGATTACACAGACTTCTTTATTTTTTAAGCTACAGGCCATGGCTTGCTCAGCCCACTTCCTGCCCAGGGGTGGGAGCTTGACCCTCCCTCTCACATCAATGATTAATCAACAAAATGCCCCACAAACTTGCCTACAGGCCAATCTGATGGCAACATCTTTTCAGTTGAGATGCCCTCTTCTCAGATGATTCTTGCTTGTGTCAAATCGACAAAGAGTAGTGAATAGTGCACTGCCTGACCTTAGGCAATTCCTCTCATCTCTGGCCTGCAAACTGAAGTTCACCATACCCACCTGATTCCCAGTCCTTCAGACTTCAACTGAGCTCTGCAACTGGTTTACCTGAATCTTCAGCTCACAAGCAGTAGGCTGTGGGACTTCTTAGCTTCCCCAGCTACAGGAACCCCATGTTCTCCCTTCCCCTTCACCGATGCTTTCACTCTGAAGAATCTGACTAGGAAACCCAGAAAAGTACCAAATTTTACCTAAAATCACTAAAATGGGGAAAGACTTCCATGATAAGTAGCTTTGATATTTGAACATATACTACTTTAATAACCCAGGGATAACAAAAATAAGAAATAGGGGTTGTAGAGATGGCTCAGTGGTTAGCAGCACTGGCTACTGGTCTTCTAGATGAACAAGGTTCTGTTTCATAACACATGGTTCCAGGTGATCTAATGCCCTCTTCTGAAATCCATATTGGTTCAGCCATACACATGCTGCACAGACATTCATGCAGGAAAAACACTCATATACATGAAATAAATAAATAAATAGAAAAATACTTTCAATAAGGAATAACCTGGAGGCATATTCATTAAATCTAACCACCCCCCCAATTTCCTTTGGGTTAAGTGTCTATTGCAAATGAGTTTATCTTTCAAAGATTTAAAAACATTTAAAAAAATTGCAGAACGCTAGTATTCTGCAATTTTTTAAATGTTTTTAAATCTCACAGAAAAGTAAGAACATATATAAAATTCACATAAAACAATTGCATTGAATTTTGTAATTATTAAACATGAAATAACTGGAACAAAATGTGCCCTTCCACTCATGGCAGCTGCAACAGCAATAAACATCAGAGAAAACACACGGAGCAACAGCTCTGAAAATGTTGGACACATTGGAAAACAGAAGACAGTGACCTGCCTATGACTCCAGGGAAGTTGGTGAATGCAGATGGAGTCTGTAGAGAAAGAGCTGAGGAAGAGGCACAGGTTGACATTCAAAGATCTGTAGAAGGCCCTCACATCACTAAAAAACTGCTCAAGACATAGAAAGCCCCACCGCAAAGGGTCAGAGGGAGCACAGGAACAGGAGCATCCCTGGCTAATACCTTAGAAGAAAACACATGCGTGAAATCAGGTAGACTCCTCAGAAGCTGTTGTCTCAACTGTGGGGCCAAATTAGTCCTGCATTAAAGAACCAGTACAGGAAACTAAGAGGTTTTGAAAGCAAAACTTGAAAGAACTATAGTGCTTCCAAGTCATTTCACTTCATCTTAAGAAACCCAAAGAGGCTACAGGGCAACTTAGTGATTAAAAGCACTGGCTGCTAACCCCAATCTCAAATGGTACTATAGAGCTATAGTAATAAAAACAGACATGTTGATCAATGGAATTGAAGACCCAGACATAAGTTTACACACCTGTGGACACATGATTTTTTATTTTATTTTATTTTTTTAAATAAGCCAGAAATAACACTGGAGGAAAAAAGACACATCTTTAACAAATGGTGCTGGTCAAACTGGATGGTTGCGTGTAGAAGAATGCAAATAGATCCACGCTTATCACCCTGAGAAAAACTTAACTGTAAATGGATCAAGGGCTCAACATAAGACCAAATACACTGAATCTGGAGATACAGTTGGGGAATAACCTTGAACTCATTGGCACAGAAAAAGACTTTCTGTACAGAACACTGATAGCACAGGCACTAAGAACAATAACTAATAAGGGGACCTCACAAAACTAGAAAGCTTCTGATGGCAAAAGACACTATTATTCATGCAAAGTGGCAGCCTATGGAATGGGGAATGATCTTTACCAATTACATACCTAGTGGATAATTGATATCTAAAATACATAAAAAGCTGAAATATAGATAAAGAATTAAAACAGAAATCACTGGACATCAAGAAAACAAATAACTCAATTTTATAAAAATGGAGTATAGATCTAAACAGTGAATTCTCAAAATGAAACACAAATAGCCAAGAAACACTTAACAGAAATGGGTTGGAGAGATGGCTCAGAGATTAAGAGGTTAAGGCTGTTCTTCCAGAGGTCCTGACTTCAGTTCCCAGCAACCACAAGGTGGGTCATAAGCATCTCTAATGAGATCCAGTGCCCTCTTCTGGTCTGCAGGCATAAATTTAGTCAGAATACTGTATACATAATAAATAAATATTAAAACAAAACAAAACAGAAATGTCCAACACCTTTACTTATCAATGAAATGCAAACCTATATAATAATCTGTATAGTGCCACATGGCTCCATGGCTTTGCCTGTGTCTCATTATATGTTGCTTTCTGAGAGGCAGCTTGCAGCTTCTCCTTGACTCTGTCCTTCTTTGTTTTTATCTCTGCTTGGATTTCCCACCTGTCTCTGAGCTGCCTTGCCATAGGC
This sequence comes from Sigmodon hispidus, assembly GCA_004025045.1. NCBI lineage: Eukaryota > Metazoa > Chordata > Mammalia > Rodentia > Cricetidae > Sigmodon > Sigmodon hispidus. The sequence continues at coordinate 163,717 of PVIH01000951.1, forward strand.
CAAAAGAGCCTCTTTATTAACCAATGGTAATAAGCATATTCACACAGTGCACAGAAAGACATTCCACATCACTACATCCTTCCACAGGGACACTTTCTCAATAATTTTCATTGCTACTCTATTCATAATAGTCAAAATCAGACACAACTTAAGTGTCTGGCAATGTATAGATGAATAAAGAGAACATGGTTCATTTACACAATGATATCATGAAATTCTCAAATAAATGGGTGAAGCTTAAAAAAATCATCCTGAGTGAGGTAACTCAGATCTAAAACTATAAATATGGTATGTATTTACTTATATGTGCATGTTAGCTGTTAAGTCTTTGATATGCAAGCTACAATCAATATAATCACAGAGGTTATGTGTAGAATAAAGGCCTGAGGGGAAAGGATGCGTCCTAGGAAGGGAAAATAGAATAAATGGTTATGGATGGTTGTGGGGGGACTGGAATGGGAGGGTCAAATGGGAAAGGGGAAGGAGAAAGGGAGAGAGCATGGAGGAGCTAAAAATAAGGACCAATTGAGGGGTCATGTGGAAACCTAATACAGTAGAAGATTCTTAAAATATATACATATATGAAAGCCATCTAAATGGAATCACCAAATAATGAGGAAGACAAAGCTCTAAGCAGATATCTCTTGTCACCAAATAAACCTCTAGTACCACAAATGGGTTACATCTAATCATGTTGTTGGCCAAAGGGGCCCCATGAAAACCCCTAAACAACCCAAGTGACTGCCAAGGCCATTGGCTTCTCTCCACAAACTAATGAGGCCCTATTGCTGAAGACAATAGCAACAGACCTCAATGAACATACAGAAATGATACTGGCCCTCCCTAGAACCACAATGTCTGCTGACTAACGCTTGTGGCACTGGAAAGTACTCTGCACACCACCAAAGAACAAAGGTCATCACTAACTCAGCTATAAACCTTTCTGAGATGTACAGTCATGACTTGCCTTCTAGATACACTGGTGCAATAGTGCCACAAAAGTTGTAAGAGTAACCAACTACTGGATTGGATTTAAGGCCCACTCTATGATAAGAAACCCAGGCCCAGTACTACTCAGGAGGCCAAGAATGTGAAACTAAATAAGCCATGGACCTAGGGGAAAACCAAATACTACTGTTCTGCTAAAGGAATGTAACTATTCAATGACTGCTAATGACATTCTGCCATATACTTGTAGACTGGGGGCTTACTCAGGTATCATCAGAGAAGCTTTCTTTCGCAGGGGATGGGAGCAAATACAGAGACCCACAACTCATCAAGAGAGTGCAGAGTGAGAGACTTCACAACACTGAGTCCTAAATAAGATGTCTCTATCAAATTCCTCCCCTCAGAACAACTCAGGAAACTGCAGAAGATCCAGAAAAATGGTAAGAGCCAGAGAAGATGGAAAACACCGAGAAAAGAGGCCTTCTAGACACAACACGACTGACACACAGGAATCTCAGAGACTGTGCTAGTGTGCACAGGGCCTGCACAGGTCTAAGCCAGATGGGGTTCCAGAACTGAGAGGGAACGCAAGCCCCCATCCCTAACCCAGAAGCTATCTCCAAATGATAACTGCTTACAAAGAAAATATTAGTTTTCTCCAACAGAGTCTCATCACTAAGTATACAAACCACCCTTAAGGGCATGCCCCATGCTCAGCAATAGATAGTCCAACACAAAACAAACTCAACAGTACGTTTGGAGGTTTTTTTGTTTGTTTCATAATGCTTTGTCTGGGCTTTTTATTTTATTTTTTAAAACCTTACAGGTCTTGTGTTTCTATGTTATGATTTCCATTTTTGTTTTATGGGTTTTCAGAGTATGTAAACATGTTTGTCTCTGCTTTTGTATATATTTCTTGTGCTTTTTGGTAGCTTTTCCTGTTTGTTTGTTTTGCTGTATTCTTGTTTGTTTTGTTTTGTTTTTGTAAACAGGGTTTCTCTGTGCATTCCCCAGCTGTCTTGGAACTCACTCTGTAGACCAGGCTGGCCTCTAACTCACAGAGATCCACCTGTCTCTGTCTCCTGAGTGCTGGAATCACAGGTGTACGCCACCACTGCCAGGCTTATTTTTATTTTATTAATTTTTAAAGTCTGTTTTCTAATGAAAGAGACAGCGACAAAGGGTATGGATTTGGGTGGATAAGAGGTAGGGAGAATCTAGGAAGAGTTGAGGGAGCAAAACCATAATCAGATTATATTGTATGAAAAAAATCTATTTTCAATTAAAAAAAAAAGCACGAGCTGTTCTTGCAGAGGCTTTGGGTTTGAGTCTCAGCACCCACATGGTGACTTACAACCATCTATAATTCTAGAACTCTAGTTCCAGGGTATCTAATGTCCTCGTCTGAACTCCAGGGGCACCAGGCACACATATAGTACATACAGTACATACACACATATATATATATATATGTAGGCAGAACACTCATACATATAAAATAAAATAAAATAAGTAAATCCAAAAGAGGAAGAAGAAGGAGAAGTGGTAAAACAAACAAACAAACAAAATAAACAAAAACAAAACACAAGGACTAGGGCTGGGGTCTGCTGGTGAACTGTTTACCTAGAATATGAAGAGCCCTGGGCTCCATCTTTAGCATTTAGTAAGCTGGTGATAGCGGTGCATGCCTATAATCTTAGTTTATGATTGAAGGCAGGGGGATCAGAAGTTTAAGGTGAGTTTGAGACCACCCTGGCCTGCATGAGGATTTGCCTCACAATAACAAACAACAATAACAAAGACCCAAGGTTTCATCAAAACAAAATTGAAAATGTCTACAGTATAATCTCAAATACAAGCATGGAAGCAGAAATTGTAACCTTGGATGATTACAAATTCAGGCAGAAGAACTGCCTACCACACTTTCCAGACTGTTTGCCTGGGTTACATAGTAAATTCTGGGTCAGCCTGGATCCCAAAATGAGACCCTGCCTCAAAAAACAAACAAACAAAACAAGAAGAAAGAAACCCACAGCAACAAAAAAGTAGAATCAAGAGAAGAGAGAATTGTAAGAGAGCAAAGAAAATCACCAGACAGAAGATGCACAGAGAGAAAGGAAGGCTGGAAAAGGGGAAAAAAATTGAGAGCTAGGAGAAAACGCAGAGGCCTAGCACAGGTGTAACTGGAGATTCTTCAAGGATGGGGGAGATGGAGAAAATATGGTAATGAGTGGTGCCTGAAAGCCTTCTAAATTTCAGATGAAAACCATAGACACAAGGTTTACAAGGCTAAACAGACAGCAAACATAAGAAACAAGACACAAATTATAACAAACAGCACACAAAGCAGCTAGGTATGGTGGTGCAGGCCTGCTACCCCAGCATTTGGGAAGGAAAAGCAGGATTGTAGGCTTGGGACAAGGACCTCCTGGCTACATAAGAGAATCACAAGGTATCCAAAAACTATTAGACCTTGTCTCCAAGAGGCGGGTGGAGCCTCATGGGGAGAGACAGAGGTCATTTTCACAGAGTGGTCATAATAAAAAAAGACAAAGGCCCTGTAATGCATACCCTTTAGTCTAGCACTTGGGAGATGAGGCAGGCAGATCTTTGTGATTCAAAGCTAGTCTAACTGCATAGTGAGTTCTAGGCCAGCCAGGGCCATAAGATCCTGTCTCAAAACAAAACAAAAAATAATCAAAACCCAAAGTTTTGATTGTAAGAATTGAAGAAAGTTAAACACACACCTCTAATTAATTGACCTAGTTAATCCCAAACACAAGTACTTACCTAGATAAAATAGAAACATGTTTATTCCAAATCTATATAGGAGTGTTCATAGTAGCATTATCCTAAGAGGAAAATGCATATGCCTCAAATACCCATTATCTAATAATTGGATCAACAGGATGTGAAATATATATGCAGTTGTAGAAAGCAATTACAAAATCATGCGTGTGTCAGCATAGATGAACCTTGAAAAAATGTACTAAGTCATTGAAAATCAATATTGTGCAAATGTCTTTCTGTGACATTATCAGAACAGACAAACAGTATTGTGGAAGATGTCTAGGACCAGGGTATGGGGTGGGTGGGATGAAGAGTAGGGAAAACTAGAGGGAGGGGATTTCCCCTGGAGAGCAATAGAACAGAAAGCTGAACACTTGTATAGGAATATTAATGTAAACACAAGCTGGTATAGTCCCATTATTAAATACTGTAAGCCTTTAACTGAGTTAGGGGGCCAACTGACCAATATTAGGGATAACAGATGATATTACTCCAGATTATGGTAGTAGAAGGGATAATCAGCAAACACAGAATAATGACTGATTTTATGCTAATGAATTTGATAATTTAAATAAATTAGACAAGCTCCTAAAGAAACGAACAGTAACTCTCCCTTAGGTAGCCTGGGGCTCGGCAGGTAAGTGTGCCTGCCCAGGGCTCTGAGTTCAATCCTGGACATCTGCAGGATAGAATAAGAGAAGTGGCTTCCACAAGTTACCCTCGGATCTCCCTCCACATATCCGCTCTCACCTATACCCACAATATATGAGCAAAGAGATCTAAAGAACGAACAGCCTGCATAATTTATATGTATTAAAGAAGTTTAAACTGTAGTAAAATCCTTTCAACCAAGAAAACCCAAGAGCTGGATGACTTCACTGAGGAATTCTAGGAAATTCCTAGGAAGAACTATTTCTGCTTCTAAATGGATTCTCCCAGAGAGCTAGAGGAAGAATTCCCTGTGGCCCTATGTGAGGATACCATCACTGGTAGAAACCCAGCACAGACAAAACACAGATCAAAATCCCTGTTGAACTGAGTGGGGAAAAAATTTAATAAAATTTTAGCAAATTGAATCTAGCAACACATGAACAGGCTACACAAAATGGGCATATGGGATTTGTGCCAGCAAATAAGGCTCATTTGACATTCAAACAGTGTAATTCATACAATATGCAGAAAAGAAAAACTTTGTGGATAGCTCAGAACATAGTATAGAGATGATCTGACAAAATCCAGCATTTATTTCTTTGTTTAGGATTTATTTTCTTAAGTGTATTATGTTCTCACCCATTGGTGTGACTACAGGCACAGGTTGGTGACCCCAAGAGACCAAAGAAGACATCAGATCCCCTGGAATTGAGGTTACAGATGGGTGTGTGTTGTAGGATATTTGTACACTATGTGAAAATGTATTGCTGTGATTAATGCAATAAAAAACTGAATGGGGAAATAGCCAGGAATGTTGTATAGGAGAGACTTTGAGGCAGAGAGAGAACTCTGGGAAGAAGGGAGTCACCAGCCAGATGTAGGGGAAGCAGCATGGGCATGATGGAGAGGTGAGGTAACAAGCTATGCCACAGAATGTAGATTAAAATAAATGGGTTAATTTAAGCTAGTGTGACAAGCCTAAGCTAAGGCCAAGCTTTTATAATTAATAACAAATCTCAGTGTTGCTATTTGCAGTCTGGTGGCCTGATGAGAAACTGCTACAATTATGAGCCACAATATGGGTGCTAGGAACTGAACTCTCATCCTCTGGAAGAGCAACAAGGAGGAGTTCTCATATCACAGAAGGTATCTATTTAAAAGTCTACTATTGTTTTTTAGTCATTTTAGTGGCTGCACCTGAGTCTACTGATATTTTAATTACTGCCCCTGATGCCCAGGCCAAAGCCTGGTGGGATTTTGGTCCTGCCAGCACCAGCTCTTTTGCTGCCATCAAATGTAGTTTTTAACTAAGTTTCTATCATTCTATTTACCAATAATGACCCAGGAGTCAGATGTTGGTGTGAAAACCTGCTAGCTTAGAGAAGCTGAGAAGCAACCAGCTGACTTTCCTTTTTGGCCAGAGACTCAGCAAGAGAGTGTCTCTCCAGCCATGCCAAACCAAAAAAACCTTGAAACTTCAAGTCCCTCTCTACTACTTCCTGTGAGTCTCTCTATCCATCTTCCTGGCTCCTGTGCTCTCAATGGTTAATTCCTATCAAGTAGTTACTGCCTCCACCTGGATCTATGGTTGATTTTAGCAATACAGTCTCAGGGTTCACAGTGTAAGCAAATATCCCACAACATTCTACACCTAAATTACAAGTAACAACAAAGGCTAAAAGCTTTTCTCCTATATGAGAACATAACAAGGAGGCAGCCACTCAACATCATTCTATCTTAGGCACCTAAGCACAGAAAAAACAAAAGACAAAAGGCATCCAGCTTATGTCTGATTGTCACCAGTATGAGAAAATAGAGTTCTTGGTTCCTAAAATAGTACTAACAGTTTCTTTCATTAGGGATCGCCCATGTACTTGAGATAGACAGATACATACATACATACATATATACATGTATACATAGATGATGATGGATAGATAGAAAGACAGACAGATAGCATGTTATTTATAGATAATGACAGTTTTACTCCTCTTATAAGCTGGACTCTGTAGGGTTCATAATATTCAAATATTTGGTTCCCAGTTGGTGGACTGTTCAGGAAGGATTAAGAGGTGTGGCCTTATTGTAGGAGGTGTATCAACGGGGTGGGGGTGGGGAATGTTGCTTTGAGTTTTTGAAAGTACGTGCCAGGCTCAGTCTTCCTCTTTCTCTCTGCCTCCAGCCTGTAGATTAGATGTGAGCTCTCAACTACTGCTCTAGTGCTATGTCTGTCTGCTTGCTGCCATGCTCCCTGACATGACGGCCATGCTCACCCTCTAAAACTGTAGACAAGCCCCTAAGTAAATGCTTTACAAGCTGCCTTGGTCATGGTGTCTCTTCACAGCAATAGTAACTAAGTAACTTGGAAAGCGTTGAGGATAAATCTACCAAAATTGTCAAGCTCATTTTATGCTGAAACCTAGTGAACACTGCTGTGACTCAAAGGTATTAGCATAAATGGAAAGCATAGTTTATTAAGATGCCCATTCCTACCTAAATCAACCTATTGGCTCAATGTAATACCAAATAAAATCCCAGCTGGTGGTAGTAGCCTTCTCCTGGCATTTCTCCTCTTTCTTCTTCTTCTCCTCCTCCTCCTTCTGAGATAGGGCTGTGTCTTTATTACAGTTTCTATTGCTGTGACAGAACATCATAACCAAAAATCAAGTTGGGGAGGAAAGGGTTTATTAGGCACCCCTGTTCATCACGGAAGAAAGTCAGAATAGGAACTAAAGCAGGGCAGGATCCTGAAAACAGGAGCTGAGGCATGGAGGGAAGCTGCTTACTGGCTTGCTTCCTATGTCTTGCTCAGCCTGCTCTCTTCTAGAACCTGGGACCAGCAGCCCAGGGATGGCACCACTCACCATGGGCTGGACTCTCCCCACATTGATCACTAATTACAGCTGGATTTCACGGAGACTTTTCCTCAACTGAGGTTCTTTTCTCTCTGATGACTCTAGCTGGTGTCAAGTTGATACACAAAACCAGCAAGTACAGTGAGTATCCCTGGCTGGCCTATAACTCACTATGTAGACTTGGCTGGTTTGAAACTCACGGAGATATGCCCACCTCTGCCTCCCTGCAGGTATTTGTGCAGCCCAAATGGAAAGAGATACTGGCAGTCAGGAACCCAGGAACACTGAGGGCTACAGCTTGAAAGGAAAAGTATTCAGCCAATGAACACCCCAGGCCACAGTAAGCCTAGGTAGCAGCTTACAGCCCTGCTTCAGGGACAGGCTTCCCCAATGTTAACAGCTCTGTTCGGGCAGGGTAGGGCCTCCTTAGCGAAGTTGCTACAGCCCTGCTCCGGTTTCCCAGAGTGTAACAACTCCGCAGGGCTCGGGGAAGGCTTCCTCCTCAGCAGTGCTGCAGCTTCCCTAGCCCTCCCTCTGCTACTCTGTGTTCAGGGATGTAACAACTCTGCCTGCCTGCCAGGGAAGGTCCTACAGCTCTGCTAACTTGGCTGTTCTCTGTCCAGGCTTAGTCGCTGCTGCTGCTTCGGCAAAAGAAGAAGATCTTCACCCAAACCTCATTCAAGAGAGTTATTGGGAGGGAAGGGTCCAGGAGAGTGGCTGCCTCAGACAGGCACAGGAGAAGAAAAGACAGCAGGGAAAAGGCTGTGGCTCAGGACTTACATAGGGATTCTCAGGGGCGGAGCTTTCTAGGGAGACTTCCAGGCTGGGGATTGGTCAGACTTTTTTTTCTTTTTTACTCTGATTTGATTTTTGTTTTCAGGGCCAAAATATTTCTTTCACTGGCTCTTTCGGGCTTTTGGGTTCTAATTTCAGGGCCAGGGCACATTTCTTTCACTGGTTCTGAATCTAGGGCCAAAGTATATTTCTTTGGTCCTGGTTTCATTTCTTTTTGGTTCTGGGTTCAAGAATAAAGTATTTCACTGGCTCAGGTCTTAGATCCAGGGTGGGTTTCTTTCACTGGCTGTGGGGGTCAGTACTAGGGTGGGTTTCTTTGGCTGGCCACTTTCCCCTACATTCCCTAGTGCTGGGATTAAAGGCATATTTTATACCTTTTTTTTTTCTTCTTTTCAATTTTAAAATTGAGTACATATATAAAAATGGAAATAATCCAAACATTCATCAACAGAAGAATGAGTAAGCTAATGTGGTATAAACACACAAGGGAATATTGTTTAACTTTTAGAAGGAAGGCAAATATATAACAGCATGTATATGTAATAAACTTGAAGACGTTATTATAAAGTGAAGTAAGTCAGTTACAAGGAGACAAACACTGTAAGAGCTCCTACTTATATAAAATAACTAATGGTGATTTCCAGGAGTTGGAAGGAGGGGAAAACAGATATTTAACAGGAAGAGATTTTCACTTGGAATGAGGAAGTTCTAAAGGTCAATGTTTTCTATGCTTGTATGTCAGTGTGAATGTTTTTTAAAGGTTTACTTTTATTTGTGTATATGTTCCCGTGGGGTGTGTGTGTGTGTGTGTGTGTGTGTGTGTGTGTGTGTGCAGTTCTCTCAGAGGCCAGAAGAGGGAGTCCTGGAACAGGTGGTTGAGAGTTGGTAAACATGGATGGTGGGAACCAAACTCAGGTCCTCTGAAAGAGCAGCAAGCTCTCTTAACCACTGAGCCATCTCTCTGTCCTCGTGTCAATGTTCATAAAAACCATTATGACAGGCAATCTAAGAATGACTAATAGACTAATATGAGAAATCCTGTGTTATACAGATTATTGCAATCAAAATATTGAGACATCAAGTCTAAAATTCGTAGGAAAGTAACAGATGTGAAAAATAAGGATAAAACTTTCAGTAAAACTAATTTTGGAGGATAAAAGAATCAATATGTCACAGAGCAAATGCAAAGAAGGGGACCAGAGAACTCACCCAATGGCCAACAACAAAAGGGTTACTACAATAGGGCCTTTTAAACAAATGGTAACAACACAACTAATTTACATATACCAAAGGAGAACTCTGATCAGGGCATTGTATTATATATAAACAATAACTTAAAAAGAATCATCCGACGCTTTCAAGCTCATTTTATGCAGGAGCCTAATACCAAAACCAGATAACAGCAGTACAGAAAAACAGAAGCTAGTATCTCTATAGATGGGAAAATACAAGCGAACTGAATTCAGTAATAAATAGAAAAGAATTAGACACAAGTGAGATTTAGCCTAGAAATGTAGTTAGCTTAACATAAAAAAGTAAATGGATACAATATTCTCTGTTAAGAAAATAAGGATATGGGGCTGGAGAGATGGCTGAGTGGTTAAGAGCACCGTCTGCTCTTCTAGAGGACCCGGGTTCAATTCCCAGCACCCACATGGCAGCTAACAACTGTCTGTAGTTCCAGTTCCAGGCAAAACACCAAGGCTAATAAATAAATAAAAGTGTTTAATAAAAAAAAAAGAAAAAGAAAATAAGGATAAAACTCTTATGACCATGTCAAAACTGGAGGAAAAGCATTTTATTCCAACATCCTCTCAAAACACAAGACTTAATAAATGAGGAGTAGAAAGAAGTATTATTTTTCTATAACTTTATTTTTATGTGTATGAGCATTTTGTCTGCATGTATATCTGTGCCCCACATGTGTGCTTGGTGCCTTCAGAGCCAAAAAAGCAGTCATATCCCTTCTGACTGGAGTTACAGAGGGGTATGAGCCACCATGTATGTGCTTTGAGTTGAGCCTAGATCCTCAAAACTGCTGAGAAAGCCCTTTAACCTTAAAGACACATTTTTAAAAAAGATTTATCCATTACATATACAGTATACAGAAGAGGGTACCAGATGCCACCATACATGGTTGTGAGCCACCATGTGGTTGCTGGGAATAGAACTCAGGACCTCCGGAAGAACAGTCAGAGCTCCCAACCCCTGAGCCATCTCTTCAGCCCCTAAAGATGCATTTTTTTTTTTTTTAAATACACACATGCCAGAAGAGGGCACCAGATCTCATTACGGATGATTGTGAGTCACCATGTGGTTTCTGGGAATTGAACTCAGGGCCTCTGGAACAACAGAGAGCGCCCTTAACCTCTGAGCCATCTCTTCAGCCCCTAAAGATGCATTTTTATGAGTAAAGCTCCTTCACTGTTTAGGGACATTGACACAGAGAGGGCCAGTCAGAAAAGAGGTCTATTGTCATAGGCGACTGTCTGAGCTGAATCCCTGGGACCCATATGGTGGGAAGAGAACTGCCTTCCGGAAACTGTCCCTTGATTCACCTGGTATATGTGCACACACACACATAATTTTTTAAAATTAAAATTAAAATGAAACTTTAAAAGTCACTTTTACAATTTACTATATTTTTACAATTTACAATATCAATTTACAATAGCATCAAAAGTAAATTCTCAGCCATTGTCTTTTTCAGAAATAGACAAGATGAGCCTAAAATTTATGAAAATGCAAGGTACTGAGACTAATCAAAACAGTCTTTAAAATTTCGCAGAATACTGTCTGGAGTGATTGTTCAGCAGTCAGAACACTGGCTGTCCTCAGAAAACTAGAGTTAGTGTCTTGCACTTACACAGTGGCTCATGATCATCTGTAACTCCCGTTCTAGAAAGCATGCCACTCTCCTCTGGCTTCCTCAGGTACTGCACACATGTGTTATCCATACATGCAGGCAAAACACCCATACACATAAAACATTTTTTTAAAAAAAATAGATAAATCTTTTAAAAATTTAAGTAGGGCAGAAAAAAGTGCTTGACACCAAACTTGATGATATGAGTTTGATCCCTGAGGCCCACATCATAGTGGAAGTGTCCACTGGTTTCTTCTTCACTCTTACCCCATGCATGTACCTGTACACACACACACACACACACACACACACACACACACACACACACACACACACAATGTAAAAACAAATGTACTTAGAATAAAAGGAAGTGCCATAAAAATTTCTTGAATTGAATTAGTCAAATGGCTTTAAAGTCCTTATATCAGAAGTTGTGGTAGAGAATTCTTTCCAAGTGTGAGTGAAAATAATTTTTCATACACAGTCAGTGGGGTAAGAGGACCTCTGAAATTACAGGGTTAGACATTTTTACCTTCTGCAAACTCTAGTTAGGGGTTGACTAGCATGTATCCCCTGCTTCAACACTAAGAGATGACACGGTTTTGTCCTATTCTGGTTTTTATTTTATCTTCTTATTATTACTATTTTTAGATGTCTGTTTATATTCTAATGAGACTGAGAAAGAGAAAGTGTGGATTTGGGTGGGTGGAAAGTAAGGAGGCTCTGGAAGGAGCCAGGGAAGTGTAATCAGAATATACTGTATTGTAGTGATAAATTTTATATGTAATAAAATCAGCCTGGAAATCAGAGAACAGAATCATCTCTCCAGCCTTTTTGTTTTGTTTTTGAGATAGGGTTTTCTGTATAAGAGTTCTGACTATCACAGAGATCCTCTTTTTTTTTTTTTTTTTTAATTGAGGAAAAGCTGGAACATCAGAGAGAGGAAACAGACCACCAGACCACAGTCAACCACAGTCAATTCTCACCTCTGCCTGGCTCATTGCTCCTACAGAATACCTGAATGTCTGCCTACGCCTGCTTTAAACATCTTCTTCCCCAGCTGTTTCACTTTTGGGTTCTCTCTTCATCATAATCCTAGAGTTAGGGTTAAGGGTGTGAGCTACTATTGTTTGGTTGGTAGGCTTTGAGCTCACAGAGATACAAAAAGATCTCTGTCTCCTGAGTGATGGGATTAAAAGCATGAGTTACCACTCTCTGACCCTCATGGGGTTTGACTGTGGGTGATCCTGTTCTCTGATATTCCAGGCTGATTTTGTTAAATATAAAATATATCACCACATTGTATAAAAATCTATTTTTAATTTTTGAAAAAGCAAAAGAAAAATACCTTTAAAAAAATAATAATCCTGAATAGACAACAACAATTTGATGAGAAGGCTTATGGGGCTAGAGTGAATTCCCAGGAACTTGTAGGATGGTGGCTTTGTGGAGGGCCTAGAGGGGCAGCCTGTTTTTGCTCGATGGGAAGAAAAAGCTGTAGTAGAAATAACCCAACTGGGAAAAGAAAAGATAGATTGAGCCTTTGGTTCATTTGACTATACTGAGAGAAAGCCATATTTCGAGGATCTATTACAAATCATTTTTTAAAATGAGAGATTGTATTAATTCCAGGAAAAATAAAATTTTATGAGGAACCTTACTATAGCAAATGACTTAATTTTGAGGTGTTTTATACTGTCTTTGTTATCGTAGTGTTTATAATGTGTGTGGAGGAGGGGTGGGCTGCATAAATGCCAAGTCACACCTGAGAAGGTCAGATGACAATTCTATTCTGTTCCCTACCTTTATGTGGGTTCCAGGAATTGAATTCAGGTCATCAGGCTTTCGAGACGAGCTCAATGATGCTGAGCTGTCTCACTGACTCTCAACTTTAGATATTTTACACATACAAATTGTACAAGCCTATTCTGATTGAAGCCAGTGGTAACATTTTACTTCAATGGATTTGAGGAGAGGTGCATCAATGTGTTGGTTTGGGCCTTCGAGAATCTGAATTAAGAAGATAACAGCTTTTTTGTTTGTTTGTTTTTCAAGACAAGGTTTCTCCATGTAAACATCCTGATTTTGAACTCACAGAGATCTGTCTGACTTTGCCTCTGGAGTACTGGGATTAAAGACATGCAACTTTGACTGGCAGTTTTGGTTTGCTGTCACTGACATTTAACACTTAGAAGTCAAATGGCTATTTGTACTTGTATCTAGCGCAGATATCATTGTAACAGGCTGCAGACAGAGGAAATGGTGCAGTCTGAAAGCACTGCCAGTAGCTGCTTCCGCCCTCTAATGGTGCAACTTATCTCAGGGGATGTGTCTTGAGGAAAGCGTCTTAAGGACTAACTCCAGCTTAAAAGATGAAGAGCTTCGATGTACAGGGACAAGGTGTGCACACAGATGATATGTGCTGTGGGAAGGAAGGGAGACTTGCTAGAACATTTAAGAAAATTGAGGCGATTCTATAGTTTGAAGATGGGAAGGAGAAAAAAAAACAGCAAAGTTAAAAAAAAAAAAAAAAGGAGCAAACCAACAGAAAGTAGATCTTACACTACCAACTGTAAACCTATTATTAGGGATGAGCTGGGGATGCAGCTTGCTTGCCTAGCATGCACGAAGCCCTGGGTCCCATCCCCTAGACCATACAATCAGGGTGCTGCAGGTCTGTAATCCTAGCACTTGATAGGTGAAGGCAGGAACATCAGGAGTTTGTGGTTATCCTGGACTACGTAATGTGTTTGAGGCCATCCTAGGGTATATAAGACAGAAAAAGGCAGGGGGAAATGAAGTCCCTTATGTTTTAAAAGAAATTTACTTCATCTACATAGATATAAAGAGACTAGGTATCTGGTTGACTAGCAGGTTTGAAAACATAAACTAATAAAATTGAGATGATCCTAGAAATGGGCCCACTGACCAACAGCAAGGATCATGTAATAAAATTTAGATAAAAAAATTTGAATTTGAAATTTTTTTTAAATGTTTTGAAAGAAAAAACTATACTTTTTTTTATATACTTACTTATGCTGATGCACAACATAACTGAGCTTTATAATTGATAGTTTCACATTTAGCCCAATTTCTGGCTTTTTATCACTTCTGACAACTTGTCTGTCAATTCTGGTGCCAATACACAGTGCTATGAGAGCTAGCTATAGGGGCTGGGCCTATCTCTCAATAGTCGTGGGATGAAACTTTGGAACCAGCTTCCTTCCCACATTAAACCTTCCCTGGAGCCACAACCGCTGTAGCCCATGGTTTTTTCCTTGTAAAATTTTCATCATATTAAATATGATTTTATATTTTTCTTTTTTCATTTTCATATTAGTGTGCATGTTTTTTTGCCTGTGTGTGAGCTCATGTGTGGGAGTTATATTTGTAACACATGTATAAGGCCTATGGGGGCCCAAGGTAATGTCAGGGATTCTTTGACAGACTCTCTTAGTCAAACCCAGAGCTTGAAGACATGGACTAGTCTTGCTAGCAAATTTAGGTGTGTTGATAGACAACTGCAGTGCAGGCTGCTCAAAGCTGAGGCAGGGAGCCTGCTTGGAGTGGGTTCAAGGCCTGTTGAGACTTCATAGCAAGACCCTGTCTCAGCACGTCTGAAAAGAACATTCCTAATGGCTCCTTGCCTTACTCTGATGCTTCAGGCCATAGGTGCATAAAGCACAGGCTTCCCAAGGGTCAGCGCTGCATGAGGAGCTGCAGGAGGAAGTGTGTTTCTTCCTCCTTCACCCACCTCAGCCTCCTTTCGGGTTCCCTACCGCATCACCCTTCCCTGGTACCGCATCACCCTTCCCTGGTACGGCTCACCCTTCCCTGGTACCGCATCACCCTTCCCTGGTACCGCATCACCCTTCCCTGGTACCGCATCACCCTTCCCTGGTACCGCATCACCCTTCCCTGGTACCGCATCACTCTTCCCTGGTGACTTTTCTTACATTTGTTTACTATCTTTCTATGTTATTAAACCTTGGATAACACATTTAGACAATAAATTTTTACTATGGTAAAAATTATGGTATGGTAAAGATTATTTTATTTTGAATCCTAACTTTATGTCTAATATCATACTAGAATTTTTTAAAAATCACTAAAGGCTTTAAAAAAATAAAATCTTAAACTGAAAAACATTCATTCTGGTCATAGCAACTTAAAGTAAATCACTAAAACTTTTAAGGGAAAAGCTAAAATTCAAGAACTATGAAAAAGTCACATTTCAAGGTAAAAACAAAATTCATGTTGTTTTTGAGTTTTTTGCCTTCTATTAATGTCTTATGGAAAACATTGTTTACACTCCATTAATGTTTTTTCATTTAACAATTTATTTTAAAAGTTTTTTTTCCATATATACAACTGCTCTCCCTCCCTCCTCTCAGTCCTCCCTCAGCCTCCTCCATCCCATCCCCGATCCACTCCCCAAGGAGGGAAAGGAGTTCTAGGGTGGGTCAGCTCAGGCTGGCATATCCAGTTGAGGTAGGTCTGAGTTCCTCACCCCAGTATGAAGGTGTTCCTCTGTAGGGACACATTCCACTAATGTTTTATGGAAAACCCAGGGCCTCACTTTTATAGCGCGGCTGGCCTTCACCTTGTGGCACTCCTCCCATACTTCCATAGCATTCTGGAATGACAAGCATGTGGCACCTGTGTAGCTCCATTACATTTTTTTACAAAGGTAAAGGGCAGAAGGAAATTAACAGCTAGGCAGTAGTGGCACAGGCCTTTAATCCCAACACTCTGGGAGACAGAGGCAGACAGATCTCTGTGAGTCTGATCTACAGAATGAGTTCCAGGACAGTCAGGAATACAGAGAGAAATCCTGTCTCAACACCTCCTACCCTGAAAAAAAGAAAATTAACAATTTTTTATAAAATCCTAACATGATGCCAAAAAGGCTAGGAACTAAGAGGCAGTTTGGGAGAATGGTAATGTGGTTTAGCCAGTAGACTGCTTGCCTAGCCTGAAGCCCCAAGTTTGATATTTGCAACTGCAGGACTTGGGAAGTTGAGCCAGGAGGATCCAAAGTACAAGGCCTCCACATTGAGTCAAAGGCAATCCTGCGATACCTGAGGCTTTGATAAACTGCTTATACTGTGAATAACTAAAAGAATTCACTTGAAATCTTGAATAGGGCTGTTAATCTCAATTCTTTAGTGTGATGTGGCCATTCACACAGCAGCTCTATGTTTTTAGTGTATACATTTTCACATGTAAGTGTGGGCATGTGGCTCAGATGGCAACTCTGTCAGTCCCCCACTTAAACCTTGAGGGTCATTTGCTGTTTACCTCTCTGCAAGTCAGAAGACCCAGCCTGTGAGCTGCTGGGGATTTTCTTGTCTTTGTCTCCCACCTCATCATAGAAGCGCTTGGGTTGCAGAAATGTGGTCCTGTGTCTAGTTTTTCTTGGGCTCTGTGGATCTGAATGTAGGCCTTCATACTGAAGCCATCTCTCTAGATTCACCTTCTGGTAAGGATTTGAACAAGCAAATGACACAAACTCGACATTGCTGGCAGAAAATGTTTGCACAGCTAATTATTGAAAACAATAAGGAGGTTTCTGAAAAGATTAGAAATAGTAAATATATTTACTCACTATACAGAGGTGGGAAATGGGTAGGGGTTATATGTGTGTGAAGATACCTTGAGCCAAGGAACGCAGGGCCAGGTCAGGCAATGTGGCAACTCCACCACAAAATTAGCCATTATGTAGTGACACACACCAGTAACCTGAGCACTCAGCAGGCAGAAGTGGAAGGCTCACTGAGTCCATCCTGGGTTCTATAGTGAATGATAGCAAGCTGGGCTACATAGCAAGACTTCATTCTTAGCAAACCCATTTGGTGTATATATCCAAACCAATTTATAAAACAAAACAAAAAATACCCTATACTCTCTTTTAACACTATTCACAATAGCAACCCTCCTCCCAAAACCCTAAGTGTTCATCAACTGATCAAATTAAAAAAAACTATTCACAGTAGAATAATTTTCAGTCATAAAAAGAAAACCTAGCACTCTAATTGTGGATGTCCTTAAACATTCTTTACAATTTTTTTATTATATATGTGTGCATGTGTGCAAACATGCATGAGCAAATGGTGCACATGTGGGAAATCAGAGGACAACTTGCTTGAGCAGGTTCTCTTCTATCATGTGGGTCCTGACCACAGCCTCATCCATATGTGGATATAAAGGTTGGTCTGATCTGTCAGCTCACACCTGCAGTTCCAGCACTTGGGAGCCTGACATAGGAGTTTGAGGCCAGCCAGGGCTATGCATTGAATAACTAGGCCATCCTGGGTTAGAGTATAAGACCTTGTCCCCACCCCCAAAAAAACAAGAAATAACATAAAAAAGTTGATTTTGCAGGTGTAGTGCAATGATGTTAGCAGAGGCTGAGGAGGCTACAACAATGATGGTGGCTATAAAGGCATAATTTGGCAGAAGCAAGTTCTGGTGTGCTGTCACACAATGCAGTAACCACACTGAACAACGTTGTCCCATGCATTTCATAAAGCTAGGGTGCAGGAACATGCCTTTTATCCCAGTACTCAAAAGACGGAGGCAGGATTCCTACAAGTTCAAGTGCAGTCTAATGGCTGGAGCTATAAATCACTGGAAGAACATTTGCTTACTTATGGATACAAGCCCTGAGGTTCAATCCTTAGTACAAAACAAACCAAATATCTACAAGAGTTCAAGGTCAATCTGGGTTAAATGGTAAGATTGGAAGAAACAAAAAATCCCAACGGGCAGGAGAGACATAATTTGGCTCTCAGCATCTACTTAGGGCAGTTCACAAAACCACCTAAGGGAGATCTAGTACCCTCTTCTGTCTTCTATGGGTAATGCACTCACATGCATAAAGTCACACAGACACACATTATTTTAAAAAATGAAAGGTAAATTTGTATAGTAAAATGCTACATGGCCTTTTAGGGGACCAGCAAAACAAGATGGAGTCTTCCTGTTGTCTGGTCCTCCTCATAGCAAGGTGAAAGTTGGGACAAGCCAGTTACTAGCATGAATAGCAGATGTTGGAAGAAAAAAAAAAAATCACATGTACCATGAAGGGGCAGAGATATTTTTAATGGTTAAATTAAATACAAATACCTAGCAGTGCCTAGCAAATAGTAATTTAAAAAACTAACCTCTTTACTGGCTGATATTTCAAGTTGTCCCCCAATCTGCACACTTCCGCATTCACATACAAAATAAAATCTTTATCATTGATGTGGAGATGGAAACTGGGGTTGGACTTTTCATCCCACCCTGCGTCGCTATTGTTTGTGGCATAGTTACATAAGCTTCTGGACAACCTCTCATCTCTACCTTCCATCTCATTGTAGGAGCACTGGAATTACAGGAGCACATGAGGCCTCTGGCTTTACTTGGGTTCTAGGGATTCAAACTCAAGTCCTCAGGCTTATGGAAGCATTTAACCCACATCTTCAGATTTTGAGTGTTTCTTAAATTCATTCAAGGCTTTCACTTCTGTTGAGCACTCAGCATACCAGCACAGTTTGAGGGTTACATGGCAATTGGGGCAGGGACAGGTTCTGTGGATGCTGGCTGATAAAAAGGTATAGGCCACGAGAAAACAATGGAAAGGACTAAGGTGGCCAAACACCAAGAGATGAATCTGGAAAACTGCCCTTGTAAAGGAACAACACCTTCAGGTGATTAGTAGTCAGGAAACCCATGGAGATGGACTGTACCTAAACTGAAAGTCAGGTAAGAATGAGCACAACGTGAACAATTTTGGTTAAGATTGGATAGTTCTGGGTACCAAATCTTCAATGATTAAGAGCATAATTTAGCTGCACTATCTCAAAGTGGCAGTATGTTGCATGTAGGCTGAAGTAGTCAGGACATACTACTCCTGACAACAGGAAACAAACAAGTTTGACTGGCATCATCGTAGGGCAGAGCCATCAGCAGAGTTAATTGGGCTCAATGGCACCATCTCCAAAATGAACTTGGGCCTGATTGACTTTCACAGCCTTAGCACTTGTGTTACTTTTCTTTAACCCAGTTTCAGGAGCTGGAAAGATGGTGCAGTGGTGACTGTGCTTGCGGCTCTTGCACATGACCTGAATTTGGTTCCCAGCATCCACATCAGGTAGTTCACAACTACCTGTAACTCCAGCTGGTTAGAGGGCTCCAATGCCCTCTTCTGCTTCGACAGAGACACACACACACTTAGAATTTGAAAGGTACATGTTGCCTTAAGAATCACCTTCAAGCGTCTTGACTCAAAGCTGAGAACCAGCAATTATATGGAGTACAGCACCCTGCTGTTGGAGTAAACCCTTTGTTTCTACTACCAAATTCTCCTCAGTTCCTTCCTGCATATCACCTTAGGATAACAGACCAGCAGTTTCTTAACCATGGATTGTGAAAAGCCCTATTCTTAACAGTGTCCCCAAATCCTTTTGGTGCCATCGTTGGGTTCCTGAAGCTGCAGTGAAGGAGACCCCTGCCAGTCTCACTCCCATTTCCTTTTGTCAGTGCGGCAGAGGACAGGCACAATTACTTGGCTTAAATAACTTGTTTCTTCAAGGAATTTAGTATCAGCCTAGAATTCCAAGAAAATCCAATGGCTAGTAAAGAGCCTCATCTCTAAGATTTAAGCACCCACCCCCTTTATAGAAAACCAACTTCTAATTACTAGAAATGGAGATCTACCAGGCTCCTCAAGTACATGTTCAACGTTTAGAATTCTGTCTATTCAGTTTGACTTACAGGCTGGAAAATGTTGGAAAGAGAGAAAATGAGATACTATTGTCCTTAAATAATGTACAACTTTAACATGTGAAAAGTTTACTGAAAACTTTTATTGTAATCAAAAAGTGACATAACGGGGCTGTAATGAGTTCAGCAAATCATTCTGCTGATATTTTTGAACCGATACCAGCATTTGCCAGGCAATTAAAAAAATTCAAATGTGAAAATTTCACAGTACAGTAAACTCCACCCCAACTAATTAATGGTGGTTAAAAATAATAGGCCCTAGCAAAACCTCTCATGTTCCATGGTCACAACTCACAATTCTGTACAAAAGTTCGTTATAAAGCTCTGATGTAAAAATGAAATAATCAAGCAGCAAATACTTTAAGTGCAGCACAGGGTCTTCCATTCATTATTTACAAGGCTGGAATCTCTTTACATTATAACAGTTTAATACAGATGACTTAGTAATTAAGTCAATTAAAACATCCGTCCTTCACACAGTGACAGATTTCACTTTTTGGTCATCTTTCTCCTTGTCCTTGTCCTTGCTCTTCTTTGCCTTCTTCTTCTTGTGTTTGTGTTTCTGGCTCTTCTCGGCATCCCCGTCCACACCCACATGCTTCTTATGCTTCTTGTGCTTTTTATGCTTCTTGTGCTTTTTCTTCTCTTTCTTCTTCTTCTTCTTCTTGCTATCTTGGCTTCCTGCAGAGCTGGCACTGCTGCTGTGGCTTCGGGTCTGGCTACCGGAAGGGCTGTGACTTCTACTTGGACTAACACTGGGGCTGCTCTGACTCTGGCTTCTGTCCACACCTGGCTGGCTGACTGCTGCTACATTCAAAATCTCTTTTGCTTTCTCTGATGTTTTCTCTTTCAAGTCCTTGGAGACACCAGTGACAGCTTCCTCTTCCTTCATAGACACATTACTCTCACTGTCACTCTCGTTATAGTCTGGTTCAAAAGCAGCCTCATCAGTCTCTCTAGTTAGATCAGAAGAAAGCCGAGAGGAATGACTGAACTGGGGTTTTGGCTTGATAGTGCTCTTATCAATCTGCCCAGCAACCAGCTCTTTCTCAACTGGAGGATCTGGTGGGTTAGGTATATATGGCAACTTGCTGCCACTGGACTCTTTGCCATTTCGAGCCTCAGAAGCATGCTTCTCCCGTTCCTTCCCAGAGTTTTTATCTACAGACTTTGTCTCTTCACATGAGCGTTTGGTATCATAGGGGGCTTTATGATCATGCGGCTTTTTGTCTCTTGGGGGACTAGAATTACTTTTTTTGGACTCTGTCCCCTTCTTAGGCAAATCTCTTTCCTCCCTCGGCTTATTTTTCTGTCCAGATGAAGAATCTTTACTCCGAGGAGGAGAGTCCTTCCTTCTTCCTAACTCACTTCTCTCATCTCTTCGTTTGGAACCAGCACTTTCTCTGCTGTCATGGTCCATTTTCTTGTCTCTACCAGGAGTGAAGTCTTTATTTGAGGACCCACGAACAGATTCATGCCTATCTGAAGTCCTAGTCTCTTTGGAAGACTGAGACAGAGTCTTAGAATTTCCCTGTTCACTCTGACGGTCTGCGGTGCTCTCTTTCTCTGGCTGAGAGCTGCTCTTCCTCTTGTCAGGGAGTTCCTTCTCTAACACTGAGTGATCTCTGTCCTTGGTTCTCCCCTTCTCACTTGATGCAGAGCCTTTTGAGCTTTTGACCTCGTGCTGAATCACTTCATGGCTCACCTCTTTGGTGAGCTTCTGAATTTTCTCTGACTGCTCACTTTCTTTCTCAGGGTACTTGACTGTAGCTGATGGTCTAGTAGTAACATTTTTTATAATACTAGATGGTTTCCCTACACTCTGTATAGGTTGTGTAGATTTAACATCTTCTTCTTCAGATTCAAAGTCATCTTTATCCCATTTGGACTGAGGAACCTGGATCATAATTATAACATCTTCAGCAGGAGCTGTATTATCATTATTATATTCCTCCATAGTTTTAATGACTGTTCTCTTTGTATCTGTCTTTTCTTCAGATTTCCGCACAGGACTGCCTCCAGTTGAGCTTGTGCTAAAATAAATGAATGCACTTTTAATTAATGAAACATTAATAAGATAAAACATTAATAAGAGAAATTTTTAAAAAGCTATCTTAAAATGGATATCTTTTTAGTTTAAAAAATTAAATTATGTTGTAAGAAACACACATACGATCAAACTATAAAAACCAATGTGGCTCACCTCCCCCCATATCTTCCTATAAGCTAGCCTGAAACAATGCTGCAACTAGGCTAGTCTGTGCAATTCCCACCATACAGACTTTTAACAACATAAACATCTAAGATCAAAGGACATCATGTCCCCAAAGGGATCCGTCTCCTGAGCCCATACCTGGTGTAATCCACAAGCGTAGAGCTGGAGCCTTCAGTCCCCACCACCTTCCGTTTGGCCTTTCCCTTGACTTTTTCCTGTTTAACTTTGCTAGACGTTGACTCCATTTTCTCAGAGGGTTCTTTTGTAGTAGAGGTATTTTCTGCACTTCCAATTTTCTTCCCAGTTTCTCTGTTGAGTTTGATTTTTTTGGCTGGGGCAGTTGATGCAATCTTGTCCTTTTCTGGGGTCCTTTCTAGCTTCTCAACATCACCTTCCATTTTGCGCTTTGGCGATGGTTTTACTATTTCAGCTCCTTCTACTTTAGAGATTTTCATTGAAGATGACTCAAAATCTTTATCCATATTCTTTTCTTCAGTTTTTCTCTTTCTTTTCTCTCCTTTGCTATCAAGTAGTTTATTTTTCTCAAGCTTCTTGACCTTTTCATCCTTACTGGTTGGCTTTTCTGACTTGATGTCTTTGGAACAGTCCTTTTTCACCTTCTCCTCCTTGACTGGCTTTGTCTCCGGGTGTTCTTTCACAGATTTAGAGTGGGCTTTTCTGGGAGTTCCAGTGACCTTGTCATCCTTCTGAGAGGAAGCTTTTACAGAGTCAGTCTTTGCAGCCTCCTCTTTGGCTTTTTTAAGTGGAGGCTCAGACCTAGGAGATTTCTCACGCTCTCCATCTACCTTTTCTTGGGGTCCTTTAGAAGGTTTTAAAATATTTTCTTTCTTGGCTGTAGCAGACCCATCACTTTTCCGTTTGGTCTTGTCACTTTTTACTTTTGGCTTATCTTTTTCTCTCTTGTCTTTTTCAGATACTGATTTGAAAGTGATAGATTCTGCATCCATTGGTTCATCCCTAACAGGTGTAGCATCATCTCTACTTGGGAGAACAAACAGTGTATCTGTCTTAGTGTCATCAACACCTGATGATTCCCTGGACTTCCTGGATGTCTCTAACAGCTCAGGGTTCAGAAAGCTCTCACTCTCCTCCCCTTTTCTTCGTTTTCTGTGTTTCTTATGCTTGTTTCCTTTATTGTCTCCTGGAATGTTCTCACTCTCCTTCTCTTTTGATTTTGTATTATCTTTCTGATTGTGACTATCTCTGGTTGAAAGCTTTTCTGGATAGTTGCCACCTAGATTTCTATTTCTATGACTTTGTCCAACAGCATAGTCCTCTCTGCGCCCTCTTGTGAAGGGTGAATTTCTGACATGAAGAGGTAAGAGTCTCTCTGGAGAGAAATCCTCTCTGGTGGCTGAGGGTCTGGGCTGTGCCCCCACAGCATACCCTTTGTAGTACTTCTCATACCACTCTCGGTATTTCCTCTCCCATTCCCGGTACCGTTCTTTTTCAAATGGGTCTCTAAAGTCAACACTCCGCCCGTAATAGGCTTTGATGTCATAAGGGGGTGGAACTTCTCTGTATCTATTAAAATACTCACGCTCTGTTTCTCCTTGAGGTACATTACGTTTAGTAGGAGACTGACCCCTAAATGCTTGAGGAGATCTTGATCGTGAATGGTAACGTCTATATGGAGGTGACCTTGACCTAGACCGGTGATATCCATGAGATCTGGATCGTGAACGGTAATTACGGCTCTTGCCTCTGCCTCTCCTGGGATATGGGGGTGATCGTGAATAGGAGCGAGAGTGTGAGCGGCTGAAGGATCGAGAGTAAGAACGTGACCGTGTTGAGCCAGATCTTGACTTTGAGTAAGTATATGAACTTCTTGAATATGATGAACCACTATAGGGAGATTTAGACCTAAAAACAAAAACACAGTTGATGGTTGAGAAATATATACAAAGTAAAAACAGATTATAACATTGCTTTTCTCAGTTTTATCTTTCTTTGTATTAAGTTTCATCTTAGATGATTAAAGAGGTACAGTGACCTTTATTGGAATGGAATAAAGTACATAAATCACTTGTTACAAAACAAAAGGCAAGTCTTAACAACCAGAGTGGAGTGCATTAATGTACCACGAGTTTTATGAGCTTATTAACATTAAACAAATGCCAATTAAATTTAAATTTCCTGTCTGATTATTTAAGCTACAAGTCTATTTCTATCTTACACTAGTCAATAATCTTGCTTGCTTTAAAAGGTATCACATTTTAAATGTAAGTCTAGAAAACAAACTTCCAGGGAACTTGTGTAATTCAGTTTTTTTCTATCAATGTAACGACATGTACTCTACCACTGCTTTTTCCACACAGGTTAATGTTCCAGCAAGAAGCTGTAGCCTTATGGCAAAGGCCCTAAGAATGCTCTCTGGCTAGTTCCCTATGTCTTTCCTTCCATAAACATTTCCCATTCATTTCATATTATAAATAACTTCAAGGGACAAGGACACTTTAGTCCCCATAAATGCTAGTTCTACACAATAGAATTTACACTGAGACATTATTTTAATGGACATATTGGGGAATAAGCTACATCTCCTCCATTCTATAAAACTAGACCGAATCAGAAAAATCTCATAAGTGCAGTGTTATTTATATCCATAGGTAATCCCTGGATATTCAAAGTCCCATTTGTAATTCTGTTGTGAAGGCTTGCAAAACACTAACCTGGAAAATGAGCGCCTACGCTCCTTTTGAATCTTTTTGTATTCCATCAATTCCTTAGCAAAATCATTTGTAAACTCATCTAGCTTGGACTTTTTCTTTTCCCTAGTAAAATAAAGTTAAAGAGTGAAAGTTAACAAAAACCATTAAGAAAACTAACAAGACAAATGTAATTAGACCATGAATGAAATGAATGAAATTGCCATTAGTTTTCTACTTTAAAACTATAAATAACTAGGTATCCCTGAGGAAGTTGCTTGTATGGCTTTGGTTTAAATTTTAGGTGAATTTTCTTTACTAACTGGAAACACTGGAAAATGTTTCCAAAATACCTATTTAATGTTGTATCAGAAAATGAAAAAAGTGTATGATAATTTCAAATGAAAATACTCACTCTTCCTTTAGTCTCCGTTGTTCTCTATAGAATTCTTCCCTGGACAAGGGTGGTGCTTGCGTTGTAGGGATGGAATTTGAATGAGCAGTCTGCACTCCTGACGATACCCAAGGTGTTGAGATATTGGCAGGAGCTGGTGGAAACCCTGGAGGAGGGACACTATATCCTGCAGGTGGGGGCTGGCCAGGAGGAAACTGTGGAGAAAACTGGGGGGGAGGTACACCTGGAGGAAGAGGAAGCGTATGGGGAGGCGGCGGGTACAAAGGAGGTGGAGGAACAGGCACAAAGACTGGTGTTGCTGGTAGTGACGGGCCTTGAGTCCTCTGGGATCTTTCGCTGTGGTGTCGCCCTCGGTTTATGCTTCTGGAGAAATAAATTCCAAGGTATTATACCTTTAAATTAAATTCCTCTGAGACAAATATTTTCTGTTCTTAATTATTTTCCAAAGTATAAAAAATAAAATAGAATCAACCACTCTAGGCACAAATGCAATTAAGATGTTTTTGGACATATTAACTCTCCAGACCAGGCATGGTGGGACAAGTCTATAGTCTCAACTATTCAGGAGGCTGGGCAGTCACTTGAGTCTTTGAGTTTGAGACCAGCTTGGGTAACATAGCAAGAACTTGCCCAGAACAAAAATCAACTGTATTTCAAAATTCTGGGTCCTCTGCAAGAGCTAAACTACCTCTCTAGCCCAAGATTCTAATTTTTAAGGCCACTTAGCAACTGAAGGGAAAAATATATTTTGAAGGAAGTGACAGGTTAACATGGCTGTGACCTAGTTGTCCCCCAAATGTCTTTCCAGACCCAAAGTATACATTAAAAACCACTGTAACTTCCCTTTGGAGGAAATGGGTGAAGACCAAACAAAACAGAATCATACTAATTCCAATATTTGTAATCACAACTGAAACTGTCAATGTTTTTCCTTATAAACAAAAGTAATAGTACTAAAATTTCTGAATTGTCTCAAAATATTTGAGTGTGCTTTTGTTAAACTAATATGTGTGTGTGTGTGTGTGTTTTTTAACACAACAGGAATGGTATATAATAGCAGCAGAAGGTATTTACCCTTAAGTGCGCTCAGAAGCATGAATTAGTACACATCACCTTCTTTTAATGCAATCTAGCTAGGAAAAAAAAGCAGCTAACTCTCATATGATTAGCAATTTTGAAAGGAGCACTAGAATATCTGGAAGTCTTTGGACCCTAATTTAAATAACAACTACCATAGTAAAACCTATAGCTTCTTAACACCCTGAGCTTAAGAACCCCTAATGAATATCCTGGCCTTTCTTTTGAAAAAGAGAGGGTGGGGAAAGACTGAGACAGAAAGAAACACAATTTTTTTTTCCATCTGGGAGCTGAGCCGGTTAACTCTCATAAGCTGTACTCAGTCATGTACTGATAAAGATCAAGTAATCTCTGGAAGGGACAGAAAGGACAGAGCCTAGAGCAGCAGACATGACTCCATGAGTGCCTAAGAGGGCTTGCACAAGTGCAAGGAGCTGAGCTCAAACACCAGCACCCATGATGTGGGACAATGCTTTTGTATACTGTAAATATTTGTCGCTGTAAATTTCGGTTTAATAAAACGTTGATTGGCTAGAAATTAGGCAAGTATATTAGACTGGAAGTATAGGCAAGGAGACCACACAAGGAGAATTCTGGGAAAAGAAAGAGCAAAGCATAAGCCAACCAGTTGCAGAGAAAGCAAGACAAGAATGCTGAACCGAGGGGGCTGGAGAGATGGCTCAGCGGTTAAGAGCACCGTCTGCTCTTCCAGAGGACCCGGGTTCGATTCCCAGCACCCACATGGCAGCTAACAACTGTCTGAAGTTCCAGTTCCAGGCAAACACCAAGGCAAATAAATAAATAAATAAAGTTAAAAAAAAAAAGAAAGCTGTTGTTTTTTTTTTTTTAAAAAAAAAAAGAATGCTGCACCGAAGAAAAGGTACCAAGTCATGTGGCTAAACATGGATAAGAATCATGATGTTGAAGAGTAACAGTTAGCAAGTAATAAACCTGAACCACTGGCCAAACAGTTTAAAGACTTTGTGTGATTATTTGGGACTGATGACTGTGAGACTGGCCAGGCAGAACAGAGAAACTTCTGACTATACATGCATGCCTACATTTATCAAAATTGTTGGGAGAGGCAGACAGAGGACTGCTGGGGCCTGTTCCCTACCAATGTAGCTCCAGTTTTAGCTAACTTTTCTCAAAAGAATAAGGCAGGGAGGGAGTAACAGAACACAGTACCTGATATTCTCCATGGGTTCTGTAAGCATGCTTGTTCCCTTACATACCAAAGATGGAGACTTAAAATTTTTCTCTTCTCCACTATGCTTTTCTATATTCCCTCCTCCTTTCCCTCCCTCCCCAGACAGGTCTTGTAATGTCATCAGGCTAGCATCCAACTCACAATCTGCCTGCCTCAGCCTCCCAAATGCTGGGTTTACAGGTGTGCACTACACTTAGCAACAGTTTTTTTCAAAATGAGATTTTGTTCTGCATCTGCTGAGACTGAACCTAGGGCCTTACATATGCTAGGCGAGCAATATAATCCCAGGTTCCTAGATTACTTAAGAACATCTGCTAAAGAGAATGAAGGAGAATAAATGTCTTCTTCCTCATTGCTTCCGTGTTTATCTTTACCCAATGTGCCATGGGGTTATTTTCCAAGAGGTTTAGCATGCTTACCTATAACAACTTCTTTCCCCTCTTCTAATTTGTTGTGGTGGAGAAACCAGATACCCAAGCTTGTTGGAACTGTGAAACATGTAGAAAGAGAAAAATACAACTGAATATTTCTTCTTAGGAATAACATACAACCTATCAGTGCCCATACTTAAAAGTATCTATTATAACTGTTTTGAAAATGTTTTCCTAATCTTGAACTCTTAAAATTGTTCCAGAAGAGATCTAAGCAAATAATATTCTCTATTTTCATTAGCACTTGATAAACTTACTGTTTAGAAAAGGGACCTTTAATCTGAAAGGCTCTATGTAGTTATTTTACATCCTTGAGTAGAATACTATGAGTGCTATAAATGTAAAAAAAAAAAAACGAAGGCTGAGAAGCCTACATATTCACAGTTCAGTACCCAGTCAATAGATGCCAACTTAGGTGTGTCTGTCTCTAAATTTCGTTTTCTACTGATATATTCTGTTAATCTCAGTCTATTTCTCTATAGAAAATTTGGTTTATCTAAACAAAAACATCAAAGTCTCACAGAAATATCTGCATAAATTAGAATATTAAATACTCTATTTTTTAAAAAACATTTAATGCTTTGTGTATGAACATTTTTTCTACATGCATGTCTGCATGCCAGATGCACACCTGGTGGCCTTAGAAGTTTCAGAAGACAGCATTTAATACCCCGGAGCTGAGTGACAGATAGTTATGGTGCTTGGAATTGAATCCAGATCCTCTTAATCACTCTGCCATCTCTAGTCCAAATCTACTAATTTTTAATGCTATAAAGCATCCTAGAGACATCAATATTCTTTGTGTATCAGAGCAGAAAAATCACATGCTGTAGATTTCAGTAACTATTAACAAGTCAGGAAAAAAAAAAAAGAGGAACTGTATGTGGTAGACATTAACTTTACAATGTTTACTTACTAAATTAAATTTTGGTCATTCAAATGAGAGAGAGATTTCAACCTTTTAGAGAAATAAAAATCTAAAAAACTTTTATGTGGGATCAACTTACTACTAATTTGAGGTTCTGTCAAGATCCCTATGTTCTAAGGCAGTAAGGACGTATCTGTGCATTTTAATATTTTGGAAAAGAATTCGAAGGTGGTCTCTGCAATGGTTTTAACTTAATGTGAATTTCACTTTTTGAGATTTATGACTATTTGAAAACTTTATAGACAAGCCAGGAATCCTGGAAATACTGAAAGAATTAAGAAAAGGGTATTACGAATGCATTAAATGTTCAAAAAGTCTATTCTATTGGTTTTTATTTTAACCACAAAACACTTAACCTTATAAAGTTAAATTTTATTAAACTTATATAGACTGTACACAGCACTATCCAGCAAAGAGAAGTCAAAGATGCAATATTAGTTCAAATTGGATAAAAATTAATCATTGTGCCTCTGGTACTACTGTAAGTATTTACCTAAAGCACTGGGTAGTGCTAATGATCTCCATGTGTAGTTTGCCTTTGCTGAATTGTGTATTACGCATCTTTTACCACATATAGTACATAAGGAGCCAATCAACTATATTACTGAAGGAATGTCAGTTAAGAAGAGTATGAGTAAAGCTTTGGGGAGTCAAATGTGATGGGATGGGGACAAAGCTCCAGGGAAGAATGCTTCCTTAGTATGCTGAAGCCCTGGGTTCAATTCCCAGTAAAACACACACACAGACACAGTTATGTTTACATTTTCAATTGTATGAATGTCAGTGTCCCTAGCCCCCAAGTTTTTCAATGTTAAATACATTTATTCATTCAGAAAATTGAAAATACAAATTTGAATTGTGTAATAAAAAGTATACTAATCTGACATATTTAAAGGAGTTTACAATAAAACAATTCAGCAAGTTCCTGTCTAATTTGTAGTCTCCACTTTTTAGTTCTAAGGCAAGTAAGTATCTGAAGGTTATTTTGAATATGTACTCACTGTTCCCACCCTGGCCGACCACCTCCCGGACGAGCAGCATTTATTCTTACTGGACCTTATAAACAAACAAACAAAAAAATGAACGTGAGATTCACTGCTAATTATTTCTCAAAGATAAAAGGATCCAAATCAAACTAATGTTACTCACCAGTTGTGGGGATCAACTGTCCATGTAATAATGACTGTCCCAACAAAGATGGAGTTCCGAGGACAGGCACTTGGTAACCCTTTTGGAATAACCACAAAAAACAAAAAAACAAAAATCAGAAATAAGTCAAAGCAAAAGTCAAATCAAAACAAAACAACTGCAAAAAACTATATTCTAAAGCCAGTAAAATTTACCTTTTCCTCCATAAGAGCAGTAATTGCAATTGAGGAGGCTCCCTTAGAATGTTCTGATGCAAGGGCAGCAGCTGGTAATAATTTATTATCAGAATCTCTAGAAAACAATGTTACATAGCAAAATGTCATCAAGGTAGATAACAAGTAAAATGATACAATCACTAACACTGCATATCTATATCCTGCATTAAAATGAATTAACAATTAGGTAAGTAAAAGGACAGGTTGTAAAGAGCTCTTTATACATGCCATACAGTCTCAGCCAGTGAGATACTTTATAGGCCTTTGTACTCAGGCCTAACTGGAATTTGATCCTCAGAGCCTACAAGATGGCACTAGAGAACCAAGTCCTTACAGCTGTTTTTTTTTATTTTTACACACATGGCTGGGGCAGCCATGTGCCAACACATACACATACACTAAGGAAAAAAAAAAGATTGCCTGTAGAAATGCTATGTGATACATAAATGCAAAAATTTAAGACTTGAAAATAAGAAAGTCAAGAGGGCACTTTATGGGAGGACAGTAAGAAAATTCTCTTTATTACCTTATTTCTTTTATTGATTAAATAAAGGCTACACTAACACTGGGATACCTTATATATGTAAAGATTTCACCCTTTAGATTTTCCTTCAGTGTGTATGAAACAGGACTTGACATCTTTGCTTTAATAAAACTTGATTGATTGATTTTATTTTATTTTTAATTTTTTTTTTAAACTTTATTTGCCTTGGTGTTTGCCTGGAACTGGAACTACAGACAGTTGTTAGCTGCCATGTGGGTGCTGGAAATCTAACTCGGGTCCTCCGGAAGAGCAGACGGTGCTCTTAACCGCTGAGCCACCTACCTCTCCAGCCCCTAAAACTTGATTGACTGATTTTTAAACTCATTCGAGATCCACCTGTCTTTGCCTCCTGAATGCTGGGACTGAAAGCATGTGCTGCCACCACCACCATGCTGCAATTTAGTTATTTCAATAAGCACAGGGGTCCATTAGTTATTAATTTAGGGGATAGAGAGAGATGGCTCAGTGGTTAAGAGTACGTCTAGAGACCCAGGTTTGATTCCCAGCACCCCTATAATATACTCACAATTAACTATAAGTACATTCTAGGGGATCAAACACTCCCCTTTGCCACTGCAGAAATAGACATATATGCAGGCAAAACACTCATACACATAAAGTTAAAAATTAGAAGACCCCCCCCACACACTTTAATTTTAGCAATCAGGAGGCACCCAGAGGCAAATCTCTTATGAATTTAGTGGTCAGCCCTGGTGTCTACATACTAAGACTCTACCTCAAAAACAGCAACTATATCAAGAAAAACCTGTACCACTGACTTCAATTGCCTTCAAAAATAACATATAGACTTACCGAAAAGGGCCATCTGACTTTTCTGAATGGACTGATATAGACACTGTTGCAGTTATATCAGGTACTGGAGCTGGGGCAGAAGATGAATTTCCAGGCACAGAAGGAGCCAAGGAAGATGGATTTGAAGTTAATGAAGATATAGAGGGAGTTGGGTGAGCTGAGGAAGATGTCACTGGAATCATCAGAGGATCCTGCTGTCTTGATATTGGAGATCTCATCAAAGGCTGCAGGTTCCGCTGAATAAGTGGTCTTGGTGGTGGTATTGGGGGTGGGGGCGGAGGTAACTGTTTTCGTAGTCTTTTTGTATAGCCAGTTTCATTTTTGAAGTTATTAACAGCCTACAGAAACCAAACACAAAAATTCAGAGTATCATTCATTTAAATGAGGTCAATCAGTGAAAATGCTAATGATACTTTGATGTAGAAAGATACAAAAGCTACCTGTCGTAAAAACTTGTTGGCAATTAAAGCATCAGGAGAAACATCATTCTGATGACATGTTGGACATGTATGTTCATCTGACTCCAGGAGTGCTGTCCTAATACCTATATATGATAAGATGTTAAGCATGAGGTGGCATGGTAGGAACTTGATGTTTATAATTATTAAAGAAAACCTATACTTCCCAGACCTAAATCATCAGACTCTTTTGTTTCAAATACATACCCCAAAAGAATAAAAAGAAGAAAAGCAACTTAGTGGAAACCATAAGAGGGGAGTCTGATCTTCTGGAACTAGTTACATGAGTGCTGGGAACAGAACCCAGCATCCATTGGAATAGTAGGCAATGTTCTTAACGGCCATCTCTCCAGACTAAATACATTTCTCTTGAGACAAGGTCTATACTGTGTAATCCAGGCTGGTCTTGAACTCACAATTAACTGCCCAAGTGTTTAAGCTAAAAGCATGTGCCACCCAATCTCAAACAAATGTTTAAATGGACAGAAAATGCATTATCAAATAGCCATCCTTATTTACCTAGCAAAAAACCAAAAATCCTAAGTCTAGAAGAAATAGTAGAAAACATTTATAAGCTTTTAGAGTATTTGAAATGGCTTAACAAAAATTGGACATTATAAAACAAAACAACTAAATGGGGTTGGAGAGGTGGCTCAGTGGTTAAGAGCACTTACTATCCTGACAAAGGACTGGGTTGTTTCCAGCACCTACACAGATCACAGCTGCCTCTAATTCCAGTTTCAGGGTGTCAAATACCCTCTCTGGCCTCTATGGTCACCAGGCACAAACACACACATACATGCAGGCAAAGCAATCACACACACATAAGTAAAACCCAAGGGTATTTTTTAAAGTAAAGATACAAGGTGAGGGAGGGTTTTAATTTAAAGCCAGCTTAAGTTCAAAAGATAAATAAGTAAATGAACAAAGGCACAAGACCATTATTAAAAACAACCAAACATCCACCCAAACAACTACACCTTGTAATTTACTAGGCAAATACAAATACTCGTTAAAGGGTCCCAGTCTCTTACATTCATCACAGTAACTATTTCCACAGCAGGGAATGACAACAGCATCGGTCATAATATCCTTGCAGATGAGGCACAAGAGCTCGTCTGGGATAGGATCGTCTTCTTCTGATGATGATGATGGTTCCTCTGGTAAGAAGGGTGGCTTCTCTTTCTTCCCAATTGCATAGGCTTCTCTGTAAAAAACAGTTTCCACATTTTAGGACTGTCAGAAGGGAAAGCAGTCATGCTCTATGCTCCATATACTACATCATAACAGAACATGTAACTCCAGGACAATGACACTGAGTTTAGACAAACATGCCTTCCAATGTATGGAGGCAGTTATGCCTATCCTCAACAGTCACAAATTAGAATTCCAAGTAAGTAAACAAAAATAAAATACACTTTAAAAACAACTAAAAGAATCTCAGAATTCTTAACTCTAGAAACTAAAGGCCAGAGAGGTAAAACATTTTAAGATACCAGAATTCCCTGTGTCACACCTGACAGAATTTGAACTTGGCAAATACCCTAAACCATATTTTCCTTTAACCAATTGTTTCTTTAAAACAAGTAAAAAAGTCTCTTCCCAGTGCCAGCACTCTACCATGCAGACACCAAGTGAATGCCACAGGATGGGGACTGTGTTATCTATAACCAGGCTTCAGTCAGAGTACGTAACCAATGATCTGCCTGTAACTTCTTTAAAACATTAAAATACAACTTAATGATCAGAATGCATTACACAAATATGAAAGAAATACAGTTTTTTGTTTTGTTTTTCAGAAATAAACTTCTCAGGAATGGTAGGAGCCAAATACATTAAAAAAACACACAAAAAGTTATTCTCAGACTTGCCTCTACTGTTCCACAAGCCCCCACTTCTCTATACTCAAACAAATTTGTAAACCATAGGAATTCTTAAGAGAAAACCTTTGTTTCATTTAGGAACAGGATGTGCTCATTCAATGCTGAAATAAAATAGTCTCAGCTGGATGGAGGAGGGTACCTTGGGTGTGTTATTTGTGTTGCAGCTGCTCCATAGACATCACCACGATTCCACAAATAAGTATCAATTTGCTTATGCCCCATTGTTCCCAATTTGTGAAAGAGGAGTCTCCCACTGCCCAAGAGAAAAGAAAAAAGGGAAAAAACAAAAAAGGGGGAGGGGAAGAGAACAGGATAGAAAAAGAAACAGAAGAAGAATCTGAGTTGCTTATCAGTGGTGTTAGTGGAGAGGGTGAATGTTTTATTAAATATATTAGGGCTCCCATCTCTCCCCAGTATGGGCTGTGTGTCTGACACAAATGAACTTTACTCCCCCAGGACTCAAAAACAATGAATTATTAGTTAGGGCTCACAGGTGACATTAACTTTTTCAACACAAATTTCTATTCACTAAGAACTTTTACATAATATAGATGAAGCACTCTGCTCTTAAATTGACTGCCAAAAAAAGTCAATTCCAATTTAAAATTGTTCCACAGCATTTATGAAATGTCTCTGGATTAGTGTAACAACAGACTGCATAAGATGAATCACAAAAACTCAGGATGGTGGCTGATGAAAGTAGAGGAGTGAAGCAGAGTATATGATCAGGGCTGGAGTGGAGGGAGCTGTACACTAATGTATACATCCCTAAATGTATATCCTTTAAGTACCAACCCCACCTGCTCACCTTGCTACTTGAACATTCATACAGGAAGCTAGGGAAACTCATCTGTCCCTGAGAATATGGACACATGACCTCTAAACTGGGGCTAGTCAAAGGATGTTCTAGGATCTCAACTTTTTAATCTTTTTGAAGGCTAGTTTAAAAATGTAGAATCAGGATCTTACCAGTTTCCAAATAAAAACTAGAAGCCTAGGACAGAGAACCTGGAATCACAGCCTAGAGGAACACTTATAACATACCTATGTGTATACTTTAGGAGATAGCAAAGAAGGTAACTAGGTAAAGTATTAAGAGCAGACAGATCTATAGGAGACGAAATTGAATCAGACCACTATACTTTGTTCCTTTGTTAAAACTAGCTTATAAGTAGCCTACAAAATAGTTCAACAGGTGAACTGCTTGCCAGGCTACCATGAAAAGTTCCAAGGAGAGAAGCAACTCCATAAAGCTTTACTGACTTCCACATATGCACAATGGCACACAGTTGTACACGTACACACATAGGCACTGCTAATGAAGAAAAGAACTGGCTTAAAAAAAATAAACACTGAAAGCATATTAAAAATTAGCACCACAGCCAGGTATAGTAGTATAGTGGTGTACATCTGTAACATCAACAATAGGAAGCTGGAGAAGGATGAGCCTAAGCTGAGCTTGAACTACAAAGTCTTGCCTCAAAAACAAACAAAAACCAAAAAACCCCCCTAAAAAAAACCAACAAAATAAAACAAACTAAAAACAAACAAACAAAAAACCACTAAGGCATTTTACAGAGCTGGCTGAACTGAACTAATAATGATCTGTAAAACAATTTCTATCTTGGACTGAAGATGATATGATTCATTCTAAATCTAGCCAAAAATTCTCAGTATTTCATTTATGTCCACCATTAAATTTGTTTTGGTATCTTGCTGCACTTCTATTCTTAAGTGTTTCTCAAAATGATTACATCTGCTTTATTCATGTAAGAAATGGAACTAGCATATGCAAGACTGTGGCAGCATGTATGTGAATGAGGAAGAAAGGAATGACAGAAAGAAAAGAAAAATTAGAAGACTACTAGGGAAGTGGCACTCATTAATGACAAAAATCCCCAAATTCATTTAAAATTTGCATAAATGGAGCAGACTGCAGCCTCTCAGAATTAAAACAGAAATGTAACACATGGAAATGAACAATTCTGGAATAGAAACGTCCCAAGAAATCCAAGTAGCCATGTTACAAGCCCAATATTGAAACACTATACCCTGGGACAGCCTGGTCCCTACAGGTCACACCTAACCTGCATACTTACGCATCTATAGTTGGTATTGCATATTTTCCAGTGTTCGTAAGCATGGCACCTTTCATGTTAGGATCTTTCACTTCCATCATAAAACTTCTAGGAATCCCAGTGCTCTTTTTGATTCTAGGGCCAGATTCAAAATTCTTGTCCTATTTGAAGGGAGAGGATAGAGGCAACAGTGTTCTTTAGTAATGCTCGTGCAGCTCATGCAGTGCTCAGCAAAAATTACTTGTGATGCTTCCCACACAAGGATTCATTTAATTCTCAGAATGTGCTATGTGAACTAAATCCTAATTACCACTAGTTCAGAGAAAACAAGACTTAGGCAACATGTTCTATTCAACAAGACAGCTAAGACTCAGGGCCTGGCAACCTAGACTCCAAAAACTGTGCTCATCTGCCTTTTTGATAGAGATTTTTATTGTGGTAAATATGGTTAAGAATTCTAAGAAAAATTACATGTATCTACATCTACATGAACTTACCCCATTTGTTGGGCAATTCTTAATATAATGACCAGGTTTACCACAGCGAAAACAGGTATAAGATGGAGGTGGTGGACCTAGAGGTTTCTTCATGTAACTGAAAATAAAAAAGAATTAATATGTACACAGAGACTTAAGAAAAACAGGACTTCTAGTTGTGGGGGCAAACACACCACAAAGTTCCTATTAGCATAATTTACGAACTTACTTGATTGGGTCGTATTCATGGCCAGATTGTGACATCATTGCTTTAATTTTATCTTCTTCAGAAGCATTGGCTTCAGCCAGATTGGCAGTCTGTTTAACAGGTAATTATTTGACATACACATTAGAAACACATTAAGACCACACAGCAAAGACAACACACTCATCCTACACAGAGGTACATCTAAATGAGCTGTGCATTACATGTATAACTATAGAAGTACTGAAATTCCTACAGCACTCTATATGTTTAGGGAGCTTGGGAGGCTGAGGAAGTCCTTCTGGGAGCACTCCAACCTTAGACCTTGTCTGTACCTTACATTAGGATCTATACATATGATTGTTCAAGGACCTCAAGGCCAGGTGAAATTAGAAAAACTTGTCAAATCTTTAAAACATTTCAAGTGTCCCAGCACTTAGATTACAATTTACATTTAGAACTTGGAAGACAGGGGTGGGATTACTATACAATACAAGTCAGAAGGCTCTTTGGCTAGTGGCTGTCAGTTTCTAATTAGTTTAAAGGTATGCTTTTGAATTTTAAACTACATATAAATTTTATAAACTTAATAAATCTAACAGTCTAGATATAAACAGGGTCTAAGGGAGTGATTTTTCTAATATCCTGGATCTTCAATCACCTACCACTCACATCAACCACTCAAGAGTTTTATCTTTACATTCATTCACAAAACAAGCAACCAGTTTTAACACTTTATTGTAATTTTATATACAAAGAATGCTTAACATTAACAGAGCTTGAAACAGCAGTAACATTTACAGAAAACTGATTACAAATGTTTAACAACTAATTTGTTTGAACCCAAACATTATTTTACAAATAAATAAATTAAAAAAAAAAAAATCCCAAGCCTCCAAAACTTCCCAGTTCTTCCCAGAAAAGTAACAATGGTAGAATAGACCAGAACTCAAATCCGGGTCCGTACAGTACATAAGAATAAACAGTATAAACTATACGCTGCCAAAGATGTAAACTTTATGCTAAACCACTTCGCATTAGAAAAATGATAAAATAGAATGGTTCATCCACTTTGCTTAGGATCATTCATTTTAGTGTTTTGTTTTCTCAGGACTAGATCTTAAGTAGCAATTACTTTGTTAACAGGACATCTTTGGACATCTTTAAGGATATATCCTAGGAAAGAACACAACCCATAACAAAGCCAAGGACAAAATAGGGACAACACTAACAGATAAGCCTTTTCATTTTCATTTCTGTTAGCTCTTTTAGACTTTACAGTTCTGATAGCAGGGAAAAAAAAGACTTGGGAAGCTGGACAGCTTCCTTCTGAGCCTTAAGTCTACCTGCTCTATTCTAAAGACATAATCTGCAAAATACTGTCTAAAAAAAAAAAAAAAATTTCATCACTAGTGCTTTTCCAAACAGAAGATACACATTGTTGAGAATAAATGCAAGCAACCTTGTCAAACAACATGGTATACAGTGATTTGAGGAGGTAACAATTTGGCCCTGTGCCAAAAACATACACGCTCATATTCCTGCAAACAGCTTTTTAAGTATACACTTACACAATTCATGTAGTCTGTGTTCAAACAAATTAGGCTGTTTAAAATTTTTCTAATTCAGACAGACTACAAGTCTAAAGCATAAGAAAACAACTATCACATTTAACATAGTGACCTTGGTGGGATCAATTCAAAATTTCAAGAATTAACCACACAATCGTCCATGTAAAGGAAATCTTCTGTTTTGGCTATTTTAAAGAAGTCCACATAATTCACAGCCAAAACCAGGGAATTCCTCCAGAACTGTATTAGTTTTCAGTGTCTAATTAAACAAAATTATATAAGGGGGAAAAACGGTTAAGTGTAGCTTCCTGTGTTTCTTCAGTCTTGAAGATGAACATTATGCAGGGATGCTGACCAAGTTACTCCCCTATCTTCTCAGAACGGCAACTACTCTTTACAGGGCAGTCATAGTATGTACAATGCATTCACAAAATACATCCTCCTCCACCCACCTTAAAACAGTACTTTTTCACATTTTTTAAATGTTAAGACTTATACTGTCAAGAATATATATATATATATATATGTATATATACCTTAGTAAGCTGGGCCAGAGAAATAGATGCAGAAGAGTCATCAATCTGTTCACAAAAAATTAAACACACATTCAAGTTTCACACTGAAAACATCTGAAAGTGATTATTAGCCCCTAAAGTCATTTAATGTTAAACATTGGGCATTTTCTTACTTTTCTAAAGAATATTTTGTATGAAGCCTGAAAATATGCTCGTTATTTTATCTTTTGTTTACATTTCATACCCAGTGATAAAGATTATGGTGTATGGGCTTACTGCAGTGAAAATTCAGAGGGTAAAAAATTGCTCTACTTAAGAGTGGTGACTCAATACTATAGTGAGTCCCATGTCTCTCAATGATCTTTAAATTTGGTATGCTCACATCACATGCACACTACAAGAGAGAATTAAAAAAAAAAAATCTAACTTCCCCAACGCCATTAAACAACACTGTAAAATCAAGTAGCACTTTAGGCCTCAGATACTTGTTCTAACAGCTCCCAGGCAGTTCCTAGTGTTCTACCTTTGAATATCAACTCATCAGTTTATTTTCTCATCCAAAGATTAACACTGGCACCTCTTGTCAAGGAACCATGGGTTTCCTTATCAAGGCAAAGATTGCTAAGCCAATGTCACCCCAAAACCAAAAAAGAAAAAAAAAAAGACAGGCAGAAAAGGAAACCTGGGAAAGAGTCAGAGAGCTGTCATTCATAGCGAGATTTAGTATTTGGAGAAAAGTAAATTCAAACATATTGAGGACATAAGAGGTTTAAATGGTATTAAACAATGTTAACCTTTTAAAAGGTCACTTCATCCCATCATTTAGTTTTTAAAAAAATAATTATCTGCATGTACACAAGGTGTTCTTAGTAATCAACCTTCTAAATAAGATTTCCCTAAAGCTCCTTAGATTCCTATTCAAGCTTCTTGTATGATACTGGCCAGAATTCTTTGGAATGGATAAACTTCAAGTAGGATATCTGGTTCAAAGAAAATGTCTTCAAATATCCTTCTAAAAGGACTGAAGACACAAAAATTGAAATGTGGCAAGCTTCAATACGAAGTTGTCAATGTCCACTATAAATACAAGAATTACATTTGCTAAACTTAAGAAACACTTTAGCTAGCCATGGTGGTACCTGCCTATTATGCTGAAGCAGGAGGACCAAAGTCCAGAGCTGGCCTACATAGCTGATTTGAAGATAGCATGATCCCTGTGGCAAGAGTGTTCCATAAAAATAAATCTTACAAATATCTTGGTTTAGTCTGATAAGAATTATTTCTGGAAGGTTTATTTAGACAAATGGTTCTTTGTTCCACAGGTAAGGACAGTAGAGATCATGGTGTGCTAAGCCCACATTTCTGATGCATAAGGACTAATCTCAAGAAGCAGAAAAAAGAAATTAGGAAAAAATATAAATATTCTTTATCTAGAAAAAAGTCACTCAGGTTTATTTTTAAAAGAGCTACATGTTAAATCACCAATTAAGGTAACATAGTTGACTTATTAACCCTAACAGTTAACAACTGACTAAATAGTTGCTAATGTAATCAAACCCACCCTGTAAATACTCTTTGTTTTGTTTTCTTCCACTTTTATCATTGACTTCCTCGAGTTCAAAGTGGTTTCCCACAAATTACATTTTAATTATGATTTTTCCCAGCAAATAATCTCTATATTATTCTAAAGACCTTACAATTTAAGAAGTCAAATACACCAAAACTTTAGAAAGGCACTCAATATTACATATAGCAGGGCATGAAGAGACAAGTTAAAAAAAATGTTCACAAAGAAAGGCTGAAAAACGATTAGAAATTTATACTTTCTAAGCCATAAAAAAAGTGACTTCTCAGTAAAATACTGATAAGTCTGTCACATTTAAAAATAATGTGTACTACAGTCATCATTAAGATTAGTCCTCTTCTGTATTAGGGCCTTGCTTCTGGAAGCAAGTACTTGAAATCTTTTTGATCCAATTACATTTAAATGAAACTTAAAAAAAAAAAAATCCCATAATGTAGTCCCAATGGAAGAACAGTCATCTTTGATCAGACTTAGCTTAAATAACCAAAATGCACTGGTATGTGGTGGTCCACACTTGTTATACCAGTACTTTCGAGGCTGGGGCAGGAATGCCATGAGTTCAAGGCTGGTCCAGGCTACATACCAGACCACCTAGAGTTGTTGCACAGCAAGACCTTGATGTCTTCAAAAAAAAAAACAAACAAAACCCCCCCAAAACAAAAAATCAAGTTGGGAATGATGGTTTAAGCCTGCAATCCCAGCACATGGGAGGTGAGGCAAAACTCAAGCACTCTGGGGAAGCCTTCCATACTCTAGGGTAGCCTGAGCTATGAGATCCTGTCTCAAAATACAAAGCCAAAATGTATGAGAATATACTTTTCATAATCAAAATTTTATAAATTTTGCCAGGGCCTCTATTTTGCTTGCTTGTTAATGTATATAGCCAAACCATCCTTATTCCTAAATTACGAATACTAATTAGTCAAGGAACATGTTTCTGAGATCCTAAATGTCAACAAACCATCCAAGCAAATAAAAGATGGAGACAACAAATTATGTTATGTCTCCATCTCCCTTGATTCTATCTAAAAATTAATTAAAACTGTTTAAAGCACTAAAAGGAAGAGAAATCTGAATAAGCTTACAATAAATTTCTTATAAATGTAATACAGACATGCCAGGGAACACACAAGGCTAAAAGAATGTTAACTTTATTTATGAACATGTGATTTGTGTTTATACACATGCTAATAAACAAAAAGGAAATAATTGTCTCCAAGAAATAAAACTTCAACTGAATTAATTTAAATACTGTATAAAAATAGTTTATACAAATGTGTTACATTTACTACTACAGTCACCAGGACAGTTTTTCTAATTTGTGCTAGCATTTGGATACATAAAAATCAGTTTTAAAACCAATCACCAGCAAAACAGAAACTTGGACAGTTTTACAGCATTATGCTTTAAAAAACAAAAAACCCAAAAATAAAACCCCCCCAAAAAAAACAACCTCCCCCAAACCAAACATATATCCAAATGTGGGGGAAAATCCCCCCAAACACTGACTTTTTATCTTTAAATCACTGCATTTAGACAGGAACTAAAGGCCATACACTGTAGAGAACAAGTTCCAAGGTTAGTGAAATGCCTTATACACAAATCAGTAGTATTTAAAAAAGAATAAACTGAAACAGCAAGCAATACCCCTGATTTCTAAATGAAAATTTCAAATACTGTGTTTTTGTGTACAAGATTTCAGACTGGGTAAAATGTTAAGAGAACCATCAAGTTATAGAACCCAATTAAGACACAGCCATGTGTTCTGAAGCACCCACAATTTAGAAGTGATGCCTTTACTTAAAAGTTCAAAGCCAAAAAATAGTGTCACACTACAGAGTTAAACTGTAATTATAAAAAGATGTTACCCCAGTTAATGGGAGTTGCTTTTGATAAGATACAGCTTCCAATAATCTATAACTAATGCACCATTTTAGAATCTGAGAAAACAATCCAATTTGAATAGACTAACTTGTGTATGAACTGAATAAAACCATTAAAAATGTCTGGCATGTTTCTGCACTCTTGGTGGTGGAGATGCAATTTCAGTCTGTACTGTATGGTACAAGGGTACACAAAGGACAGGAGCTGACAGGTGCCAAATAAAGCAAGACTGACTAATAAAGCTGCATCAGAAGCCTCTCAGAAGCTCTTTTCTAGGATGTGTTTGAAGTTGGAGAAATGATCAAACAATAATGTAAGTTTTGTATGTTGCTAATCTAATTTTGAAAGCCATCAATCAGGCAGAGAGAAAAAAAATCTAATAAACTAAGTGAAACAACGTGAAAATGGCAAAATATACACTCCAAACAATTTTTTTTATTGCAAGAAACAAAAAGCACAAAACAGCCTGTACATACATACAAAATACTAACTATAGACAGACAGATATAGAACATGTTGTCATGTTCTTCAGTATTAAACCTACACCATCTAAAAAGGATCATACATTACTGTACACCACAGTGTCATACAGGGAGAATGCTATCATATTTAATATGAAACAGTATAAAGGGCATCAATTACCCATTTCTACAGAGTAACTACAAATTATGCCACATATATCCATATTCAACTGAACTGTCATCAAAATACAATTTATTTACAGTGTGTGCTATGGTCAGTTGGGTATTCTAAATGATTTACTTCACTGAAACATAAAGGTAAAAACAATTGTGTAGAAAAAAGGGTGATTGTGTTTTTACATACTGCTTTTGTAGTTCCCATCACTGGTTCAGTTCGACTTCTAAAAAATAAAACAGAAACAGAGCAATTCATAAATTTCATGTATATACATATGTGTACGTGTGTATATTCTTTTAGTCTCATTTAACCTAGGCCAGCCTTGAACTCACTATACAGCCAAAGCCAGATCCTCGTGTCTTTCTCACCATGTGCTACAATAGTACTTGTGCATCATAATGTATAACTGCTAGTAAACTTAAAACATCTCTAATCTCACGGCTTTATGAATACAATTTTACTTTTGATACTAAGCTTTAAAACAATCCATTTCTAATATAACGAGCATGCAACTTTACTTCCAAATGGTTTAGATACATTCATAGTTTCTTAAAAAACTCCATACTGAGAAATTCTGAAAGAGACATTATTTATATCATTTCTAGGAGGTACGGTGTATTTATAAACTTTGTGGTTTACTTAATACCGTATTGAATAAGTATTTCTTCCTTTTTGGTAATTCTAGATATAAATTCTGCCTATCCAATTTCTTAAGCAGAGCACTGCTGGTAACATTTATGAACCTTTTTTTGCTGTGCTCAAAACCTTAGGCTTTCAATCTAGATAGACAAGGTAATAATTATAATTTTGAAAATATTTTAAAGCCAAGTAGTGTTGGTACATGCTAATTCTAGCACTGAGGAGGCAGAGGCAGGCAGACCTCTGTGAGTTCCAGGCCACCCTGGCTTACATAGTGAATTCCAAGGCAGCCAGCACTATACAGACTATATCTCAAAACCAAACAAACATTTCAAAACAATAACCAATTATTGAAAAAAAATTTAAGGTCTCTGGAAGATACAATATAATCTGAAATATTTTAAAATCCATTTTATGCTTATATATAATTGGACAAATTGTTTCTAGGAAAACATAAACAAACCCAAAATTTCTTTAGATAGACCAGAAGGGGAGCAGAAATGAGGTCCTAAGTATAGGTTTTTAAATGCCTAAAATTTACTGTGAGAAAACAAGACAGTACCTAAAAGGATTTTTTAAGTTCATATGTAATTTTTGAACTACTGACAAAAATAGCTTCAACTTTCTAGCATTTGTTCAAACAGCATTTTATGAGGCAAACAATTATAAACAAAAATCCTACATATAAATAAGCAATTTTGTATAAAGGATCTTAAGATGTCCATATAACTATATAGCCCTACGTGCCCTGGTACCTGCTATGTAGACCAGATCTGCCTATATAGATCCACTTGCTTATGCCTTCTAAGGGCTGAGATTAAAGGCATGTGCCACCATACCCTGCTTGATACAAGTCTTTTACACAGTAAGTTTAATTTCATGCTAACTCAAAAAACAATTCTACTCATGTATTAGTTCTGCTGTTAATATAAAAACTTCTCAGATGACCATGCCCAGTAAAGACCTGTATTTCAGCTTCTTGGGGGCTGAGATAACAGGGTATCAAGTTCAAGTATATTAGGTCTACAGAGTCAATTCCACCACTAGCCTGAACAACTTAATAGCTTCCTGTCTTGAAATACTAAAAGAAGAGGTTTACAGATGTGGATCAGTGGTAGAATGC
Organism: Sigmodon hispidus; assembly: GCA_004025045.1. Classification (NCBI taxonomy): domain Eukaryota; kingdom Metazoa; phylum Chordata; class Mammalia; order Rodentia; family Cricetidae; genus Sigmodon; species Sigmodon hispidus. The sequence goes on from PVIH01000951.1 coordinate 208,113, forward strand.
TTTCTTAACATGGACTAGGTTTAATTCTCAGCACTGCATTAATAATAAGAGAAATTGTTAGGAATATAAATTTGACTCTAATAAATAGATGCTCTAAACTGTTCCTGAGAATTGTCATAATTTTATTTTTAATAGTGTATTCATTCTATGCCAACAACTATTTAATTCCTAATATACCTCTAACTTAGGACAGTTATCCCTAGGTGCTTATGGGAAAACTGGATGTAGGATTCTTACTCCCACTCACTGTGAATATCAAAAGGATACTCAAATCACTTACATAAACAGCATGCACTTTCATATAAACTATGCAATATTCTATATCTTAAATAATCTCCAGATTATTTATATTTATGAATATTTGATATGTAAGCAATTATGATTCTGTTATTCTGCACTTATTACAGACAAGATAGGTGGACTAATTTTGAGAAGTATGCCAGTTGTACTCATAACCCTGCTATAGAGAAATCCTGAGACAGAGACAATAATTTATCCAAAATAAGGCAGTCAATGAAGTCAAATGAGCCTGACTCATATTATGGTCTTTGAATCAAAGTCTTATTGATAAAAAAAAAACTTGTTAGCAATGCTGGGGGAGGGGATTAGAAAAAAAGGCAACAAAAATCTCCTATTACAGTTTTCATGATTAGCACAATAAAATTTTAATGTTAGTAAAATGTTTTGAAACTTTTAAAAAAGTCTCTTTTGATAAATGCATGAGCTTTTTATACTCACATAACATATGTCTTGCTTGTGGACTTAACACCTCCAATAGGAATTCTTCTTACAATTACAGATGAATTTTTAGGAATTAGCGCATTATCATCAGTATATTCTGCAAACAAAGAGTCAAATTTCTATTTAGGAGATTTGACCAAGTACTCAGGAATGAGAAAAACTTCAGTTTGGTGGGCAGTAAGCTTACAAGAACACTAAAATCTATGTTCTTTGTATTTAGGTTACTAGTATTGTTAGAAGAAATACCCCAGTCTAAGTGGGCTCCTTCAGAGAATACAATAGTCAGGTTTTTGGCTCTAGGACTTCCACTTTGTGAAACTCAAGAGTCTCATTAGACTAAGCTACTTCCCAGATCATTTAACCAAGAAATGCTTAACATGTAAACTACAGGGTTATTTGAAACTGATAGTGTCCCTTCTTATCCCTAAGCATAAGCTACATACGTATTATGATCCCTGTTCTCATGTAGTTGATCACTAAAAAAGACACACTAAACATGAAATTATGATCTTTTGTTTTTTAAAATAAAGAACTAAGGGTGGGTATTATTTTGGATGGAGTGTTTTAAACAAAACCCCTCTGAAAAGCTGTGTTTGTAAATGAAAAGCCAGACACACACCCACACCCTAAAGAAATAGTATTTACTCAGAGGGGAACAATGTGAGGAAAACAAATGACACAGACACCTGCAATGATGAAGAAAATTAATGAGTTACATAAAATAAGGTAAAAGTATAAACCATAGACTGATTTATACTTTGTTTCCATGTAAAACAGGGAAATCACTGATGTATTTTATGTGAAGTGATGACAATATACGTAATGAAAGGACCTGCTCTGGCATCCACATGGGAGACAAACTGAAGAGAAATGGTGAGTCATAAGAAGGCTGCTTCAGGGTCCAGCAATAGCCAGCATTAGATAGTCAAAATACTGGAAGCTGCTCATGGACTCAATATTGCAAAACAGAAGAAGAAGAACCAGACATGAATTCCTAGGTTATTTTTTAAGAAGACTGAGAGGAGGAATGAGTAACAGTTTTCTACCCTATAATTACAATAGTTCTGTAAGAATGAAATTAAGTGGGCCTTAATTAATTAGTAAGTTGTTAAGGAATGAGTAAAATTATCAAAGAAACACACAATTTAAAAGATGCAAAAGTCTCCCTCAATCCCACTTTTGACCAGGGTTCCCTTTTCTTTTTCTTCTTTTGAGACAGAGTTTCTCTGTGTAACAGTCCTACATATCCTGAAAACTTACTCTGTAGACCAGGCTGGCCTTGAACTCAGATATCCAACTGACTCTGCCTCGAGAGTGCTGGGATTAAAGGTGTGCACCACCACTGGGGATAGGCCAGGGTTCACTCAGTATCACTTGCCTCATTTAAAGATATCTAACAAAAAGTGGCTAACCTTATTACATGCTTTTAATGTGTATCAACTTAATTTTTGGTTATCAAGCATTTAGTATTCCTTTTCTACAGCAAATTGCCCAACCAAGAGTTCATACTAATGTTTTCAGTTGTTGACTATGCCTCACAGGGATCCAAATAGTGATGCAATTTCCTAAATGTAGGCATGTAAGGTTAACATTATCTTGACAGTCTCTAAATTCCAAGCAAGATGAGTAAGAAAAATCAGAAGAAATTGGGCGATTTTTTATGTTTAACAATTCTAGTACCCAATTTAAGTGTCAAGCATTTAGCTATTCCATTACATTTAAAAACCCTCAAGTGTATTCACAAAATCTTTCAAAAGCAATTTATTAATAAGGTAGGTGGTGACAATCCTACAATTCCAGCACTCAGGAAGCTGAGGCAGGAGGATTGCCCTAGAGTTCAGGGCTAATCTTACAACAAGATCTGGTTAAACAAACAACCAAAGCTAATTTAATCAACACAGTGCTCAATTACAATGCTGAAGTCAGGTTCTCAAAC
>PVIH01000951.1:210889-261295 GCA_004025045.1 Sigmodon hispidus
AAAAAAAAAAAAAAAAAAAAAAAAAAAAAAAAAAAAAAAAAAAAAAAAAAAAAAAAAAAAAAAAAAAAAAAAAAAAAAAAAAAAAAAAAAAAAAAAAAAAAAAAAAAAAAAAAAAAAAAAAAAAAAAAAAAAAAAAAAAAAAAAAAAAAAAAAAAAAAAAAAAAAAAAAAGGAAAAAAAGAAAAAGGCTTATTTGTGTAAATTTTGTCTAAAAACAGCAAAGTCATGGATGAAATGAAAAACAAGATGAATGTGAGGAATGAACAGGCAGAATAAAACAAAAAGAAAACATCTTCCAGATCAACAAAATTCATTGAGCATGAAGGTTACTAGGTTAATGGGGAGGATAAGTATAAAAATTAACTTTTTTCCAAAGATCATTTGGAATTCATTGTAAAATAATATTCTAGAAACAGGCAAGATTAAGTTCAAAACATTTTAACAAGCATTTTAGTTTTACCAAGGGTTTATTATGGTCCTTGATACCTGACAGATTTCCAAAACTAAAGGAATGCTTTACAAAAACATTGAAGATCAGTATTTTAAACTTAATAAAAATCATCCACCTTAATCTTTTCTTCTAGGGTATAGAATCTAGGCACTCTCCTAAGAAACTCTGTAAGCATCATAAGCACTTATTTTGCAACTTTTAATTGACTAGATGAGTCTGAACCAGTAAATTCTTTTTAACTGCCTTGTAAAAATTTGGTTCATATCTGTACCCTATCAGCATTCCAGGTGCACTGAGTCAGAGGGCTTCAGGTCTCAGAACTGAAGTTTTGAATTCCCATGGGGGCACTGGGAACAAAAGTGAGGTCCTCTGCAAGGATAGTAAGCACTCTGGATGGCTGGGCCATCCCTCTAGTTCAAGTTTCTGTACCACTATCAACATCCTCTCCTAATCTGAGTGAATGCATAAAACATAACTTTCTTAACCAACCTAACATCAAATTTTCTCTAGTTAAGGGCAGAAGAAGAAAACATGCTGTAAAGCAAAAAAAAAACTTTCCTGCATTTCAGGTTTTAAATTATATGTCCTAAAGTAGAAAAACAAATAATACAAAGTCACAAAAGTGAACAAGATCTTTTTTTTTTTTTGAGACAGGGTTTGTGTGTAGCTTTGGAGCCTGTCTTGGAACTCACTCCATAGACTAGGCTGGCCTCTTAACTCAGAGATCCCTTGCCTCTGAATGCTAGGATTAAAGGCTTGCCACAACCACCCTACAAAATAAACAAACAAACCTTACTCTCAAAAGGTCTCAAAGCCTCAAAGCTGCCTTTTAAGTGTTCCTTGGTACCAAGTCTAGTTTCAAATGATTCAATCAAATAATACTGTATAAAAATGAATCCTGTATAGTGGATAATTATAAATTAGCTAATTAATATTCTCTTTCCTCTCATTCATAAAAATGCATTTTTATAGCAATGTAGCCAATATTTTTTAAAAAGCCATGTATATGTAAAGTAGACTTCAATACTAAAAATAAAAACTACTTTTGGTGGACTTATCTGCTTATTACAACAAACCACCATTCCTTTTCCAAAGTAGAGAAAAATTACAGAAAAATACAATTAAAGGGGAATGAAGTGGGCAAAATTCGTTGGCATTATAATTATGCATGTCTGCATTACAAATGAAAAACTGATCTTCTACATAACAAGATTTGATCTACCTAACAAACTACAGAGTAATGAGATGAAATCATCCCCCAAATTTTCAACTAAAAAAACCAGTGCCACACTTTACATCAAATTTAGCTTGGTGGAGTGCTCGGTGCCTTTGATCCCAGCACTCAGAAGGCAGAGGCAAATGAACCAGAAGCTAGCCTGATCTATGTAAAGCAGTCTAGGCCAATAAGGGGTACAGTAAGACCATGTCACAAATAAAACCTCATTAAGAACACACTTTTTTCTTATGCTATCAGTAAATGTCAAGAAGTCTAATCTATTAAACCCATCCATTAGCATCACTATTCTGAGAAAAAGAAACCAAAAAGTTCAGACTCAGAAAAGATACATCCACCATTTATGTTCCAATATTATATTATTTTTGCAGGAGTGGTGTCCTGCCCTGGGAGGCAGAGACAAGAGGATCTGGAGTTTAAAGTGGTGCACACCTTTGATCTCGGTGCTAAAGAGGCAGAGGCAGGCAGATTTGACTTGAGGCTAGTCTGGTAAACACAGCCAGTTTCCAGGACAGCCAGAGCTGTTACATAGAGAAACTTTGTCTCAAATAGAAATAAAAACAAGGCCTACTATTATTTTTAAATGAAAAACTCAAGGATTATAAACAATAGCTTACTTGTATTGACACATGGTAGCATCCCACTATTTCTTAGAAACCTAATTAATTTTATACACACACAAACCCCAACCAACCAACCAACCAACCAACCCACTCACCCAGGGTTTTGCACTTTGAAGCTTTCCAGAATTGCTTAAGAGCTAATGTGATGAACTAATCCTTCCTACTGTTGGGTGTGGTCTAACACCTGCATTACCTACACTTCAGGCAGGAGGACTGTTGGGATTGGAGGCTAGTTTAGGCTACAGAACTCAACTTTTGAGTAAGTATCAATAATTCTAGAATTACACCAGCGTGGTCACATTGAAGCATTTCATATTCCAAAAACAAAATCATCAAAATAACCCCTTTCCACAAGCAACTTCATATAAATAAATAATAGGGGGCATGCAAATTTGGTGTTAGCACCTTCAAATAGATGCTAGGCTAGCAAACAAGTTATAGATATTGCTGCTTTAACAAATGGGAAACCTTACACAGGCTCTCCTCCCCGATGTAAAAAACAAGTTCAAGAACGACACAGGCAAAACACCAACAGACTTGGATAACAACGCTTTTTCTTTTCAATCCCTCCCCATTGTTCAATAAGTTTTTAAAGGGGCGGGGGGGGGGGGGCGACACATTTGAGAAGAACCAGATTAACACGTTTTTGGGTTAGTATGCTACAGATAACCCCAGCATTCGAAGGCAAACAGGCCAGTTAAACTCCAAGGTCGGGTCCTGCAATCTTTGGCTATCAATGAAACACTATATGTATTAAAAGAACAGGAATGAAGGTAAGACTTCTAAGAAGCAACTTACAATGCCCACCTCGACCCAATAAATGTCTGTGACCCATGTGTCTCTTACCTTCTTTCGTCTGCGCGTTGGTGATCTGCAGATCGCTATCGGCAGCTTTCAGCTTTTCTCTCCCCATTATCTGCTTCTTTAAGTCGCAGAGGGAGATATGGAGCCCATCAAAGGTGACAGTATCATAGTTGAGTTTAGAGGAAAATTTATAGTGCACACAGGACATTGTGGCAAAGGATTCCTAAGGTTCAGCGAGGAGACGTGGACACTCTCAATATATGTATATTTATAAACTTAAGAGCAAAATATGTACACACACAAAACACTCAAAAGACAACGAAGGACCCTAAGGCCTCAAATTAAATACCCCCCAACCACAAGCGGGGGTTCGTAAGAACAATAATCCGGAACCCCCCCGTACTCAGAATCGCTTCATGTGGGAGGAGGAGGACAGGAAAGGGGGCAATCGAGAATCCGCCAACCGGCACAATGTCACCCGGCTGGGTCCCCCTCGCTCATGCTAAGGGCCGGCAGGAGACAGGGCAGGCGGTGCAGTCAGTAGCGGTCAGTCCACACGTTAGAGTCCGAATGACCCCGCGGGGTCAGGGGTCCATAGCGGCCGCACCTCCCGGCTGGTCTCTCTCCGTGGATGGGGGTGACCCAGGCCCCGGGAGAAGGTTGCGGGGAGAGGGCCTAGGCCCGGAGTCCACGAGCGGCCTCTCGCCTCCTCCCGGCTTCCGGACGACCGGCGTCGGCGTCCCCAGGCCCAGGCCCCCACCGCACACACACCCTGGCGCCTGCTCCCCGGAGGCCACGAGCGGCCCGCGGCCTAGGCCGAGATCGCGCGATCGGCGGAGGAGAGGCCTTCCAGCGGCCGCCTGGTTCGGCTCCGCCTCCCCCCCGCCGCCGCGCTGCCTGACACAAAGCCGGTGCGGGGCCCAGTTAGGCCGCGAGGCCCTTCCTCACCACCCCGGGCCCCGGCCGACGGCTTCGCGGGCCCCGGGGACACTGCCGAGGTTGCCTGACTCTTCCTCTTGCTGCTCCTCGCGCTGCTCCTGCTCCTGTCGCCTCTGAGCCCACGACAGCGTCGAGAAGCCCGGAAACGGTCGGGCGGCGGCGAGGGCTTCGCTGGATTGCCTCTTTTCTTTTTTGTTCTGCCCCCCCAGGCCGCTCTCCGGCCCGCACCCACAGCCAGCGACACCTCCGCGACAGGAACTATGGCGGACGCGGCCTGGCTTCGGGCGAGCGCCCCGACTCCGGGGTCTCTTAAGCAGGGACGGCACGGGCGGCGCACGCGAGGCGGGGCTTGGGCGTGCGCCGATAGGCGGGCAGGGGGCGGGGCCGTTGCGTCACAAAGCACACCGGCCCGGCCACGTGACCTCGCGCTTTGTGACTTGGAGCGTGGAACCAGAAGCGACGCGGAGAACGGGAGAAACTATTACGCGTTGGAGGGAGGGGGAGACGGACTGTTCTACTGGGCGGGCCTGGAAGGGGCGCTCTCGCAGCGGCTGCTCGGACTGCAGAGGGGCGTACCGAGGGTTGAGCAACTAATTCCACCCACCATGAGTATTGTCATTGTGATGGCTGCTGTGCCAGCGTTTAGCCTACTCCCCTCCCAACAGACTGCATACCCAGAACTTCTCAAACCCGGCTGGGGAGAATATGGAACATCATCAACATCGACAGCATCTTTAGAAATGAGTCCGGCTCTTACTCTGTGCTAGGCACTTACGTTTGCAGCTCTGGGCGGAGGTATCTGGGATTGAAATCAGCCCCGGGACTTTGATGTAACTCCTGTCTTCAAAGACCTGTCAGAGAATAAAGGATTTGCTGAGTGGCTGTGGATTAAATCCATGAATATATTTCCATATTTAAAGCCAAGCCTGGCACATTTGTGCCTCACCAGAGATGACTGGATACATGACAAATTAATAACAGCAAAACGTATCTCCAATTTATTTGCCTAAAGTCCACAGCGGTGTATTTTCGAGTTTTTAAAGAAGGAAGTGCTTGCCCCTGTGGCAGGGTCCCAATCTCGTTTTTAATTACTGGCGCCAGGAACTTTGTAAAAAGTACTTTGGGAGCCCAAGGGTGGTGACCCACGCTTTTAATCTCAGAATTTAGGAGACAGAGGCAAGTGGATCTCTACCAGATCGAGGCCAGCCTGGTATACAAAGTGAGCTCCAGGACAGCAAGGACTAAACAGAGAAATCCTATCTTGAAATCTTGAAAAACCAGAGTCTCTTAGGGTTGGCATTCTTTTTCTCTTGTGGGGGATAGGGGCGAATTGCATTTATAAATTTATAAATAATAGAACTACTCTAAAACCACAACAATTGCTGTCATTTGCAGTATCTGATGTCCAAGCTTCTCTGAATTTTACAGGCTAGGCTCAGAGAACGTGGGCAACTGAGAACAAAATCATACATCCAAGAAGTGGCAGAGTTTCCAGAAATGTCCTAAACGCCAATGTCCCGAATTCTGGCAAAATTGCTTTAAATCAATTATCTTGTCAGAGAAGTCTTCCTAAGGTCCTCTTATTTAATTAATATAGACACCAGTTTTGGTCTCAGTCATTGGTTTATTTTCTTCTTAGCAGTTACCAGTAGCTGACAAGTTATATACCTGTTTATTCTTTTGGTTTCTTTTTAATTATCATTATATATATATATATATATATATATATATATATATATATATATATTACTTGTTTGTTCTGGTCTCACTGTAGCCCAGGCAGACCTTGAACTCATGATCCTCCTGCCTAAGTCTCAGGAGTGCCAAGATTATGGTTTATTATTATTTTTTGTTTATTGGTCTTTCCCATTCTCTCAGTTAAGAAAATGGATTTTTGCCACATTCCTGGACACTGTGCATACTTAGTAATAGGCTTCTGAATAACTATATAAACTTTGATGTTATCTATAGAAATACTGTGTTAGGTAACCATCAGAGATAACCCTAGAAACAGAGCACTGCTTAAATAAATCACTTATAGATTAGTTTTCATAAAAAATAAGCTTCTTCCTTGTAATATGAAGTTTCTGGCCTGGACTAACTCTGAAATCTAGACCAGCAGTCCCAAAGTCCCAAAGAAACATACTAAAGCTTACATTAATTTCATGCTGATCAGCCTATGGCTCAGACATGTCGCTAGCTCACTCTTCTTAGTCCATTTTCATTAATCTGTCTTGCCACTTGGCCCACAGTTTACCTGTGTTCCATTAGACCTTTCTCTCTAGTCTTTTTAAAACAAGAACCCCAAATCTAATTTCCTTTGTATAGTGTTTTTGTAGCATAAATTCGGATTGTACTGAAAGAGACTCAGAGTCAAATATTGGGGAAAGGCTGAAATATCAGAGAGAGGAAACACCACAGTCAAATCTCACCCAGCTATCTTCCAACTTCCTCAGCCTCGCTCCTGGTTTTTTCTGCCTCTCTGGTTTTCTACTTCTGCCTCTCTGGTTTTCTACACTGCCTTAATACCCTTCTTAGCTGTTTCCCATTCAGGTTAAGATTAAAGGTGAAAACTATTCTATTTGGTAGTCAGCCTTAAATTCACAGAAACAAAGAAAATTCTGTCTCTAGAGTTATGGGATTAAGGGCATAAATCACCACTCCCAGGCTTTCCCAGTGTTGGGATTAAAGGTGTGAGCCATTGAATCCTAGCTGTTTGTCCTTGTACTCAAAGATCAAGAAATTCCTGAACTGTCTGCCTAGGTTTTGACTGTGTGTTGTCTCTGGTTATTTCAGGTTTTATTAAATATATAACATATCACCACAGTTTTTTTTCCCCACCATTTTCCACTCTAGGCTACTTCCTGCTGATTGGGGGTGCTGGCAATCCCATGAGTGCTCAAAGAAAAATTTAGGATTATGAACAAGTCTTTAGTGGAGTAGTCTTGTAGGCTGAGTCATCTCAACTAGTGTTCTTGAAGTTGTTTTGGATACAGAGCTCAGAGGAAACTGCAACAGAGGCATTCTGAAATACTGGATCATTTGGGCCATGAAACAGGATCACATGATATAACCCACACTAGCCTCAAACTTTTTATCCTCCTGCTTCGGCCTCCTGAATGCTGAACTTACTGAATTGTGCCAACACATCTGTGCCAATCACACCTGTGGTTTTGTGCTGATAAATGACTGAATTTATGACACCAAAATCTTTATTTTCTTTTAAAATATTTTTGCATTTACTTTTTTATTTACTCTCTCTCTCTCTCTCTCTGTGTGTGTGTGTGTGTGTGTGTGTGTGTGTGTGTGTTGGCAGGTGTTTGCATGCCTCAGCACTGATGTGGAGGCTGGAGAACAATGTATAGGACCTGGTTATTACTTTCCACCATGTGTGTCCTGGGTATTGAACCTGGATTTCAGGGGTAGCCTGAGCCATCTCAATGGTCCTAGATTTCAGTTTTCTAAGTGTTTATGTTTTGTAATGAGTCAAATCAGATAAGATGTTGTTCATTTTTAGATTTTTAGAAAGACTACTCAGTTTGCTGAGTCATGTGTAATTCCATTGGTAGACTGCTTATCTAGTATTCAAAAACCCTGGGTTTGATTCTCATCCAGCATCTAATTAGGCATGATATCAAATACATGTAAATCCCACTGAACACAAGATCAGAAATTCAAGGGCATTTATTGTATCTCTAAGGTAGTAGAACTTACAGAATGAAAAGCTCTCTGTCTCTCTCTGTCTCTGTGTTGCTCTCTTTCTCTCTCTCTCTCTATATATATATGTATGTATGTATATATATATATATATATATATGAGATTTATTAGAATGACTTACAGGGTATGGTCCACATAATCCAACACTGTCTGAAAGCCCAAGGATCCAGAAGTTGCTCAGTCCACAGGCTCAGTGTCTCAGCTGGTCTTCAGTGGATGCAGGAATCCCTAAGAAGTAGGCACTAATGCCAGGGAAGCAATGGACTCACTGGCAAGGCAGGCAAAGAGCAAAGGCTTCCTTCTTCCACATCCTTACTTCGACTTCCAGCAGAAGATGTGACACAGATTAAATGTGTCTCTTCCAATCTCAAGATCCATATCAGAAGTGGATCTTCCTCCATTTTTGAATTTTAGTAAATTCCAGATGTAGTCAAGTTGACAACCAAGAATAACCATCAGAGCCATGCTCTGTCTTTCTCAGCTATATAGTGAAGTTGTGTCTAGCCTGAGCTGTATGAAACTCTCTCAAAGAGAAAAAGAAAGGAAAGTTCAGTGCACTGAGAGCTTAAGTCACAAAATGACACTATACTGAAGCAGGCTAGCTAGCTTTCGGTAGGAAATAGAGGGCACAAGATAAGAGAATGGGCTCCTCCTCATTTTCCTGCCTAATTTCTGTCACCCAGTGGCTGACATCCAGGAGTTTCAACATAATTAACCAGGCCACCTGTATATGAACTATAGTCCCTGTTCTGAGAAACATCACAAATGAGATTTTGTTTGTTTGTTTTGTATTTTCTAGACAGGGTTTCTCTGTGGAGCTCTGGCTGTTCTGGGACTCACACTATAGACCAATCTGGTCCCAAATTTACAGAAATCCACCTGCCTCTGCCTCCCAAGTGCTGGGATTAAAGACATTTGCCACTATGGTTTGGCACACAAATGAAATTTTTAAAAAATGTCTGATGAGGGGCTGGAGAGATGGCTCAGAGGTTAAGAGCACTGACTGTTCTTCCGGAGGACCTGAGTTCAATTCCCAGCAACCACATGGTGGCTCACAACCATCTACGATGACATCTGGTACCCTCTTCTGTATTCTGTATACTTAATAATAAATAAATTAAAAAAAAATGTCTGATGAACCGCGTTCTAATTTCAACCTTTGTATAAGAAAGATGTGAACATATAAACTTGTAACCCCTGCTTTTGGGAGGTGGAAACAGGAGGATCAGGAGTTCAAAGACAACTCAGGCTTTTAGACACTCTGTCTAAAAGGAAAAAAAAGAAAATATTTCTTTGATTGCTTTATCTCTGCCGTCAGTCCCTTCTCCCCTGCAGACTTGTAGAATACACCAATAAATTCTTCAAGGACAGAATTCTGTGGATAAGAAAAGTAACCTGGGCTGCAGAGATGTCTCGGCACTAAGAGCACTTGCTGTTCTTGCAGAGGACCAGCATTTAATCTCCAGTACTCACATGACAGTTTACAACTGTTTCTGTCTCCAGTTCCAGGGAAATTGATTCCTTCTTCCGACCTCCACAGACATCAGGTACAGATGTAATTCACATACATACATGTAGACAAAACATACAAATAAATTAAATAAATCTAAAATTTTTTTAAAAATCAGAAAAATAGGCCTGGAGATGTCTTAGAGGTTAAAAGTATTCAGTGTTCTTTTAGAGAACTCAAATTTGGTTCCCAGCACCCAGGTCAGGTGGTTCACAAAACAATTATTAATAAAGAAAGAAATAACTATGCCGTCACATGTTCTTCTCAGTGTCTAAGCCTCTGTTGTTGGCTAAGTAGCTTCAAATCCCCTCAACCCTCATCTACACCCACATCTACAGCAGTGGCCTTTAGGCACAATCCTCTCCTGAAGTAACACCCACAGAGCTTCTTGTTTTTCTGCTCAATAAACTCACTAACTTATGATTTCTTTTCTGTGTTGGCCTTGATCAGAGCTCCTCATTGAGTCTGTATTTCAAGCTGCCAGTGACAGTATAAAAAGATATTTTTCAAAAGTTGTGAGTGAGGCATTGTTTCTTCACCAATCTTGTTTATTAATTCAATACTCAGTTCACTAGTGATGTTAAAAGGTTTCATACCCTGGGGCTGGAGCGATGGCTCTGCAGTTAAGCACATTGGCTGCTCTTCCAGAGGACCTGGGTTTGGTTCCCAGTACCCACATGACTACTCAAAGCATCTGTAATTACAGTTCCAAGGGATTTCATGCTATTTTTAGTCTTGGGTACCAGGTGCATGTCTGATGTACATATATACAGGCATGCAGGCTGAACACTCATAAAAGCAAAGATAATATGAAAGTAATTTTAAAATTTGACAGTGTCATAACTGAGACATCAGGGTTCTTTATAATTGCAGGTAGGTGTTCACCAGAACAATCAATCACTTCAGAAAATAGTTTGGCACTCTCTAGAATGAACAACCCTATACTCTACAAGTCAATAATTCTACTGTTGGTTGTACATAAAAGGAAATTTACTGTTGAAGAATTTTATGGACCTTCCCTTTCGTAATGACAGAAGGTTGAAACAACCCCAAGATCTATCAACAGAAGAATGGAGAGGCTTACTGTGATCTGTCTTGGTGGTGGGATATTACGTCAAAATGACAATAGATAACCACAGCTCTATGCAATAACATGGTGGCATTTTTCAGCTTTGTTTTTCTTTTTTGAAACACAGTCTCTATGTAGCCCTGGCTACCCTGGAGCTCACTAATCAGACCAAGCTGACCTCAAACTCAGAGATCCACTATTCTGCCTCCCAAGTGCTGATGAGATTAAAGGTGTGTGCCACTACACCTGGTATCAGATTCTTAACTTAGAAACATAATGCAAGAAATTATCAAAAGATGGAATATTATTGGGTATGGCAACATGCTTATGATCAGGAGACTGAGGTAAGAATGTTGAGTTTGAGGCTACCTTGGGCTATGTAGTGAAACTCTGTCTCCCAAAATAAGCAAAATGTAGCTGGGAGAGTCTTAGAAACCTGAAGCCAGCCCGGGCTACAGCTTAAAAAAATCAACCAAAACAAAATAAAAACACCAGTATCAAGAAAACCCCCAAACAAAAAACAAACCTAATAAGAAAATTACATGAAAGATGATAAATAATTTTTTAAAAAATCATATGCACATGCACACAGGCATGTGTGCATAGAGATCTTAAGTGTGCAGATTGTGTGCATGTGCTGTTATTGGCAGAGGAGGGAATTGGATCTTCTGGAACTGGAGTTAAGGACAGTTGTGAGTTGCCATGTTGGTGCTAGGAAACCAACTCTGGTCCTCCAAAAGAACAGCAAGTGCTCTTAACTGCTGGGATATCTCTCTAACCCCTAGATGACATGTTATGAAATAATCATTTTACAAATTCCAGGGGCATGCAAAACTGAGCACTGCATTACTTATCTAGAGCTCACATTTACACAACTTTTAAAAACACTTTAGGATAGCAGTTACCTCTGAGCTTCATGATAATGATGTGGAGGAGCCTCCAGGAGCTACGCTACGCCAAGGATGCTGCTCCTGTCCACATGAGTAGGGTCACAGGTATTCAATATTTAACTGGAAATCAAGAATAAACAACAAACTCTCAGGAAGTCTTGAAGAGAACAAGGACATCAAGATACCATTAGGTGATGACAAAAGCCAGCTTCCCTTAGGCAGTAAGGGTGGGGCCCAATTGGTGGATCTTGAGAGAGTCCGGTAGCACATCTGACCCCTCTACTGAAAGCACAAGTAGCTGTCTGGTTAGGCTGAGAGAACATACAGAGACACATGAACTTCTTACTGACTCAACCCGTGATTTACTCAAAAATGACCAATGTCAATAAAAGTCATCTCACTTTCCATCCAATTTCCCGAGACAACTCATAGGAGCCCACCCAGCGGGACAGATGCTCTTGGTATTTCTTGGAGGAGCTCCTACCCTCAGAGGCTCTTTTTCACTTTTTTAAAACACAGAGAAGGAGGGAGGGAGGGAGGGAGGGAGGGAGGCAGGGAGGTAGGGAGGGAGGGAGAGAGAGTGTTGTATTGTGTATTGGAAATATGGCTTAGTGGTTAAGAACACTTGTTCTTAAGAGGATCTGGGTTTAGTGTGTTCAGTTTCCAACCCACATGGTAGCTCACAGCTATAATTCCAGTTCCAGGGAATTCAAGCCCACCTCCACCCCCTCTTCAAATCTCCTTGGGCACCAGGCACACACAGAGCACAAAGTATACATGCAGACAAAACACTAATACATGTAAAATAAATACAATAAAATATTTTTAAAGATTTATTTTTAAATTTTATATGCATGGGTGTTTTTCCCACAGGTATGTCTGTGTACCACGTGTATAGTGCCCAAAGAGGCCAGTAGAGGGTGTGGGGGTACCCTGGTATTACAGACAATTAATTGTGAGCCACCATGGGATGCTGGGAACTGAACCAGGGTCCTCTGAAAGAGCAACTAGTGCTCAGAACCACTGAATGGTCCTCTAGCCTTCTCTTTTTTTCTCAGTACATTGATGTTGACTCTTCCTTGTCCAGGTTTCTTTATTCTGCTTGGATGTGAGACAAGAAGTTCTTGGAAGCCACTGACTTGGGTAGCTTTGGTAGGTGTTGAGATTTTAGGATCCTAGCTTGGTGAATTAAGTCCACTCAAAGAACCCACATCAGTGACATCAGAAACATGACTTAGCCATTTATGTGACTCCATGTTTTCTTTTCTCCTGTCTCAACTGCCAACAAAGACTCCCACAAGCATTAAGACAAAAAAATTGTAGTTCTTTCCAAAGAAGTAGGAATTACTTAAGATTAGATTAGTCTAATTTTAATTAATCTAGTTAGGCTTATTTATTTATTTATTTATTTGTTTGTTTATTTAAGGCTGGGAATCCTATATCATGCAGTTTAGCCTGGAACCCTCTTCTCCTTCTCAGTGCTGGGGTGACAGGCATTTGCCACCAAGCCTGGCTCTTTAATCATGACTAAAATGTATTTTTGTTTACACTTGAAACATGTGATTCTTTAAAGTTTCTCTCTCTCTTTCTGAACTGGGCCTCAGATTCCCTGGGGCTGGAGTTACAGGCAGTTGTGAGCTGCCAGGTGGATGCTGGAACCGAACCTGGATCCTCTGCAAGAGCAGCATTCGCTCTTCAACTGCTGAGTCATTTCTCCAGAGCCAAAATATGGTTCTTGTTCTTGAGATAATAAAGATCTCTCCCCACCTCATGTCTATAAAGACAAGAGCTGAGATCAGTTACAAGTGAGACATTCTTTAGTAATGCAGATCATTGGCCTTGGGAGAAGCTAGAATAGGAGAACCAACAGCAACCTGCAGAACAAGAGAAACCCCATTATGTTCACAGACTGAATTCTTTGTCTTTCATGTTTGTGTGGTGTGTATGTGTGCGCATAAATGCTTGCATGTGTGTTTGTGTGTGTGTGTAGGCATGTATATACATGTTTGCATGTGTATAGCCATATGAGTGGCTGACCTATATAGATTTGTATGTATGTGAAGGCCTGAGGCTGGTGTCAGGAATTACCCTGCATAACTCTTCATAACACCTTATTCATTAAGATAGACTCTCTCAATCAAACCCAGATCTGGAGATAGGGCTGTTCTTCCTAGTCAGCTTGCTCCAGGAGCCCTTGCCTGTATTTACTGAGGCTGGGATTATGGGAGGGTGTGGGTCTAGCATTTATGTTGATTCTGGCGATCCAAACTACAGACTCAGGGCTTTAACCACTGAGTCATCTAGACTGCCCTACTTTTAAAGACTTTCCAGGGGAGGGGGTCTCTGAGTTCAGCAGTTTGGTAAAAGTACTAAATAGGGTAGAAGGTTGTAACGCTGGAAAGTAATCCTAATGTCCATTCTTACTTTGGGGCTGTGACACGCTAGGAGTTAAGCAGAATTGTTACAGAGGACTGTGGCGTGGCTGATCCCCTCTGCTGACAATGCATCTGTGAGCTAATAGTTTAATTTTCTGGAAATGCTAAAACCAATTAATTAAAAAAAAAAAGTTTCTCCTTTGCTCATATTGAAATCAGATAAAGGATCTTGCCATGAGGCCGGAAGTGACTCTGGGAGCCTGGAGCATGAGCATACCATCAGCAGCTTCACATTAGCCAATGTAGGAAGAAAAGGAAGTCAGATATTTTTTCTTCTTTTGCAACAGGGTGTCATGTAGCCCAGGCTGGACACAAGCTCACACTGCAGCTGAAGATGATCTTGAACTTCTGATTCTCCTAAGGTTTAAGGGCTTCATCACCACAACTGGTATGTGTGATAATGCGGGTCTGACCCTGGAGGACACTATCAACTTCACTGCATTTCCAGCCTACGAGCCACAGAATATTATAGGCTTGGGTCTCAGCCCTAGCTGTTGCTGTATGACCTCAGGACATATCTTCTGTCATTTATCTTCTGTGCTTTTAGGCTTCTGTGGCCTTGCCTCATGACCTTTGTGACTGTATTCAGAAGGGCCTTGAATGTGGCTTAATTCTCTGCTGTTACGAACCTGACATTTTCTGTACATTTGGAGAACAGAATGTTAATTGTGTGTGTGTGAGTCAACAGGTATGAGTGCCCAAGGAGGCCAGAGCCACCAGACCCCCTGGATCTGAAGTTATCGGGGTTGTGACCAGCTTGGAGTGGATTCAAGGAGCAGAATTCAGGTCCTCTGCAAGACCGGAATGTACTCTGAACTGCTGGCCATCTCTCCAGCCCAATATGGAGCTTTATATTTTTATTTTGTTCTGAGTTTCATAACTTATGTTATAGGTCCTGTTTCTATTAAAGGTTTATTTATTTATATTTATGTACATTGGGATTTTGGCTGCATGATGTCTGTGAGAGGGTGTCAGATTCCTAGACATTGAGTTAAAGACAGCTTTGAGCTGCCATGTGGGTGCTGGGAATTGAACCCCAGTCCTCTGGAAGAGCAGTCAGTGCTCTTAATTGCTGAGCCATCTCTCCAGCCCTATATTGTGGATCCTGGTTTGTTTTATGATGATTTTTTTATTGTTTGAGAATTTCATAGATACATATAATATATTTTGATCAGATCCATTCCCATTCCCCACCTCCCCGCCCCGCACCTCCCCAAGCCCACTTTTTCTTCTCAACCTTATATGCTCCTTTTTTTTTTGACCCACTAAATCCACTGAGTGCTCCCTGTATGTGTGTGGACATAGGACAATAGCCACTTCCCTGAAGAAAACGTATTCTCTCTTCCCCAACAGCCATCAATAGCAACTCATCTAGGGGTGGGGCTTTATGAGTCCCTCCTCCATCTGCAGTGGGATTTGACTGGCTTGATCTTGTGCAGTCTTAGTGGATGCAGTTACAGCTGTAGTGAACCCTGTTTTTTGGATTTGTACAACAGGGCTGACATAGTATCTTCTTAGAAATAGAGACTAGTGTGGTGTTCCTGAGGGCTGGGTTGTCAGTGATGGCAGGAAGATGCAGACAGGCACTGCTGCCAATAGCCTGAGGAGATCCTTCCCTGTTAGGGACCTCCACCCAAGTAAACCTGGATCCTTGTCTACACGGCAGAAAAGAATCCAGGACAAGCCTGGTGCGATGATACACGCCTCTAAGTATAGCACTCTGGAGGCAGAGGCAGGCAGATCTCTGACTTCAAGGCCATCCTGGTCTACGATCAAGTTCCATGACAGCCAGGGCTGCACAGAGAAATTCTGTCTTGAAAACAAAGAATCCAGAACGGGCCAGAGTAAAGCAAAGTGAGTGAGTTTATTAAGTAGAGATAAGGCCCAGGGCATGCCTCAGAGTGAAACTTGGATATTTGTGTGTGTGTGTGTGTGTGTGTGTGTGTGTGTGTGTGTGTGTGTGTGTTGTGCGAGCTCCTAGATAGAACAGAGGACAACTTGCAGATCAGTTCTCTCCTTTTACCTTGGGGACCTTGGGGAATCAAGTGTTCTCAAGAGAAAATGACACATGGCATATGAAGTGACTCTGCAATGGCTACATATATGATTCTGTGGTTTTCTATGTAGCATTGAGCAAAGGTTCTAACTTACAACAGGTTTAAAGATTAACATTTAAAGCTTAAGTAATACATAAAGTTAAGCAAAAAAAAAAAAGAGAAATAAAGAAAAGAAAAAAAGAAGCATCCTAGTTTACTTGTTTTTCTTATCTTAAAGGATTTCCTTTGTAAGTGAAATAGGAAGGTGGTTTAGGAAGCACACTATTTAGACTTAGAGGTAAGAGAGGTGTGTGATCACACTTAAACTCCAGGCCACCAACACACTGGCTCTGAGACAGCACCGGTTGCCTTTCCAGCCGTGTTTGGGATGTTTTTAGGTGGCCGACTGCTGTCTCTGTGGGCCATTTTGGCTTTACTGGTCAGGTGAAGTTTCTTGGTTCTCTGCCAGCAGAAACACAGGTCAGATGGTATGTTAAGGGGAATCTTTCAGTCCTGTGTCTCCTTAACCTGCTCCCCTTTCTTTCCTCCCTCATGGAGCTAGGAAGAGAAAAACGAGGAAATATTGCTCAATTTCATTTTTGCGAAATGAAAATTTCTAGCTATCTATTGTATAACACTGTGAATACACTTTAAAGTATGGCACTGCGCTTTGTTTTTTCTTTCTAACTTTAGGGTCTCACTGTATAGGCCTCTATGTCCTGGAACTGATTATTTAAATCAGGCTGGCCTCAAACTCACTGAGAGATCTGCCTGCCCCTGCCACCTGAAGACTGAGATTAAATATATGCACCAACACAACTGGTTGAGCTGTCCACTTTCAACGGTTACAAGCAGATCCCAGGAGCTCATCAGCTAATTAGTTAGCCAAATGAACAATGTCCAGGTTTATTGAGAGATACTGTCTTAAAAAGGAAGGCAGAGAGTAAGACAGCCAACACCCGTCTTTGGCTTTCATACCCGTGTGTGAATGAAAATAATAGACAGGAGGGAGAGTTCAGCCATAGGGATCTGGAAGAGTGCAGAGCACAGAGATCAAGTAACGATGAAACATGGCCAGCAGAGTAGACCAGGCCACAGGATGCGGTGAGTGGAGCTAGAAGGAAAGAGTGGGGACCAGGAGCCCAGATCTGAGGACCATGGAAACATATGGCCAAAGGAATGGCAGGCTTGTGTAGAAATCACAAGCTGGGAAGGGAAGTTCTTAGGCTGGAGATGTTTAGTGTAGGGGGTTGGGGTGGGGACTAGGGAGTGGGATGGAGGGGTGGGAGATGGAGTGAGAAGAACCACAGGTACTGAGTTAGCCTCCAAGTGTACACTTTGGAATGCTAATAGGCACCGCAGTTAGCCATTTGTCCTGAATTTCTGACAATGTGCACACGTGTATTTTCACACACACACACACACACACACACACACACACACACAATTCCTAGTGATTTATTGCAAAACAGTGATGATATACTTGATATTAGTGAACTGTACACTTTAAATGATAAATCATGATTAAAATGATAGTAATTTTTTGTGGTGGAAATGTTCTCTGTATGCTAAAAATAAAGGAGCTGTTTTGGCCTATGTGCAGCACCGTAGAAGTGGGTGGAGAATCAGAGAATAGGCAGGTGGGAGGGTGGAGTTATTTAGTCTCCCTCTGACCCCCAGAGGAAGAAACATGTAAGGAATCCAGGTGAGCCACGGGCTTGGCCACGTGGCAGATAGAATACCAGATATGTGTTGAATTAAGATGAAAGAGCTAGCTAATAATGTGCTTGAGACATAGGCCAAACAGTATGAAATTAATATAAGCGTCTGATTCATTTCTTTGAGGGAAAATGCCTCTGTGGGCAAAGTCCAAACCTCTGGCCCAAACGAAGCCAGAAATTTTCTACATTTTTTTTTTTTAACGTTTTGTTGATTTTTTTTCTGTGTGACTGTATTTCACTACTCAAGTGTGGAAGTCAGAGGACAGCTTTTGGGAGTCAGTTCTCTGCATCTAGCACGTGGATTACAGAGAATGCAGTCAGGTCACCAGGTTTGGAGGCAAGCTCCTATACCTAAATGGCCACTGCACTGGCTCCTAGTAAAATGATGTTTAAGAAAGACAAGTCGGGGCTGGAGAGATGGCTCAGTAGTTAAGAGCACTGACTGCTCTTCCAGAGGACTGAGTTCAATTCCCAGCAACCACATGGCAGCTTACAACTGTCTGTAGTTCCAGTTCCAGGCAAACACCAAGGCAAATAAATAAATAAAAAAGTTAAAAAAAAAAAAAAAAAAGAAAGACAAGTCAAGCATCACTGCCAAAACAAAGCGGTACCCTATTGAAGGAGTTGTCAAAACAGGTTACTGAATGTTGGGATGCACAGGTTGAGAACCCTGGAATATTGGGGCATTCAAATGGCCATCAATAGAAGACATCTTCTAACACAGTTGTAACCTAGACAAACATCATGGCAGCATGGGGTGTTGACCAGGTCTTTTCTCCTCACCACACCTATGCTAAATATTTTTCTCCAATTTGCTCCTTAAATCATCAACCCTGTGAGTCAGTCCCAATATTAACCCCATTCTATAAACAAGGCAGTGAAGCTCAGAGAGGTGAGGTCACATGCTTGATGTCACACAGCATGGGGTGTGACTGGCTAGGAAGAATAGCCTCTGAACCATGGACTACATTTCACTGGCTCCCACAAGAGGCTTGAGCTGTCCTGTGAGGAAGCCCCGAGAAGGGACATCCCATCCCAAGGAACCAAAGAGCTGATGGCAAGCCGGGCCATGTGTCGGAAGAGCACCCCGGCTTGATTTTACTGTTTTGTTTTTTTATGTCATCTCTGCTTTTGGATGAACTTCCCAGAGGGCACCGACCTTGTCTGTGCCGTCTGTCTGCCCTGAGGCACCTGGCAAGAGTTGTATAATTGTTGATAATTGTTTTTGAAGCCCTGAAATAACTCTTGATAAGTGGTTTTGCCTGGCTTCTCCAGCAGCCAGGAGCTTGGAAGATGAAAGCAAAGCTGTGGCCTCGAGGATCCCTCCTTGTTCCTCAGACTCATCTAAGCCCTGGAGGGGAAGCTCCATTTACAGGGATTGTAGCTCAGGCTCTGGGTGTGGTGTGATGCTCCTCATGACATCCACCTTTACTCACACCCCGACTCCTGGCTCTGTGTCTGTTCAGGGTTGCAGGTCCTCAATGCTGAGGCCCACCCTCCCCAATTGCAGTTTTGCACTCATGATCTAGTCAAGTGCAGAGTGAAAATATTTGGAGAAAAATTGTGTCTGTATGGAACGTGTACGAAGTTTTCTTTTATTACCATTCTTTAGGGAATATAGCATAACAAATGTTTATGGAGTCCTTACCTTGGATGAGAGATGCTGAGTTGTCTGGAATTCATTTACAGAATATGGGCGGGAGCTAGGCATTCTGCTCAGTGGTTGTCAAGTGCTTGCCTAGCTTGTAGGTTGATTCCCAAAGTGCAGGAATGAAACACACTGTGTGTGTGTGTGTGTGTGTGTGTGTGTGTGTGTGTGTGTATGTTATGTGCACATATGTGCAGGTGCCCTCAGAGGCCAGAACAAAAAGTCAGACTCCCTGGGGCTGTTGTTACAGGTGGTGGTGAGCTGATAGATGTGAGCTGTGGAGAGCAAATTGTGGTCCCCTGCAAGAGCAGCAAGGGATTATAACTGCTGACCCATCTCTTTAGCCCAAGAAATAGAATAAAAATAGATTGTGTTTTAGTCGTACTTGGTTAGCCAATGCCTGTAATCCTAGTTATTGAGAGGCTAAGGCAAGAGGAGATTTAAAAGGCAGCCAGGGAAACTTAGTGGGAACCTGTTCTCAAGATAAAAGTGAAGAGAGTGCTGGAGGTGCATCTTAGCAGTACATGCTTGCCTAGAGATCAGGAGTGCATGTTGGTTATCCATAAGCCAAGGAGCTCTTGTAGATATACAGACCTGAGTATGGGGGAGGGGTATTTGAACAATCCCCAATACTGGGGGATGAGTGTATCTCATTTATACCCAGGATGGTGCTTGGAGAGACATCTCATTATTTGTTTCACAGAGGAGAAACAGAGCCTCAACAAGGAGACTACATATTATACACCCTAGAAATGAGCTCAAGGTCCCAACTGTTAGTGTTGGATCCAGGGTTTGAATTGGTCCTCATTCTCCTGTCAGGAGCTGCCTCCCCTGTGCATTCCCCAAAAATTGGGCTTGGCCACCTGTCCCCATTGTGCTAATTAAAGAGGCAAGCATGCACTTTTAATCCTAGCACTTACAAGCAGAATTTGTGAGTTTGAGGTCAGCCTGATCTGCATAGTGAATTCCAGGATAGTCAGGGTTGCATAGAGAGATATTGTCAAACAAAGCGAAACAAAGCAACACACAAACAATAACAAAAATTCAACCAATCACTACCAAAACCACCACCAACTCAAAAACAGGAGCTGGAGGGATGGTTCAATAGCTAGGAACATTGGCTCCTCTTCTAGACGACCTAGTTTGTTTCCCAGCATCCACACAACAGCTCACAATTGTTTATAACTCCAGTTTCAGGTGATCTGACACTCTCTTCTGGCTTCCTCTGGTACTAGTCATACAAGTGATACAGAGTCAAAATAACCATTCACAAAATAAAAAAATAAAAAACAAAATCAATCAATCAAACAAACAAACAACTCCCCCAAACCCCAAAAGTTCCAAGACAAATAAAACAAAATTTTAAAAAAGTAGAAAATGGACATTCATTCATTGTGACCATATTAGGAAAAAGAACAAAGAAGTCCAATGGTCACCCCCACAAGTTTGATGCATTGACATTAGGTTTAGGGTTTTCTGTTGTTTTTGTTTTAAAAAGCAAGAGGCATATAGCTCTAAGCTGTGCTGGTTGAGGCGAGGTTCATTGCTTAAGAGTCTGAGAGCCAAAGTGGGTGCAAGTATCTCTTTAGAATATTTCTCCTTCTGCTCAAGCTGGTTATTGCACCATGAGTTCTCAAGACATTCATGCTGCCAGTGAGCTCTAATAACTCCTAGGAGGCTTCTGGAACTCACAGGGGCCAAGGACAGTGTCAAATTGCAAGGTGTGGCTATTTAGAAGGAAGAGGTGAGGTGACATAAACATCATGGCTCATAGCATCTTTGGCAGTGCCACATGAATGACCCAGGTGACAACTTCAGACAGCAAGGAGAATGACATTAAGGATAGCTGTGGCTTCCTGTCACTTCCACAGCCTGTTCCACTTGTCATTCAGGCTGGTGAGTGATATAAACCTGTCAGGACTGGGCCATGACAATCCTAACAAGCTCAACCTGACACTTGGTCTTGGCCCCAGAGGGGTTAGAAAGATCAGTCTTCCCCATCAGGAAGAGACTGACTAAGAGGAAACAGGAGGAACTCAGTTGTTTCAGCATGGATTCCATGCCAAGGTGTGGTGCCTTTTCCAAATAGAGGCAAGAGACTCCCAGAGAGCTGGTCTTCCATAGATGCTCCGGGGATTCTGATACACAGTCAGGATAAAAATCCACCCTATTCCATGCCACTATGGCACACATCTGAATCCCCACACTTATTGGCGGAGGCAGGAAGATCACAGGTTTGTGTTGCATAAATCCTAATTGGTCTTATAAAAAGCCAGAGGCAGACACTGGGGTAAATGCTAAAATATCAGAGAAGTAAAGGAGCCAACCACTAGAGAGACTTCTCACCATTACTGAGCCCTCAGGCCTAAAAGCGAAGATCTGCCTCCGTGTATCCTCAGACTGAATGCTGAGTTCTCAGAGGAAAGGGAGTGGCAGGCCAAACACCCGTCTCCTCCAACCTTACATTCCTTTCTCTGCCCAGCCAAATCACTTCCTGTCCCAACCTTCCTAGTTAGTGCTGGGATTAAAGGTGCATGTGTGCTTCCCAAGTATTGAGAGCAGAGGTGGGGGAATCCCAACTTCTAGGAATAAAGGTGTGTGTCACTAACTACCTGGTTCTGTTTCTCTTTTAGACTGAATTAATCTTCTGTAGTCCAGGATGGCCTTGAATTCACAGAGATCCATCTGGATTCTGAGTGGTAAGATTAAAGGTGTGTGTCACTACTACCTGACTGACCTCTATGGCTAACTCTGTGGCTGGCTCTGTCCTCTGAACTTCAGCAAGCTTTATTTCTTAGAGAATATCACCATAGGTTTGAGACCAACTAGGCTTCATAGCAAGATTGTATCTCAGAAAACTCAAATCTACAAAAAAGCCACAATACAGATCATTGGTGCCACAGCCTGTGTTTAGCTCCTCCACATACTCCATTAGAACAACCGAGCACACCACAGAAACTCACCGCCTTTCTGTCAAACGGGATGGGAAACAATGGGCCTCATTCACAGGCCTCTCAGGCCACATTGATGTGGGCCACCCTTGGAGCCACTTCACTGAACTCTGAAATCAAGCGTCATTGTCATTCAGATTTATATGTGAGATCTGAGGTGAGACAATGTCTAAGGTCACAGTAAAAGTATTTCATTTGTCAGCACATACACACACACACACACACCCTAACAATATCCTCTATCTCCAAATGCTCAAATAATCTTGATCCAGAGGCCCATGTTATCAATTGCTTGAAAACAAGACTAATAATATAGAAATAGTATTATTAATAATATAAACAATACTGGGTTGGGGAAATGTAGCTTAATCATATGTTGTTGCTATGTAAGCCTCCATGGCATGGACTTAACTTTGGCTTGTTTAATAATCACTGGAGACATTTGAATTCCTTTTTGATCTATCAGTCATGAATAACACTGCTACAAGATTCGTGTGCAAAAAATTCATTTGCAATTTGTGTGTGTGTGTGTGTGTGCCAAGGTAATCATGTGGAAATCAGAGAAAAAGTGACTAAAGTTCTCTCCATTATGTGGGTTCTGGGGATTGAACATAGGTTCTCAGACTCATAAAGCAAGCACTCTTACCCACTGAGCCATCTCACTGGCCTATGACAGGGTCTTTCACTGAACACAAACCTCACCAGTGTGACCATGCTTGGCTTGTCAGGCAAATCCTAAGGATATTCCTGCCTCAGCCTTTACATCATTGGGATTCTAGGCCTAAGTTCAGCTCTTAACAAGGTGCTGTGAATCCAGACTCAAGTCTTTTTGCTAAAGCACAAAATAAACCTTGTCTGCTGAGCCATCTTCCCAGTTTCCCACTGCAGGCTTCCTTAGGAACTTAAGCCTTTAATCACAGCCCTGGGGAGGCAGAGGCATGTGGATGTCTGAATCCAAGGCCAGCCTGGTCTATACAGTGAGTTCCAGGACAGCCAGGGATGCACAGAGAAACTGTCTCAAAAAAATAAAATAAAATAAAAATAAAAAGTAAATTAAAACAAAACAAACAAACAACAACAACAACAAAAAAAAAATCAAAAACTAAACCAAACCAAAAGTAGTTTGAGGTTTCTGGCCTGACCTAGCCTCAAGGTCTGGACTCAAAGTTCCACAGCTGTTTATTTCCAAGTAAGCATACAGAGGCTTATATTAATTACAAGCTGATTGATCTATGGCTCAGGTTTATTACTTGCAAACTCTTATGCTTTACATTAACCCATATTTCTTATGATTAGCCATGTGGCTTGGTACCTTTTTGCTCAGTGCAGCATTCTCATCCACTTCCTCTGTCTCTTGCTGTCATCTGCTGCTCTACTCTTCTGCATCCCAGAATTCTCCTAGTCTGGTTGCCCCTTCTCTACTTCCTGTTTAGCTACTTGACCAATCAGCCTTGTATTAAACCAATATGAGTGACAAATATTTACAATATTTACAGTGTACAAAAGCATAATCCTACAGCACAAAAACACATTTTTTTTTCTCTAGAAAAAAATTAAAGTGCATGTGTGTGTGTGTGTGTGTGTGTGTGTGTGTGTGTGTGTGTGTTTGTAGGTAATGTATTGTGTGTGGTGTGCTCAGGAGCAATATGGGTATGTAGAAAACCTAAACTTGTAAGCAACTTGTATCTTTTACCTCAAGCTCTCACTTCCCTTTAGGACGGGTAATCTTGTGACAGGGCACCGGGTTTTGTATCTTTTTGTTTGATTTTAAGTAACCTTTACAAGTGGGTGCCGTTAATGCCACCTCGTGTACGCTCTTAAGATTGCCTCCATCAATCTTGGATCTCCTGGGCCTCTCTGTTGTTTCTTCCTGGAAAACATTTCCTTGGCTCTGTCCTGTGGCTTGTTCCTACACTAGGTTTCCAAGTTAAACCTACAAACCACATTCAGGGTGGTGTCTTACCCTCTCACCCCAGAGGAATTAGCTCTTTAGTTACAAAGTTGCCAAACCCAGTTAGGGATAGAATTGATTTAACAATTTCCTTCCTGAAGGATGCTTCCTATCCTCATTTCCCTATGCAAAAATCATGTGGGAACCCTGGCTGTCTGGAACTCGATCTGTGACCAAGCTGGTCTTTACTCCGAGATCTGGGATTCAGAGTGCTTGGGATGAAAGGTTTGTGCCACCACACCCAGCTTTGACCTTTTGAATCTTAAAAACAGAAAAACAAAATCCAAACTCTTTTAGCCAGACAAGTGTGGCTCATGTCTTTAATCCCAGCACTTGGGAGGCAGAGGCAGGAGGATCTAATAGACCAAGTACCAGGACATCTAGGGCTACATAGAAAATTCCTGTCTCCTGGAGGGCTTGGTCTTGCTTCAACTTGATAAGTCAGGCATTGTTGACTCCCCATGGAAGGCCTTACTCTCTCTGATGAGTGGAGGGTAGGCTGGGGACAGGGGAAGCTGACGGGTGAATGGGAGGAGGTGAAGGAGGGGAAACTATGGTTGGTATGTAAAATGAAAAAACAAAAAATTTTAAATAAAAAATTAAAAAAAATAGAAATCTTGTCTCATAAAACAAAACTAACTCCCAACCCCTGCCGGTCTGCCTGCCAAGCCTGTCTGTCTTTTATTACACTGTCTCTCTGAGTATCTTGTAGGCCTGGCTGTCCTGGAACTCATGTGTACATCAGGCTGGCTATGAAACTACAGGGTTCTGTCCATTTCTGCCTTCCAAGTGCTCGGATTAAAGGCATATGCCATCATACCCAGCCACCAAATTTGCACTTTTTTTTTTTGAGATTGATCTCATTATATAATCCTTGTTGGCCTAGAACTTGATATGCAGACTAGGTTACTATGGAACTCACAAATTATCCTGCTTCTGCCTCCTGCATACTGGAATTAAAGGCTTATGCCATCACCAGCCCTGCTGACCTCTGAATCTTTTTTTTTTTTTTTTAATTTTTTTTTTTTTTTTATTTATTTATTTATTTATTATGCATACAGTTTTACAGAAGAGGGCGCCAGACCTCATCATAGATGGTTGTGAGCCACCATGTGGTTTTGCTGGGAATTGAACTCAGGACCTCTGGAAGAACAGTCAGTGCTCTTAACCTCTGAGCCATCTCTCCAGCCCCCCTCTGAATCTTGATGAATTCCATGGAGCTGTGAAAATGAGGCCTCCTGGGAAGCTTGTAGTGGTTTGTTTTGTCCTTTACTTAAAATATACCTCTTCAGTTAGGGCAAGTTATGCACATCTGTATTCCAAGCACAACAGACAGAGGCAGGAGGATTGCAGGCAGGGGCCAGCCTAATCTACATAGTGAGTTTCAGGACAGCTGGGGCTACACAGTAAGATCCTGTTTAATATTAAACAATCTCATGTAGTTAATAGTTTTCATATTGGACATCACAGAAATTCAGCCAACATTTTACTTGGAGTGATGAAATCTTATCCTCAACCAGATGTCCTACCTCTTCAGGTAAGAGCTGATATGGGTAACAAGGAAATGTACTATGGCAAAGACTCTTTGTTTGGCCCTGAGAATCACCAAACTGCCTTGTATGGTGGCTGTGCCCACAGGGCATAGTATACATTGCTATCTCACTGTGGATCTGAAAAATTTTAAATTACTTTATTTATTATTTGTGAGTGTGTGCACTCGCGGGCATACATATGCCCTGGCACATGTGTGGAGGTCAGGACACAAACCTGTGGGAATTCGATTTCTCCTTCTACCAGTGAGTCCCTCCTGTTTCTGCTTCCCTAGTGCTGGGATTAAGGACAGTTTGATAGGAAAGGTTCTTCTTCTTCTTAAAGAAGTCACATTTTCTATCCTTGTATATCCTTATTCAAGGTCCCTTCCCCCTCCCACCACATCAGGTCACTCCCTCTTCTCCACAACTCCATATCCCCTCCTCCAGCATGGGCAGGAGGTCCCAAGGTCCCAAGGTCCCAATATTGCTCAGTTCAGTCTCCACTTCTGTCAGATCCAGTTTTCTCCCCCCAAAATCGAGACTGAGTCAGGTGTTCCTCTAGGGGGAGTGGGATCCAAGGAGTTAGTCCAAGGTGTTTCAGATACCAAGCTGTTCAGTGGTTGTGGTTTGCAGCTTGGGCATGCTTTGCTTTTTTCTTTTTTGTTTAGAGTCCACTAATGAGTGAGTACATCCTGTACTTATCTTCCTGGGTTTGAGATACCTCGCTCAGGAGTATATTCTCCAAATCTATCCATTTGCCTACAAATTTTAGGATATCATTTTTTCTTACTGCTGAGTAGTACTCCATTGTGTAGATGTACCACAGTTTGTTAATCCATTCTTCAGTTGAGGGGCATCTAGGTTATGTCCAGGTTCTTGCTATTACAAATAATGCTGCTATGAACATAGTTGAGCTAATGCCTTTGGGGTGCGACTGTGCATCTTTAGGGTATACACCCAGCAGTGGTATTGCTGGGTCCTTGGGGAGATTGATTCTCAGTTTTCTGAGAAACTGCCATACTGTTTTCCAGAGTGGCTGAACAAGTTCACACTCCCACCAACAATAAAGGAGTGTTCCCCTTGCTCAGCAACCTCTCCAGCATAGGCTGTCATCTATGTTTTTAACCTTAGCCATTCTGACAGGTATAAGATGGTATCTCAAAATTGTTTTGATTTGCATTTCTCTGATGTCTAAAGATGATGAGCACTTTTTCAAGTGCCTTTCAGCCATTTGTAATTCTTCTGCTGAGAATTCCCTTTTCAGTTCTGAACCACATTTTTTGATTGGGTTATTCAAGGTTTTGGGCTCTAGATTCTTGAATTCTTTATATATCTTAGAGATCAATCCTCTATCATTTGTAGGGTTGGTGAAAATCTTTTCCCATTCTGTAGGCTGTCATTTTGTCCTATTGACAGTGTCCTTGGCTTTACAGAAGCTTTTCAGCTTCAGGAGATCCCACTTATTGATTGTTGGTCTTAGTGTCTGTGCCACTGTCGTTATATTTAGGATGTGGTCGCCTGTGCCAATTCGTAGAAGTGTATTTCCCACTTTCTTTTCTATCAAGTTCAAAGTGGCTGGGTTTATGTTGAGGTCTTTGATCCACTTGGATTTGAGTTTTGTGCAGGGTGACAGGCTTGGATCTATTTGCATTTTTCTACACACTACCATCCAGCTATGGCAACACCATTTGTTAAAGATACTATCTTTTTTCCATTGAATATTTTGGGCCTCTTTGTCCAAGATCAGGTGTTCATAGGTTTTTGGGTTAATGCTCCCATTCTCAATTCTATTCCATTGATCCACAAGTTTGTTTTTATGCCAGTACCAGGCTCTTTTTATTACTGCAGCAATATAGTATAACTAACTTGAAGTCGGGGATGGTGATGCCTCCTGAAGTTCTTTTGTTGAGAAAAATTGTTTTGGCAATCTTGGCAGCGTATACCATGCTCTGTGGGCACAGTCACCATACAAGACAGTTTGGCAATTTCTCAGGGCCAATCAGAGTCTTTGCCATAGTTCATTTTCTTGTTACCCTTATCAGCTCTTACCTGAAGAGGTACGACATCTGGTTGAGGATAAGATTTCATCACTCCAAGTAAAATGTTGGCTGAATTTCTGTGATGTCCAATATGAAAACTATTAACCACATGAGACTGTTTAATATTAAACAGGATCTTACTGTGTAGCCCCAGCTGTGTGTGCCACCATTGCCTGGCTCTGTTTCTTAGAATGGATTAATCCGGTGTAGTCCATGCTGGTCTTGAACTCACAGATAGAACTCTGCCTCCTGAGTGTAGCGGGAAACCAGAAGCTACCCAGGTAAACTCTGATGACGTCAAGGAACCGGAGCTGGGCAGGGCGTGGTCAACTGGAAAGAGCCCCAGAAGAGGAAAGAGCCTGGCCCTTTTTTGACCTGTGGTGTGGTTAGGAAGGACTGCTCAGTTTGGACCTCTCCTGCGCACTGTTTCCCCCTTTTCCCCTCTGAATACCCTCTATACTGTAAGTGGCTTTGGAATAATAAATATTACCTTAATATAAACGTAGTGGCGGATTAAATTCCATTACATCTGGCGGCCCAATGTGGTGCTGTTTTCATGGAACCCGGCTGGGTCTCCTAGCTGCAGGGCGGGGGCTATCTTGGATTCAGGGCTTGCTCCTGGCCTTATGGATCTCCTGGCAGTGCCAGTGAGAGCAGTCGGTGAGCAGGAATCTGAGAGACTGGGTGTCTGTACGCTGGCTGCTGCAGCTGGTTCTGGTGGCACATGCTGGCAGGATTTGCTGAAGGAGGCAAAGGCTGAGCCAGGGGAATTGCAATCGCCATTTTGTTTTGGGCGCCGCTGCTGCTGCTGAACACAACTGCGACACCTGCTGGCCATAAGTCCTCATTACATCTGAGTAAGGTAATTGCTTTTTTTTTTTCTTTCATGTCTGATGAAATAACTGTTCAGAATTTTACCCACTTTTTCACAACGGTGATAGAGGATTATTTTCAGGATTGTGCATTTGGAGGCTATCTCAACCCAGGAGTTCTTTTGCTTTTTTGTGTGATAATATACTTTATACTTACCTATTTTAAAGGATCCCAGGATAGGGATGAACTCAATAGCATACTCAATAGGGTGTGTGAGATACATGAGGATTCTAAGACAGCTTTACTTGCTAAGATGTGTGACATGGATGAGTATTTTAAGACAATTAAGAAGCTTGCCTCCTCCATAGAGGAGAGGTCTACGTTGGTTAGAGAGGAATGGAGAGTTTATATTGATGAAGAAATTAGGAAACTAGCAAAACACGTTCAAGAAGAGGATCAGAAAGTAGTAGAACATGTAGATGTGGAGACTGAGAGAATTTTCCACTCTATAAAATTGTTGGAAAGTTCATTTGTGCAGGAACTTAAAACACAGGAAAAGACCATTACCTCTAGGTTACAAGATTATGAGGGTCATATGGTGATAATAGAAAAAGATTCTGAGACAACATCTGCTCAAGACAACCCAGAGCCTCCTCTTAAAGGATATTACAGTAGGGAAAAATGCTCTATCTAAGGTGGTTACAATGAGGGGACTACCCCTTACTCCTCCAACCCTAGTCCTAGTCGTGGTAGAGAACAAAAAAATCACATGGAAACGCTTCAGACAACATGGAATATAATTATAAACCTATTATCCACATGCAGGATCTAAAAACAATAAAGGAAGCCATAGTGACATATGGTGTACAATCGTCTTTTGTGAAGCAATTCAGAAATTCGTGGTCAACACAGAATCGGGTAATTCCTAATGACTGGAAGAATTTGGCAACTGTAGTGTTGGACACTAGTCAAAGCTTACAGTGGAGGAATTTGTTTAGGAAAGAGGCTAGAGCCTTGGAATCTTGGGATCAAACTGGGAATGTTAACATCTCCAGGGAACAAATCCTTGGGGAAGGCCAGTTTGCTGATGTATCAATTCAGACTACTTACAATGACCATGCCCTGTTGCTGTGCCATACTGCTGCCTTAAATGCTTGGGAAAAGGTTTTAGACCCAGGACAGAGAATTAAGTCATATACTCAGGTTAAACAAGGTCCAAAGGAGCCTTATACAGACTTTTTACAGAGGTTGATTCAGGCTGTAAATAGAGCAGTGTCAGATTCAGGAGTTCAGACACAACTGATACTCTCTTTGGCCTTTGATCATGCTAATATGACATGTAAGAAATTGCTCATGCCATTAAAGATCAGAGGTGCACCCTTAGAAGAATGGATTCAACTTGCAATTAATGCCAAATCTTTACATACTGATGAAGAGAATTGGATAGGATAAGCCATTGCTAATGTTAGGATAAGAAATCAAAGCATCATTTGTTTCAACTGTGATAAGCCTCAGAATTTCACAAGAAGCATCATGTCAATAGCAAGGGATTAAAGAAGAGCTTTTCTATCACTTGGCATCAAGCCAAGGAAATTTTATGAAAGTGATAAGTGTTCCCTCTACAATCAACTATCCTTACCTGCTGGGAGTAATCCTAAGGATACAAAGAGCAATGAGATTTGGCAGATGGATGTGTTTCACTTTCCGGAATTTGGTAAGATGAAATATGTTCATCATACCATTGACACCTACTCAGGAATGCAGTGGGCTACTGCCTTGAGTTCTGAAAATGCTAATTCTGTACTCACTCATCTTCTGGAAGCCATGACCATATTGGGAATTCCTGATCAAATTAAGACTGACAATGCTCCAGCATATGCTTCCCAGAAAATGAGGCAGATTTTTGAATATTATGAGATAAAGCACCTTACTGGGATACCACATAATCCCACTGGACAAGCAGTTGTGGAAAGATTCCATCACACCTTGAAAGAGATGCTTCATAAACAGAAAGGTGGTATGAAAAAACCTAGGGAGAGATTACATAGTGCCTTGTTGACATTACACTTTCTTAATGCTGATGAGAAAGGAACTTCAGCTGCAGAGAAACACTGGGTAATAGAAAGGACTTCTGAGTTGAATCAACCTGTTTATTTCAAGGATGTACTAACTTCAGAATGGAAGCCAGGGCATGTGCTTCGTTGGGGTAGGGGTTTTGCTTTTGTTTCCATAGGAAAAGAGAAAATATGGGTACCAACAAGATTGATAAAGAGCCTATTCGAAAAGGAGAACCCTCCTGAGGAGAAGGAGTAATGGTTCATCTGCTGATAAGAGAATTGGATATGTGGTAAGGAACATTCACTTAACTAAGGTGGGGCAGGGTCTCAATTTTGTTTTTACATAAGAATGGATACAACCCTCTTCAGATGTTAAAAGGATGCTGAATGCTTAGACTTTTGAAGTGTTAAAAGGACTACAAGAGATTACAAGGACACCTGACACTGACAGGCACTAAGGGTAATTTCTCTATTCTCACAACTGTACATCTATATCTAATGATTATGTATACATATATAAAGGGAGGTCCTGGTTTGATCACGACAAAGGCTGGCTTTGGAGGTGGAGCAAGTGGCTTTCTCCCTCTCTAAACCCAAGCACATAGGTAAATAAAACCTGAGAGACTCTGTCTCACATCAGAAAAACCACCTGAGGTGAGACAGAAGATAGAAGAAATATATAGGGACCAATATTATCTCACTTTTATTTTAAATCTTAAATCTTACTTCTTTCTGCATTTCCTAATCTCTTACTCTAAAAATCTTGTCTGCACACAATACTTTCTGATGGCTCAATATCTTCAGTTGATAGTATCTATTGGACTCTCCACTATAAAAAATAATTTCTTCTACCAGCACTCTCCAAAGCATCCAGAAGGAAGAAAGACAGGTCCCCCACCGAAAAAAAAAAAGACCCTTGAGACAGGGAAAGAAGGAACCTGCTATATGTCACTCCGTGATCACTTTTGATGTATAGACCATTCAGGACAGTTGTAAGATAGTTTCATATCATATCTTTAACAAGAATTTCAGATGAACTTAGTACTATGAGAATGGTTATATATGTTTATAGTTACTTCATTAGGACTTAACCATTGTTTTAGTCTTACAAGACCCCACAGAGATACCGTCGCCCACAGGCCAGCATGAAGCAACTCAATGAAAGAACTACGTCTCTTTCCTGATAAGTTGGTCATCCAAAGGAGAGTTATGGTCAATTATCATTTTGATACGATGGTTATAGGTTAATCTTGGGTAGAGGATAGAATGATATTATAGATGTAGGAACTTCTTTTAAAAAAAAGAAAGAAAGAAAGAAAGAAAGAAAGAAAAGGGAATAGATAGAAGATCATTATACCTGTAAACAACTATTAACCAAAGGATGAATGAAAAATGAATTGCCATGGTACAGACGTTTGTATATTGATACAAATGGGAAATCAATTTATATGTTTGATTGAGATAATATGTACATTGCTACAAAGGTGAACATAGTACAAATGTTTGTATATTGATACAAATGGGAAATTAATCTATATGTTTGATTGGGATAATATGTATATTGATACAAAGTTGAATGTATACTTGCCTTATTTTATGCATGTGTCTACCTCTATTTCAAATATTTTGCACATTGATGTGTATTAAGTACATTGTCATTTCCTTAATGCAATTACTACCTCTAATTACTTATGCTAGTCATAGCATTTGTTGTAATATATACACAAGTTGTTTATATAACTCTGTTTAGATATTTTGTACAATGATATATAGTTAGGATATTGTTGTCATTTGATATAAAATGTGTATCTTGGTTAATATTCATAAGCTTGTCATACTTGAAATTATTATGGAGGAACTATACACTCATTCTTGGAATGCCTATTCTTACAATGTAAGCTTTACTTTCTTCGTTGACTGGGATTGCAGATTATGGCTACTCAGATTTGCCACCTAACAGTCAGGATACTCAGGCTTTTCAGAAACGTGTTAGAATATACCAGATAGATAGGCATCTTCAACCACTTCATAGACCGAGAGAATATGGCATTCAAAATTTTGTTATCTACAATTTGGCCTTGAGAGACACAACAACTCCTGGCATCACCATTCCTTTCCTGAAGTGGTGTTGAGCATCACAGACATCTTGCAAAGAGATTGCCTTGTTTGGCGAATAATGGCCTGAGGGGCAAAGGACTGCACTTGCCCTAACTGCTGTCAGTGTGAGCAATGTTCAATATGGACGAGCAGGATGAAGGATAGAGGCTGCTGAAGCCTGCCTGGACAGGATAAGACAGTCTTACCCCAAAATACCTTGCTTCTATAGAGACTTGTCAGACATCCTAGGCCAGTAGCCAAAAGGGTGGATGTTCCTGCTGTACAGAGAAGTGGTGGATGACTGTCCAAGTAGTTAACTGTCATTGTCCTCTCCTAAATCTTGGAAGTTACTCCCTCATGCTTCCGACTTCAGGTAATATATTTTCCTTCTCAGGTCTTGATGGTGTTGAAGACTGGATAGTTGAGGTTGTTATTACTTCACATCTCAGCAAAGACACTCAGGTATTAGAACTTTATTGTTTGAGATAAACAGCTTTGAAGCAATCCCTGTGCATTGTCTCATATCAACATTCTAGACATTAAAATGCACCTCATATTTGTTTTTTGTTAGCTGTAGTTTGACCTCGCTTATGTTAGTGCCTTTCTCTTCCCCAGACACAACCTTATGATGATCCCTATAGTATATAGTTTTATACTTAGTTTAGAACTTTCTTATTTAGTCAAAAGGAGGAGATGTAGCGGAAAACCAGAAGCTACTCAGGTAAACTCTGATGACGTCAAGGAACCGGAGCCGGGCAGGGCGTGGTCAACTGGAAAGAGCCCCAGAAGAGGAAAGAGCCTGGCCCTTTTTTGACCTGTGGCATGGTTAGGAAGGACCGCTCAGTTTGGACCTCTCCTGTGCACTGTTTCTCCCTTTTCCTCTCTGAATACCCTCTATACCGTAAGTGGCTTTGGAATAATAAATATTACCTTAATGTAAATATAGTGGCGGGTTAAATTCCATTACACCTGAGTGCTAAGATTAAAGGTGTGTGCTACCACTGCCTGACCTCTATGGCTAACTCTGTGGC
Source organism: Sigmodon hispidus (assembly GCA_004025045.1). Taxonomy (NCBI): domain Eukaryota; kingdom Metazoa; phylum Chordata; class Mammalia; order Rodentia; family Cricetidae; genus Sigmodon; species Sigmodon hispidus. The sequence continues at coordinate 244,438 of PVIH01000951.1, forward strand.
TGGCTCTGTTCTCTGATCTTCAGAAAAATTTTATTAGATTACAAACAATATATCACCACAGTTCCTCAAACTCATTCTTTTTTTTTTTTCCCCTTTTGACTCATGTATCTCAGGCTGGCCTCATACTTACTATATGGACAAAGAACACTAGAATTTTAATCTTCCTGCCTCCACCTCTTGAGTGCTGGGATTATAGTCTGAGCTTCCATGCTCTGTTTGAGTATTTTCTTTCTTTTAGATTTATTTATTTATTATGTTTATAATATGCTGCTGCATGTAACCCTGTAGGTCAGAAGAGGGCACCAGGTATCATTATAGATAGTAGTGAGCCACCATGCGGTTGCTGGGAATTGAACTCAGGACCTCTGGAAGAGCATCTAGTACTTTTAACAGCTGAGCCATCTCTCTAGCCCTGAAACATCTTTTTAAATATATTTGGTTACTGGGGCTTTTATTATTCCATGTGAGTTTTAGAATCAACTTTTCCACATTTGTTAAAAAGGCTATTGAGGTGCTGGAGTGATGGATCAGCGGGTATACCATTTGCTTTGCAAGTATGAAGACTGGAGTTGGAATCCCCAGCACTCACATCAATACTGGGCAGGTGTGATGGTCAGTTTATATGTCCAGCACTGGGGAAGCAGTGACAGGGGAGTCTCTGGAGCAAGCTACCTGGCCAGGCTAACTGCACCATCAGGATCTGGGGACAAGTGAGAAACCTTACCTCGATACATACGCAGGAGAGTGATTGAGGAAGACACCCCAGGCCTTCACTTGTACATGCACCCACAAACACACATGCTTCTGCACATGTGAAAAAACATAGCATACTTCACACACGCAAACACATAAAAAAAAAAAAAAGAGGTTGCTGGGAATTTTCACAGCTATTATATCAAGTCAATTGCTTTTGGTAGCCCTGTCATGTTATGGCTATTAACATTCCAGGTTCACTAATGTCGGTCTCATTTAATTTATTTCACTAATGTATTATAGCTTTTAGTGGCTAATTCTTATACCTCCTGGGTTAAATCTGCTCCAAAGTGTTTTATTCAATTTGATGCTATTATAAATGGAATTGTTTTCTTAATTGAGTTTTCAGGTTGCCCACTGCTAGTATCTGGAAACACAGCTGACTGTTTGTGTGTCATGCTGCTATCCGGCACATTTGCTGAATTTATTAGAGCTAATAGTTTTTGTGGTGTGGAAATTCTCAGGGTTTCCTATGCTAGTTCTCTGTGTCTATAAACAATGATACATTTAAACTTTGGCTTTCAGTTTTGATGTTATTTCTTCTATTTCTGTGGCTAGAATTTGAGGTACTATGGTGAATAGCAGCGGCAGAAGCTGGCACGCTTCTCCTACTTTGTTTACTGCTAATCATCATGGCGGGTGTGGTTTTCATGAAGGCTGGTCATCAAGGTTGAAGAGGTTTCTTTTTAGTCAGTTCCAGCTTCTCCAGTGCTTTGTCTGGACTAATCAGGATGAGTGTGGGGTTTCCCCTCTATTAACACAGGGTCTTACACTTTAGTTTTTGGGTATTAAGGAAGATGGAACTCAGACCCATCATTTCTTCTCAAATTTCCATACTGGGAATTGAATTGCCCAGTGCAGTTAGCTTTAGAAATTCCACAGCCCTTGTTAGTGTTTTGCGCATGGAAGAACTCGCCAGCATGCTGCCAAGGAGCCATATTAGGTTTATTAAGAAACAGTGGGGGAGGGGAAAGAAAGGAGAGAGACAGAGTGTAGGGGGCAGAGAGGAAGAGAAAAAAGAGAGCCTCCCACGTTGTGGGGACTTTTAAAGGTAGACACACCTTAAAGATAAATGTCGGAGGCTCTTGGAGCCCCTGTAGGAGGGGGCGTGGCCGCAACAACCTAACAGCTCTGATCAAATGCAACACTAGGATTCCTTCTTATGTGGCAAAGTAATCTCAGAACATTGGCAGCTGTTGGTAGTGGGCTGGAGCCAAGGCAATTCTGGAGAGTTCCCACACAGCAGTACGCTGCCTTTTTCCCATGGTCAGGCAGTAATTCCAGGGAAGAACATAGGTTTTCTTTGTTTTTGGTTGCTGATAGGACAAATTTGAAGATATCTTTCAAACAAATTTCTTCTTCTCCTCCTCGTCCTCCTCCTTCTTCTTCAGTGTGTGTGTGTGTGGGGGCACATGTCTCCCTCCTTCTCATCGTGTGTGTGTGTGTGTGTGTGTGTGTACACATATCACAGCACACATGTGGAAGGAAGTCAGAGGGAAGCTTTGTGGAGTCAGCTCTCATCACCATTACATAGATTTGGGGGACTGAACATCGGTCGCCAGGCTTCCATATCAAGTGCCTTTACCCACTGAGCCATCCCGCTGACCACTGAAAGTTAAATTTTAAATGAATGTTGGCCATCAGCAATATCCTACCTAGAATGCAGATGTTACTAGTGAAGTTCACCTAGAAACAGATGCTGCAATGGAGAGGCTATGGTAAGTCATTTATGTGTTAATTGATCCAAAAAAATATTGGTAGGCAGCAGAGATATGTATGCATCAGGAAGGCAAGGAAGCCAATTCTGAAGGTTTATAGAGCACATTATTGTTGGAGTAACTGGGTTCCAAATCCCAGAGAAAAACTTTGGGATGAAGTATAGAATGTTCCCCTCAGAGTTACATACATCTATAACTAGAGAGGTGCTGACCCAATGACTATTCTCAATAGACTGATTAGTTTAAATTTTATTTTATTTATTATTGAGAGGGAGAGAGAGAGAGAATATGAATCTTATTGTACAAGTGTTAAGATTCCAGATGTGAGTCACTGTATTTAGTTTTCTGAGTCCCAGGGATTGAATTTAGGCTTGTGTGGCAAGTACTTTTATCTACCAACCTATTTCATCAGTTAATAACTCTATTAATTTTTTTTAAAATTAACCATTTAAGTTCGTGTAACAAAGTCAAGGGTTTCAATAAGAAATTTTTATACATATGTGTCATTGTGCTGTTCACTGTGCCCCGCTCCCCTCGGTTCCCGTCCTCTAGACAGCCTCCGCGGATTCTGTTGCCCTCTCCTCCCTGTTTCCCACTTCCCTTAGGATTTCTTCCTCCTCACCATCATCCTATTCCTAGTGGTAATCACTCTCACATATACTCTTACACACTTTTAAATTTATGTTCTGCCTATGAGAGACAGTGTGGCTTTGCTTGCTGAGTCTGGTTTATTTCCATTAACATAATGGTTTTCATCAAGAGTGGTGATATGAATCTGTAACCTCAGCACTCTGGAGGTCAAGGTTATCCTCAGCTACATAAGGAGTTCAATGCTGGCTTGAGGGTGCATGAGATCCTGTCTTTAAAAACTAGGGGGTGGAAAAGATTTTTAGTTGTATTTTCCTGAAAATGCAGTAATTTCATCTTTCTTCAGAGGGGGATGTTCCATGATATTTCCTTTTCTGTTCATCTGGGCATCTAGGCTGGCTCAGTTACCTGGGCAGTGCAGCAATAAGCGTGGATGTGTACGTATCCCTGTGTTAATTGACTTGGAGTTATCAGTGGGGTAGCTAGGTTATATGGAAGCTCTCTTTAGCTTTTGAGGACCCTCCATGCTGATGTCCATAAGTGGCTTTACAAGTTTACATTCAATGTCTAAGCAGTTTTTTCCTCCACCTTCTCTCCAGCATTTTTTTCTAAATTTTGTTGTTTTTGTTTGTTATGAGACACCTATAACCTGAGATAGACTGGTTTATTTTGTAGCCTAGGCTGGCCTTGAACTTATTCCTCTTGCTTTAGCCTCTTAAGTCTTATGATTACAGTGTGGATCAACTCAACAGCCTCAGTTTGTTTCCTCAGTGCTGTCTGTCTATTCTGAAGGGAGTGAGATAGAATACTTTTTTTTTTTAACATGTTTTTTATACCAACCCCATATCTAATGAGTAACTGGCAGAGAGACACCCTCCTGGCCATTTTGTAGGCTGAAAATTGTTTCCTTTGCTGTACAGAAGAAGAGTCTTAACTTTGGGCAACTCTATACTTGACTCAGTGACTCCCATCAGTCCTCTGGAGAGGTACTTCAGCTTCCTTTGCAGGTGTAGTGGACAGACTCCAGTGGTCAGAGAGAGAGAGCTTGGGAAGGAGGCAAACTGCTTGCAGCTGAAACCTACTGTGAGGGAGGGTGCCTTTGAGCTCCACGTGAGCCTCTCAAGGTATCTTTCCCCTGGTGCTTCCAGACGGGAGCCATTGTTTTGTTTTTCTTTTCTCTCTCTCTCTCTCTCTCTCTCTCTCTCTCTCTCTCTCTCTCTCTTCCCTCCCCCCTTCCTTTTTCCCTTTCTTTCTTTTTTAATAGAAAAAAAAACCCACAATGAAAACAATAACTTTCAAAAAGAAGGTTAATGGGATAAGGCATATCTCCCCTGCTTCAGGTGGAGGCTTTATCTTTACTATTCATCTCTCTTTAGTTTTGACCAGAAATTGTCTTTTTCATAAAATTCTTGTTTTGTTGAGGTATATTCCACACACCCTAGGGTATCTCGTCACCTTTTCCCAGTACTAGGGGTTGATCTGGGGCCTCACATGTGCCACTGAATCTCTTTCACTTATTGAAATTGTAGACAGAGCCCTACCCTACCACCCACCACTGCAACCACTAATTTATTCTGCTTGTTTAGTTTCTTAGTGCTAGACATTGAACCCAGGGTCTTGCACATGCTACATGAATACTGCACTATGGAATAGTATTTTTTTTCCTTAAAGATTTGTCTATTTTGACAGTTCAAATAACAGAATCATAGTACGTGTGGTCTTTCCCATTGGATGCCTTTCATCTGGCTGAGTGCTTGCTTGATTCAACTGTGTCACAGCATATGCTATTACTCCATTCCTTTTTTATGGATGAGTTATCCCATAGAATCACGATACTATTTAATTAGTCCTTAAAGATGGATATTGGGGTTGTTCTACTTTTTTTTTTAATCACAAACAATAAACATTCAGTTAATGTGAGTAGTTGTGTGCATTTTTTTTAAGTGTGTGTGTAGACAGGTGAGGTGCATGCATTTTTCTTGGGTATATAGCCAGAAGCAGAATTTCTGGGTTTTATTGTAACTCCATGTTTGATATTTTAAGAAGCTGTCAAACCTTTCCACAAAGAGGCTAATCCATTCTGCACCCCTCCAGCAACATAGAAAGCTTTCTGTCCAGTTTCTCCACATGCTCACCGACACTGGTCCTTTCTGATCATGGTCTCCTGGTGAGGTGGAGTGTTAAGTCATTGTGGCTTTGATGAGAATGTCCCTGATCACTGGCGATGATGAGCATCTCTTCTTGTGCTTGGTGGCTCATTCTTGCTTGCTCAGTGCTTTCACCTAGATTTCATCCCTGAGGGCTCTGAGCTTCTGTGTGATGCTGGGTTGCTGTGGCTGCCTGTGAAACTAGCTCAGCACACTGAGTTTTCCTGGTATATCCTCTGTGTTAGAGACACCCTACACTCTGGCTACATTATGTAGTGAAAATTCTGGGTCTTTTTCATAATGACAACCAATTAGTTCTCCTAGGAGAGTAGCACTACCTTTTGTTGCTTGGCTGCTGATGCACTGAGCTTCAGATGACTAGGCTGCCGCTCAGTTGCAGCCATCACTGTGTCACCTAGTAGAAGCATCTCTTCCAAAGGAATCAGCAGGATTTAAGGTTTCAAGGAGAGGTGATATAGATTCCCCAAGTGTGTTGTTGGGAGTGGTGGTGGAGGCACCATTGATACCCATTGGAGCTTAGATCTCTGTATTCTATTAGAAATACACTACCATATTCAGGCTGTTGGCTCAGAGTATATATTGTGTCTTGATGGACAGCACTTTAATCTGCAAGGCATTATTCCTGGAGTCTTGGTAGCATCTTGAATGGACCATTTCAGTTTTCTGTTACATATTACATAGGTATCATTACAGTGTGACTATGAGGCAGTCCTTCAAAAGCTCTTCTACTGGGGACTTGGTTTCCAGCTGATTAGCTTTGGGAAGCAAGTGAATCCTAAGGTCCCGAATTAATTAACATTAATCCCTTGATGAATTTGTATCATGGGAAGTGGTGAGAGGTAGGAGGTAGGCTTAAGTGAAGGAAGCTGGTCATGGAGGGCATCCTTGGAAGGTTGTATCTGTCCCACGGGCTTTGTCTGTCTGTCATCTTCTCTGCTTTCCATCTGCTATGAGGGGAGTCACTTCTACTACCTGCGTTCATGGCTGTGATGTTCTACCTTACCAGGGAACCAGTATCAACAGTATCAAGGACCTCAGACCAAAATGTCTAAAACAAAGACCCCTAATCAGCCCTTCAGACCTTCTGATGATTCTGTCAGGCACTTCATCACAATGAGCATCTTCTTGTGCGACATGGAGTGTCATAGCCACCGTCATTTCTTTCTTTCATGAATGAGTTGTTTAGGCTAAGAGTAAAAAGTCAGAAGCTAGGCCTTTAGTCTCAGCATTTGAGAGGCAGAGGCAGAGGCAGGCAGATCTCTGTGAGTTCAAGGCCACCCTGGTCTAACAAGCAGTTCCTAGTGTCACACAGTCAGGGATACACGGTCAGATTCTGTCTCAAAACAAGCAAGCAAGAAAACAAACAAACAAAAAACCCCACCGAAACAACAACAAAAAAAGTGTCTTAGTGTTCTATTGCTGTGAAGAAACACCGAAGTCACTGCAATTCTTATAAAATAAAGCATCTAATTGGGGTGACTTACAGTTTCAGAGGTTTAGTACATTGTCATGTACCATACATTGGGAAGCATGGAGGAAAACAGACAAACATAGCTCTGAAGTGGTAGCTGAGAATTCTATAATCAGACCCACAGGCAGCAGGTAGAGAGAGACACTGGTCCTGGCTTGGGCTTCTGACACATCAAAGCTCACTCCCAGTTCTCGGTGTTCACTTTTGCATAGATCTGTGGAAGAATTAGGGTCCCTTCAAGATGAATTTTAAGCTTAGCAGCAGCAGGTTGAATTAGCTTCTGGTGAACTGATTGACTGTTGTTTCACAGAAAAACTTTTTTATTGTTGCACAATTTATACCTGCTGGCAAGTCAATTTCTACATACCAAAACTTCACATCCAGAGTTGTTTGAAGGAACCATCTACCTAAACAATTCCCAGCCATGAGACCTCTTAGTTTTCCAAGTCCTTATAATTAAGTGTTGTAAAGGCTCTGAATCCTTCAGGAAGAACTCAGATAAGAATCAAACACCTCAAACAAAAGGTACCAATCACAAAAGGTAGCATCACATAAGGCAGTTCAAAGCCCAGATGCTCATACTCTGAATTCAAGCCATCTGCAATGCTTTGCCGTATCTTCTGCTGCACTCAGCATCTTAGGGTTTTTATGGCTGTGAAGAGACACAACGACCACCGCAACACTTATAAAGAAAACATTTCATTGGAGTTGCTTGTTTACAGTTTCAGAGTTCAGTGCCATCATGATGGGAAACATGGTGTAGTGCAGGCAGACATAGTATTGAAGTAGCTGAAGTCCTAAATCTTGCAGGCAACAGGAAGTCAACTGAGGCACTAGGCGGTATCTTGAGCATAGGAAAACTCAAGGCCACCTTCACAGTGATACACTTCCTCTAGCAGGCCACACCCACTCTAACTAAGTCATATCTCCTAATAGTGCCACTCTCTATGAGATTATGGTATAATTACATTTAAACTACCACACCCAGTGACATACTTCCTCCATTATGGCCATGCCTACTCCAATAAGGTCACACCTCCTAATTGCTCTCAAGCAGTGACACTCCTTAATGACCAAACATTCAAATAAATGAGTCAGTGGGGGTCATTTCCTACTTAATCTACCACAAACAGGTACAAGTATCATGTGAGTCTTTTGAGAGTGGTGATGTAATACAGACAGGAAAGAGAAACAAACTCACACTTAGATTTTTGTGATTCTCAGTAGAGGGGACTCATTCTCAGTAAAGGGACCTCCTATACATGGCTCAATGCAGTCACCGTGACCACCACATTTGTGTACCTTTAGGATATCACATATTAAGGAATCAGTGTAAGTATATGATGCCAGGACACCAAATGCTCAGCAACAGCAGTAGCTGGGTCCATCTTGGGAGTGTTCCACACGGTTGGACCTTTGCTGAGTCTGTTTCTGCCACCAATTATTCTCTTTAGGGAACCCCTGTGCCAGCACAGTGATGGCTGAGTATACAGCCACTGACCTCCATTTTTGTATGTGTTCCTAGTTGGCGTTGGCATGAGACACAAAGAAATACATGATAGTTTTCCTGAAAATCTGTCCATCAAGATCTCTAATGCTCCAATTTTGTTCCTTTCTGGGTCTTGACCAACCATTTAAGCCACACTCTGCCTAAAGACTTGGTATATCCATAACTCAAGCTTCTGGTGCTTCCCTAAGATTGCACAGTGCTGTTTCCTACTTCAAACATCTTTATGGCAGGAGACTTGCCAAGTCATAGGGCCTACATTTTCAGGACTCTTTGTTCTAATGCTGAAGCCTACCCAATGATATATTTTTTTCTGGGCCTAATTCAAAGCCAATAGCAACCGGGTTGGCTAGTCTTAAGTAAATTTGACATACAAACTAGAGCTATTTGAGAGAAGAGAAACTTAATTGAGAAAATGTCTCTGTAAGATTTGGCTGTAAGACATTTTCTTAATTAGCTATTGATGAGGGAGAACCCAGCCCATTGTGGGTGGTGCTGTCCCTGGACTGGTGGTCTTGGGTTCTGTGAGAAAGCCAGCTGAACAAGCCACGAGGAGCAAGCCAGAAAGCAGCTCCTCTCTATGGCCTCTGCATCAGCTCCTGCCTTCAGGATCTTGCTCTGTTTGAGTTCCTGTTCTAAATTCCTTTGATTATAAATAATGATATGAAGATGTAAGCCAAATAAATCCTTTCTTCTCCAACTTACCTTTTGATCATGATGTTTCATTACAGCAATAGTAACCCTATCTAAAATAGCATCTAAGCAAGATATATGAACTTGGCTGGTACATGTCTACAGTCCCAGCACTTACAGGCAGCTAAGGCAAGAAGATTTTGTGTTTGAGGTTACTGGGCTATGTAGCAAGACCCAGTGGAAGGGGAGAAAGAGGAGGATGAGGAGAAGGAAGAGGAGGAAAAAAAGATAGCTGTATTTCCAAAGAAGCTGTAAGCTGCTTCCAAAACTCCAAAGGGACCTCCTAAGTGCTATTTTCTTTCCTGGCAGGAAATAAACATGCAGTATTGTGGAACTGTGTATTCTTTCCCTTGTTTTAGAGCAAATGTGTCTAACTACTAGGCTAGAAGGAAAGCATCATCTATATGTCAGGGCTGGTCTTTATGTTGTTTATCTTCTACTCCAAAGTACCCAGAACATCAGTGGTTTCCCACTTTCTTCTCAAGTATGATGGGTGTAGGCACCATCGGTATCTGAGTGACATCCTATTGGACATTCAGAACAAGCAGTCTTGAGACTTTGAGACAACACTGACATAGAGCAGAGAAGTTATCACAACAAGACTGTGGATGCCTGTAACTGTCTGTGTCTAGTTAACGGGAGGCTTGGTTGGAGATTGGGAGGAACTCAGTTGCCAGATCTGCAGTTGCAGATCTTCAGTCCAGAGGCTTCATGGATAGGTTCTGAGACATTCAAAGAGCAAAAAGTAGCTGTGGAAGGTTTTGCCTGGGGGAGTGATGTAGTTTATTTGTATTGAAAAGAATGATTGGGGATAGATTGGAGAGAACAGCAGGGCATTCAATAAGATGTCATATTTTGTATCTGAACATATTTGTACTTGGAGTTGTTGACCTGGTGGATATTATTTATTAATATAATAAAACAGGAGCTGACATTCGACTGATGTATCTTTTAGGACAAAATTTATGGGCTCCTGTGATAAGTGGTTTCTAAAGCTCTGAGTTCCAGACAGTAAGAATCTCACACAATGCAGGTAGTCAGAGGCCTTGCTATAAATGAACTGTTCCTCTCCAAGAATGCATGTATTGAAGCTCTCATGGTGGACTTAGTGGTTTAGTCAGGTGTGGTGGGTGGCACATGCCTTTAATTCTAGTACTTAAGAGGCAGAGGTGAGTAGATTTCAGATCTCTGTGAGTTCAAGGCCAGCCTGGTCTCCATAGTCAGTTTGAGGACAGCCATGGCTAAGTAGTGACACTCTTTTTTAATAGAAAGGACGAGAGTCTTCACCGGAAACTAATTTCAGTTAATTTGATTTTAGACTTCTAACCCTCTGACTATGAGAAAATAAATATCTATTATTAGTATTTTATTCCCGTAGCTTGAGCCGACTAATGTAGTTCCTGTTTTGAAGATTTGTTCCTCTTTCAAGACCTTTCTTTTGATCAGCTATTAGATGCAGAAAGAAAATGGAAGGTCACATAGAGGAAGTTGTGCTAGGCCAGCCAGCCCTGAAAATGGTGCTTCATTAACCCTCAGTTCTACTGAGGAGACCTCGTAATATGGCTACTTGCAACTGCAAGGGAGGCTGGGAAATGTAGTCTGTGTACTTATGAAAAAGAGGAAGTAAGGGCTCTTAATCGCTACCACAACTAAAACCAGGGAGCAAAAGACAGCAGTGCTAAGCCACTTAGTGACCTGGTATGATGGTTGTTCTTGGTAGTCAACTTGACTACAAGGATTTCTTTTTAATTAAATAATTTGAAGCAGAAAAGGTCCATCTTTAATCAGGGCCACACCTTTTGTTGGTAGCTTATATAATGAACATGGAAGAAGGAAGCCCTCTCTTTTTGCTTGTTGCCCTTATTCTCCTTAGCAAGTCCATTTCTTCACTGGCATTAGAGCCTACTTCTTTAGGATTCTGAGGTACACTGAAGACAGCTGAGACATCCAACCTAGTAGACTAAATAACCACTGGATTCTTGGACCTTCCATTGGTAGATAGCCATTGTTAGACTAGCTGGACCACAACCTATAAGCCATTCTAATACACACACACACACACACACACACACACACACACACACATCAATTTTATTTCTCAGAGAACTCTAATACATCTGATGATGTCCTAAATACTTTCTAGAATCAGATTACATTGTAGTGATGTATTTCATATTTAATAAAATCAGCTGGAATATCAGAGAACAGATCCACCCACAGTCAAGCCATGAGGGCCAAAGAGTGGTAATTCATGCTCTTAATCCCAGCACGGGAAAGACGGGGGTGGTGATCTATCTTTAATCTCATAACTCCAGAGACAGAGATCTTTCTGTGTTTCTGTGAGTTCAAGGCCTAACTACCAAACAGTAGTAGCTTACACCTTTAATCCTAACTCTAGGATTATAATGTAGAGTTGAACCTGAAAGTGAAACAACTAGGGAAAGAAGATATTTAAGGAGGCATAGATAGATAGAAGGTGTAGAATTTTGTAGAAGCAACAAGCCAGGCTGAGGACTCTGGAAGATAGCTTTTACCCTGAGAAGTTTGGTTGGATGAGAATTGACTGTGGTCTGTTTCTTCTTTCTGATATTCCAGTTTTTCCCCAATATCTGGCTATGAGTTTTCATAAATACCAACTAGAATTTGTGTCTTATTATGTTGTAATAGAAGAGATAATTTGAAATTAGACTTGGTCCTAATGGCTGTGTACTAACATTCTTACCAAATGAGGGACTTTCTACAAGCCCACTCAGGAAAGAAGGCCAGGTCATTTGGGACCCTAGGAAGTGACATTTGGAGATTCAAACAGGAAAGTAAGTGGCTGAATAAGTTCTTTGCAGGTATTACAACTCAACTATCTATGCTGGGTTCAAGGATGGGACTCTCATTTCTGAGATACAGAGACGTTCTATACTCATAAGAAATTAGAAGCCTGGAATTTAGGCAGAGAGATGGCATTTTCACTTTTTCTTAATAATTTTAAATTTTTAATTAAAATATAGTTACACCCTTTTCTCCTTTCTTTTTCCCCCTTCAAACCCTTCTATGTCTCCCCCTTATCCTCTCTCAAATTAATGGTTTCTTTATTACTGTCATTGTTACACAGTGTGGTAGTTTGAATGTAACTGGCCTCTATAAGCTCATAGGGAGAGAGAGACACTATAAGGAGGTATAGCTTTGTTGGAATAGGTGTGGCCTTGCTGGAGGAAGTGTGTTACTGTGGGTGTGAGCTTTGTGGTCTCCTATGCTCAAGCTACTTACTCCCAATGTGAACACTGACTCCTTCTGTTATCAGTGGATCAAAATGTAGAACTCTCAGCTCCTTCTCCAGTACCATGTCCCACCATGATAATGGACTAAACCTCAGAAACTGTAAGCTTCCTTATTTCAATGTTTTTCTTTATAAGTATGTGGTCACAGTGTTTCTTCACAGTAATAAAAACCCTAGTTAAGACACAGAGATATGGGCTGGAGAGATGGCTCAGCGGTTAAGAGCACTGACTGTTCTTCCCAAGGACCTGAGTTCGATTCCCAGCATCCACATGGCAGGTAACAACTGTCTGTAATTCCAAGGTATACACAGTTATACATGCAGGCAAAACACCAATTCACATAAAGTAAAAATAAATATTTTTTTAAAAAAAACACAAAATAACAAATACATAAATATATATGAATGCAACCTGCTGAGTTTATTTAGTGTTGCTTGTATGTGTATGTCAGGGTTGACAACCTAGCATTGGATAACTAGTTGGGGGGCTTATCCTTCAGGAAGACTAACTGTCCCTCCCGCACCAGTCACTAGTTTTTTGTAGCTCTTGGTCTAGGGGTGGGTTCCTCAAGATATCTCCCTCCCTTGTTAACGTGTCTCTTAGCATTGCTACTGTTTGAGTCTTGTTCAGGCAGTGAAACTGTTGCAGTATTATGTGTGTAGTTTCACTGTCATTTTTAGGAGACACAATCTCACAGGAAACTTCCTGATCCTCTGGGTCTTATAATCTTTCTGTCCCTTCTACTTGACCCTTAAATGCTGGAGCTAAGCACATAGCAATCAGTTGTTTCCTGTATTTTGATGTCTTGTGGTTTTGTGTGATGGCCTCATCGACTGCAAAGAGAAGCTTCTTTGATAAAGGGTGGGACTACACTGATCAGTGGGTATAAGGAAAAGTAATCACAGCTGGGTAGAGCTGCTGATTGCTTTCCTCCTTTGGCAGCTTGCATAGCACCTTCTGGTATGATGAAAGCTAGTCTTTAGGGAGGGGTCTTTCAGGCCAGCTCCAGCTTCAATCTTCTGTGTCCCGTGGCAGAAGCACTGGGTGTTTTCAACAGTGAGGACTAGGTTCCACCTACTGTCGGCTGTTAACACTAGTGGGAGAAAGTGCTTTGGTGAAGAGTTAATCCTTCCCAACTCCCACATCATATAGTCAGCATCAGGGGTGTTGAACAGCACCCTGCTTCCAGGATTCTGAGTGTGAACCCAGCCTGTCAGGTCAGAGCCACTATGATAATTCTGGTGTAGACACCAACAAGATTATTTGATGGAATCATACAAAGCCTCTTTCTAAGGCAGCTGTCTTAGTACAATGCTTCTAAATCACGAAACAACCCATTAGATAATTCAGCAATTATAATCAGCATTAGAAAACACAACACAATACAGAGCAGAAATAACAATGAATATTACAAAGAGGGTAAGTGTTATTGAGGTAATATATATTTACATCTTTAGTGCAAAGTAATGACTCAAATATATAGTGGTACCATAAAATTATCCTGCTTTATGACATCATAGCCATTTTAGTTTGTATAAGTATGTCCCATGATGTTTATGTAACACCAGTCACCTGAAAATGTATTACTGAGAACATATTTGATTCCAGAGTCAATATCTTTGAAATTTATTATCTGTTTGTATATGTGCATATTTGAGTATGTATGTGTAGTGTATGTGCACTTGTACATGTGGTTTCTCACACCTGTGCATATACAAAGAGGTGATAGGAGGTCACTGGGTGCCCTGCTTTATTACTTTCCACCTTATTTCTTTGAGGCAGTGTCTCTCACTGACTCTTGAGCTAGACCAGTGGCCAGCAAGCCCCAGTGATCTTGCTTCCCCTCCCCACAGTCAGGCCTGGGGATACAGGCAGGGGCCATACCTAGCTTTTCATGAAGAAGATAGGCAAGGATTCTTTACTTGGCCTTCAGCTCCTGAGCAAAAGGGACCTTATACTTACCAAAGAGATGCCCAGGCTGCATGGTGAACAGATGAAAGGGTGAGCTCTTTGTTGATTTGCTGAGGAAGGCTAATCTGGCATCCTGGAAACTGGCTCCTGGCACAGGGTAGGAACCTGCTATTTCCTGTGTAAACACACCATGGCTTAGAGGTTTAGGGTAGCAGCTGGTTGATTTAACCTAGGAACTGCTAACTTCCTTTGGCGTTCCGTCATCTGGCAGTGAACATCTTGGCCCATGACCTTGTCTGGGCTTTGTACTTTTGTAACAGCGCTGAAGGGATTTTGGTGCTTGAGCTGTTGAAGAAAAGCACAAGAGTAGGAGAATATAAGAAACATATCAACTCCGGGGCTGGAGTGATGGCTCAGTGGTTAAGAGCACTGACTGCTCTTCCAGAGGACTGGGGTTCAATTCCCAGCACCCATATGGCAGCTCACAGCTGTCTGTAGTTGCAGTTCCAGGCAAACACCAAGGCAAATAAAATAAATAAAGTTGTTTTTTTTTTTTTTAAAAGAAACATATCAATTCCAGCAGATCAAGTTTGTGCTGTGGAATGGACTTTAAAGTGACTAAGATACTGGACACATGGATTTGTTGTCAGAATGCTTGGCTAGCATGCACAAAGCCATGGGTTCCAGCCCCATCACCACACAAACCAGGTGTGATGGTGCATGCCTGTAATGTGTGTGTGTGTGTGTGTGTGTGTGTGTGTGTGGTGTCTCAGTGGTCTTCATGACTAGCAGAGAGCTCAGCTGAGGGAGGCAAGAAAAGAAAACAGTTTACCTCAACACCAACTTAGTAGCCAGTGTTTGTTCAAACATTGGGAACTTAAGTCTGAGTGGTTTATTTTAGGTAGGCATGTTTAAACACAGCACAATTTGGTGAAAACTATCCTCGTGATAATTAACTCAATCTTCATGCATAACAAAGTACACATACATAAATCTTCTTGAGGAACAAAGTCAGCTAAATACAGATCAGACGTGACATTTAAACTCTTTGTGACTCCCGTAAAGATAGACTCTATAGACTGACTGAGAAAAACTAATTTTCGATAAGAGTCTAGAGAGGATCTGGAGCTGGAAAAGTCTCTAGTCACACAAATAGTGCAAAGGTCACCAGGCTAGAAAGCACTTCTGATCCAGCCTTCTGGGAAGGTAACAGTTGTACTTCTGGGATGGTAACCCTGTTTTCCTAAGGCTCACCTGTGAGTACAAAGACCTTTGTGCCTCCTGCAGATCAGGAGTTCAAGATCATCCTCAGCTCAAGTTTCAGAATAGCCTGGTATCCACAAGACAAATAAATAAATTAGTGAATAAATAAACAAGTTGATGAACATGTTTACATATATATCTGAGTAACAGACTCTGAGCCAAAGATTAAAACAGTAGATGCAATGTACAAACAGATGCCAAACCTCTCTGTTCCTTTTTGGTTCCCCTTCAGGCACCTGTAGATCCAAGAGAAAACTTAGGGTTGTTCAGTGAAAATGGCCTTTATATTGTATAATATAGCTAGACAATAGCTGTCCCAACCTACACATTGAAGTTTTGGGAGCTATCTCACTCAAGAGTCATTCAAAGGGACCACAGGGGCTGGAGTGATGCCTAGTGGTTAAGAAGACTTGAGATTGGTTCCCAGCACCCATGTGGTGGCTTACAACCATCCTAACTACAGTTCCAGGGGTCCAACATGCTTTTGATCTCCATAGGCACCAGGCATGAATGTGGTACACCTATATATGTACAAGCAGACACACACACACACACACACACACACACACACTCAGGCAGAGGAGATTGCCTACATTTATGTTCCTCCTTTTGCATGCAATAAGTGATAAACTATACACAATAAATAGATGGGCCTGCTGCCTGCTGTAGTGCTCTGCCGACTGCCTGGCACCTGAGCTGATCCAGAGGTCTTACCAAGATAGTTTATGATAAGAGATTTTTCCTTCTTGAAACTTCCCAGGTGGCTGGAGGGATGGCTCAGCAGTTAAGAATACTTGTTGCTTTTCCAGAGGACCTGAGTTTTGTTTCCAGGAATCACCATCAGGAGACTCTCAACACCTGTAATTCCATATGCTTGTTACCTCATCTCTATTATTCCCATCCTGGTTATTCCACATTTGGCTGGCCACTCTCCCTTCTTCTTCCCAGAGCTCTCTCTCTCTCTGTCCAGAAGTCTCACCTATACCTCCTGCCTAGTAATTGGCCATTTAGCTTTTTATTAAACCAAGCACAACACATTTGGGAAGAAGAGAACCTCACCTGAAGAACTGCCTTGATAAGATCAGCCTGTTGCTTTATCTTTGGGAGATAGTCTTGACCAGTGGTTGGTGCAGGCAGCAAAATTGATAGGCAGCTGGGCCTGGGCTGTATAAGAAATGGTTTCTGCTTCAGTTCTGGCTCGAGCATCTGTCCTGATTTCACTCAGTGATGAAAGGTGACCTGAAAGTATAAGCTGAAATGAACTTTCTCTCAAAGTGCTTTTGTCATGGTGTTTGCACAGCAGCAGAATGAAACCCGAGCACTAATGATGACCTTTCACTTCTGGTCTTCTCACCTCCACCCACTAGATGCCAAGATTGAGTACAGATGTGTGCCACCATGCCTGGTTTATATGGTGATAAGGACTGAATCCAGGCTTTGTGCCTGCTAGATAAACATTTTACCAACTGTATTATACCCCCAGCCTCTAGAAAGACAAATTTCTAGAGACATTT
>PVIH01000951.1:261395-277121 GCA_004025045.1 Sigmodon hispidus
TTTTTTTTTTTTTTTTTTTTTTTTTTTTTTTTTTTTTTTTTTTTTTTTTTTTTTTTTTTTTTTTTTTTTTTTTTTTTTTTTTTTTTTTTTTTTTTTTTTTTTTTTTTTTTTTTTTTTTTTTTTTTTGTTAAAACTTTATTTATTTATTTGCCTTGGTGTTTGCCTGGAACTACAGCTACAGACAGTTGTTAGCTGCCATGTGGGTGCTGGGAATCGAACCCGGGTCCTCTGGAAGAGCAGACGGTGCTCTTAACCGCTGAGCCATCTCTCCAGCCCCGAACAACCTCTTTTTATCTTTAGTTTCTAGTGAACGTCTGCTACTTTGCATCCAGAGCTCTGGCAATTGCACAGTTAAGTTTGCAGGTATAACAGTGGGGTTGTTCCTACTATGGTGGTCGGGGCTGATGAACAAAACAGCCCAAAGCTCCAATGCAAGGATCAGGCTTGACTTTGTCATTCACTGCCACAGACAACTGGTAGACAGATCATTTTGAGATCATCTGTGGAAACAATGAACAGTTGGGTTGGAGCTAGGAACGGAAAGAAGCAGATACAAGGGGGATGGTTGGTAACAGCTTCATCTTTTGAATGAAACCCTTACTCTCAGACTAATAAAAGTGGATTTAAGGCCCTGGGGGCAGCCACTGGCAATATAGATGGAGGTGAAAAACACATACCTCTCACTTTTCAGGTTGTGGGGAGACAGAGACAGACAGACAGACAGACAGAGGGAGAGAGAGAGAGAGAGAGAGAGAGAGAGAGAGAGAGAGAGAGAGATTTATTCTATAAATACTGTGACTTTAGAGATCCATGACTAATACAGATTTCAAAGATAATATGCTGAAGTTAAAAAGAGATTAGAGACTATCCTGTATGTGAGGGTAAAGACACTAGAGGCAAAGAGATAGAAGAGAGAGAAACAGAAAGAGACATTTTGAATAAAGTAAAGTAAAAAGATTAAGGTTGAACATGGTGGTGCATGCCCATGATCCTAGCCCTGTACAAGGGAGGTGGAGGTAGAGAATCAGGAGTTCAAAGTCATCCTCAGCTACATGACAAATTCAAGGTCAGCTGAGCTACTGGAGACCCTGTGTCAAAGCAAGCAAGCAAACAAACATAGAGAATAGGGTGAACAAACATGAAAAGAACACAGCCAGTATCCCAGGCAGACCTGAAAAGGGTACACAATTGCTTTATTTTTATTATTTTTTTAAATAGAGTATGGGGCATGAAAGCCCCAGACTTCTCTCTTTCTGGCCAACAAATAGGAGATAGTTAACTTTAATATCATCCAATTTAGCCTGTAGCCAGCTGGAGTTGCTCAGTGTATGAAAGAATGCAGGACAAATTGAAGACAGGAAGAAATAATAAGGAACTCTAGTTCTTTTATGGTCGTCAGTGTACCTTTTAGTTTTGTGGCCAGGCAGGAACAGTACCATTGAATAGTGTCTATTTATCTTTTAGTGTTGTTAGCTTTGGCCAGGGAACACAAGCTAACTGCATTTACTGTCTTATGTTTGCTTTTCAGCTTTGTGGCCAGTGTAAAGCCTCTGCCATCGATTCATCTTTAGCCTTGCAGTAGTTATGGCCAGCTTGGGGATCATCATTGTTCATGGAGAGGCCAGTGCTGGCTCATTTTAAACCTACCTGTAGAAAGTCAACGTTTAAAAATGAGCTACAAGCTCAGAGTTTCTCCATGGCAGCCTCTGAACTTGACTGTTTTTCAGTGTTCTCATCAATGTCTCCACATGGTGGCACTGCTGGATGAAGCCCTGAGTGAATGAGGACAGCTGTGGCAAGGACCCAGGAGGTAACTTGGTCAGTTACAGGTGTTGACAGTGAGTGTGAGAAGAAAGTACTAAGCACAGCTGTCTTCCCCTGTCCTCTGCTCTACAGAACCCCACCTACTCACATTAGCTAGCCCCACCTCCTCATTCTGCTGCATATAATAAATAGGCTGAGTTTCTGGGCTGCTGGTGCATCTCCATTAGAGTACACAGCCATCCCATCTCAGCATTTCTGTGTTTGTGTCTGTCACTTCATTTCCCTATTGCACCAGTCAGGTTGATCCTAAAGCCAGGCACATCTCAGCAATTATGCAAACCTTATGAGGTGGCCTGAGCTGCAGGATGTGGGTCACTTGAGGCTATAGGCTAGCCCTGTTTTTGGCCTTGAAATTACAGGCTAGCTCTGCTTCTGGCTGGCTTCTGCTTTCTGATCCACTTGGATGTGAGCAAGATATAATTGCTACAGGGTAAGTAGCCCATGCCCCTGAACCTACTCTAACATGCTCAGCAGTGTCTATCTGTAGGCAACTGCCTTTAGGGCCTTGAGGCATAAAGTATGTAGCCATTCTACATATTTTCTCAACTCAACCTTGAGTGTGTTGTGTTTCTTTGCACTTTTTTGGCATTTGGCTGACCTTTTAAAAAGTTGTAAAACAAGATTTCTTTTTCATTCTCTCTCTTTTCCAAGATAGGGTTTCTCTGTGTAGACTTGGCTGTCCTAGAACTCACTCTATAGACCAGGCCAGCCTCAAACTCACAGAGATCTGCCTGTCTCTGCCTCTCAAGTGATGTGAACCATCATTGCCTGAACGTCTTTCTCTTTTTAAAAAAGACTTATTTTTATTCTGATTTTATGTGCACAATATTTTGTTGTGACTATATCTGTGCATTAAATGTGTGCAGTGCCTGAGAAGGCCAGAGGAGGGCATCAGATCTCCCGAAACTGGAGTTATTGACCATTGCTAGCCAATATGCTGGGAATCAAACCTGGGTACTCTGGAAATGCTTTTAATACTTGAACAATCTCTCTAGTTCTCAGAATTTTCTCATTAGTGCAGAAGCAATCTTGCTTACATGATCCTTCTTTACTTGGTCTGGTCCTTTCTTACTTGGTTCAGACACAGTAGGCATCATTGTCTGTCTTTGTAAAGGGACTTACTGACTGTGCTGTTTGTAGAGTGTTGTCTACTTGTTACTGATCGCCTATTGTACCATTTGTCACACAAAAAACTGACATACTGACATTCATGTGTCTCAAATAGTGTCTGGGGAACAGATGGCAATTCTTTCATGCCGTTTTCCTGATCAGCATCTCATCAGTGGGGTTAAATGCCAACAAACCCATCCTAAGTTGAAAATGCATTTGACCAACCTTGTTTTTTAATACCATTACACAGCAGCCTGCTTTACTGTTGAACATTGGTTATTATCCTTAGAAGTATGGAGCTGATGGGAACTACAGTTTGCTGCTTCTGCCCAGTGTCAAGATAAAGCATCATGTTTTGTATTTTGTTATCCTGGGAAAGAATCCAAATCCAAAGATCTCAAATATAATTCTTACTAAGTGTGTATTAGTTTGGCATCATCCATCCTGTTGTCCAGAAATCAGACTTGTTAGTTGGACACTGCCTGCACCTATGTTAGTCTGGGCAGAGGTGGTCTTAGCCATCAGTGAAGCTCTGTGGTAGGGTACAAGGAGTAAAGCCTTAAGCCTTTCAGGATTTGCAAATTTTAGAGCGGATGGGAAGAGTGGTCATTTTCAAACAAGTCGGTATCTCTAGTGTTCATAAAAAAAAAAGGGGCTGGAGAGATTGCTCAGCGGTTAAGAGCACCGTCTGCTCTTCCAGAGGACCAGGGTTCGATTCCCAGCATCCACATGGCAGCTAACAACTGTCTGTAGTTCCAGTTCCAGGCAAACACCAAGGCAAATAATTAAATAAATAAAAGTTAAAAAAAAAAAAAAAAACCTTTAATGGGGTTGGAGAGATGGCTCAGCGGTTGGGAGCACCGTCTGCTCTTCCAGAGGACCAGGGTTCAATTCCCAGCACCCACATGGCAGCTAACGGCTGTCTGTAGTTCCAGTTCCAGGCAATCACCAAGGCAAATAAAAAAATAAATAAAGTTTTTTTAAAAAAAAAATCATTGGAGTGGGAAGCAGGAGGTAGAAATTCCCATACTAACTCAACAATGTCTAAGTGCCTTGAGATTGTCTGATAGACACATTGAATACCCTTGAACTATCCTTTCCAGGTTTGAAAAAAAAAAAAAGAACGTTATAGCATGTATGTGTTGTTCCAGGCATACTTATATCTTATATCTTTATAAACTTGGCCATCTCTCTGAATATAACATGATTGTTTCCTGAAGGCAGCCATTGTGCTGAGTGCATAAATAAGAGACCTCTAAAGTCGAGCAGTCTTGGGGTAAAATCCCAACTCTACCACAATTTATGTGGACCATTGTGCTTAGCGCCTTTGTGGATTAGCAATTTAAAAACCACCCACTACATAAACAAAGTTTCTTTTTGTGGTTTTGAGCAGTTGTTAGTTTTCCTGCTGTTTTTTGTTTGACCACTAGAGGTCAGGACAACACCAAAGTTCAACTCTATGCTAATCAGGTCTCCTATCTTCTATATTCTTTCCAAAGAAGCCAGACAAAGATCACTTACTTTATAAACCCACTCAGGTTGTCCCACCCACCACCCAGGATACTTCTGCTCCCACTCAGATTTTATCCCTTGGCTAAGAAGATGGAGATCTGCCTGAATCAGCAAAACCTAATTGTAAACCCTTGTGATGTTCTGCATAGGAAGTAAGGGCAATTTCTGATAGCTGTGTTGGGAGCTTTTAAAAGAATTTACCCACATTAACTGATGCACTACTTGTAACTTCCTTAGAGTATCTGTTCTTTCTTCATTTAGTTTTTCAGAAGAGCAGCTAGTGTAGGAACACAGCACCTATGACCTACCAAAATCTACCTGCTCTTAGCCTGGGATTGAGTTCTCACAAAAGCCACTTCCTGTGATTCACACTTAGGATTTTGGAAAAGCTGAATAAAGACTCCTGTGAGACCTCCCCAGGAACTGAGATTTTGGTCTTTAGGATTAATCCCCTCCTCTTATTTTTATTTTATTTGTAGACATAATTTCCAGACTTTGGCCCAGATTGATCTGGATCTTGCTATCAGACTCAGGCTGGCCTAGAACTCATGGTCCTTCAGCCTTAGTGCTGAGGTTATAGGTGTGAACCATTATGGGTAACTTGGAATGGCTCTTTGTGGTTTATTGGACCAATGAGAGCATACTGTCTCTCACTCCTGTCTGTGGCTCTGCAGGGGGTGGGGTGTCAGGTAGACCCAATTCAACCCCCTGTGATGCTGTTTGCACAGTCCTGGCACAGGTATGCTTTGCCCAGCCTTAGTTCCTTCCTTTTAAAGATCTCCTCATGGGCAGTTCGGTAGCCTCTAATCCTCTGGAATATGAGTCCTACAGAGGAGTGTTCCTTGGTTATTATTCTGAATTACTATTCTTGGAACAGTTCTGGATTACAGGGGGTGCATAAGAAATGTCTTCCTAGGAGCTGACATCTTGCACTGAATGTTCTTCAGAGTGTAAGGGTCACCACATTAGTCCCACAGAAAGTGAGTCTTTGTCTATTCGCTGTTGCAAATGGAAAATGCCTGAGTCAAGGTACTTTCTAAGAAATGGAGGCTTGTTTAGCTTGAAAATTGAGAAAGAACCTAAGTTTCTCCTTCTTATAAAGTGTTAGTGCCACCATGGGGTTCTACCTAGTCACCCCCCACACACCATTAATATATGACTTTGGGGATTACGTTTGGAACATAAGAACTTTTGAAGGACACATTCAAACACAGCAAAGCTCATGACTCCAGTCCTTCCTAATGTTCATTATCCTGCCCCTCCCCTGACCCCTTTTCCTCTTGCTCTTCTTTCCTGTTTTCCCTCTTTTTTCAAATACTGTGCTGGGGACTATAATGAGGAAGATGAGGCCATTATTGAGAGCTTTGAGTCCTGGATGAGATAAACTTGTGGGCACAGAGTTGAGCCCTGGCAGTTGCATTCCTAGCTGGCTGTAGTATCTCTGGTCATTTCCTGTGTATTTTATCCTTGTCTACATGGAAAAAGGGCTGAATCTGGTCAGCTGTGTTCTCTCTGACTCTGTAGGTGGAAGGTCATGTCCATGATTAAAACTCCTGCTTGTATGTCATATGTGTGTGTATGTTTTGTTTTTGGTTAATCAATTAGTTAATTATATATATATATATATATGTATATATGCGCATGCGTGCACACAACTGGATGTTAGGAGTCAATTCTTTCCTTCCACCAGGAATTGAACTCAGGTTATTAGGATTGGCAGCAGCTGCCGTTATCTAGTGAGTATTCAGCTTTCCCTGTTTATTTTATTTTTAAATATAGACAGTCATGGTTGCATATGCCTCTAATCCCAGCACTCAGGAGACAGAAGCAAGCAAATCTCTGAGGTCAGCCTTGTCTACATAGTGAGTTCTAGGGCTGTCAGGGCTATGTAAACAGATCACGTCCCTCCAAAAACCAAAACAAAACAAAAATGACTATTCTAAATTATGTGTATGTATGTATGCATTTGTTTGTGTGTGAGTACACATGTTTGCAGCTACAGGTGGTTGTGAGCCACCATATGGGTGGTGGAAATTGAAGTCTGGTCCTCTGGAAGAGTAGTTCCTGCTCTTAACCATTGAGCCATCACTCCAGCCCTTATTTGCTCTTTGAAACAAGTCTCATATAGAACAGGACGGCTCCTAACTCACGATGCAGTTAGAGGAATTTAAACTTCTGGTCCTTCTACCTCCAGCTCCCGAGTGTTGGGGTTGACTCAGTACTGTCTTGCATGCTGGGCCAGCACTCTGCCAGTCCAGTTAGATTCCCCAGACCCAAGCTTGTAAAGCTCCCCCATCCCAAACATGCACGTTCGCACCAGGAACACAAGCTTTCCCCGTATCTGAATCACATTTCCCTTATCTGCTAAGTGAATTCCAGGATATCTTTCATCTCTACCAGTATAGACATGGTTTTTCACCCTTTCCCTCAGACTCGGGCCCAGAACGTACACGGAAATCCACAAATGTCAAGTGTTCACACCTGCCATCACAGCATCCTTGTCTATCTTCTGACTGGACTTGGGAGAGGTAGGTGGCAATGAACTGAGAGTCACAGCCGGAAGACTGAGGGGGCAGAGTCCCTCAAACCTGTTCTTGCTCACAGGATAATTGCTATAACTGCTTACAGGAGGCTTGTATATCACATCACATCATAAAGAGAGGCCAGCTTGATTCATCACTAGAGCCCATCATCTCACTTTGAACTGTGGGCTAGCAATACTTTCAGGCCCTCTTTGGACTCAGATTTGCTTTTCAAACACTAAGCCCTTTCAAAGTATATGTAAGAATATTCCGGTGTGAGAGATGGAGGCAGGAGCCCATTGTTAGACCCTGTTTCTGTGCCATGGGAGAAATTTAGCTGTGTTGGTCGGCCTTATCCTATCTTGACAGGTGGGGGCGCTCCCTTTCTGTGTCTTTGACAATGGAGAGGCAGGTCTGAACCCTAGATCTCGAAGGGAAGCCTAGCAGCAGCTTTCTCTTCCGCTACATGAGCTGGCCTTCACAGGCCATAGCTACCCACAACTTTAGTACTGTCCTCAATTGTTTTTGATCCAGCAGAGGAAGGAGGAAAAATCTCTTGTGGGAGCACAGAAAACCGCATGAGAAAGCAGCTTCTCCAGAGAGGTGACTGGACACAGAGTGATAGAAAGGGAATCCAATTGGTGTTGAGTAAAGCTGTGTCCTATCTTCAAGGTTATGTGGCTGGTGCCCTGCTGTGAAGACTTTCCTTAGATCCTCAGGCTAGGAGCTGTGAGGGCCTCAGAATCTGGTGCAAAGCGAAACTTTGCTGGGCAAGGCTAGTGTATTAATTCACAACTAAGACATACACATGTACTCTTTTGGGCTGGGCATGAGGACATATACCTATAATCTTAACACTCAGGAGTCTGAGGCAGGAGGGTCATGAGGTTTGAGACCAGTTTGGGCTACCATGGAGAGGTAGGGAAAAAAAGCAGGGAAAGAATGAAAGAAAAGTCTAGAAGGAAGGAAAGGAGGGAGAGGGAAGTAGGAAGGGAGAAAAGAATAGAAATGGGCGGGCAGAGGGGGAAGGAAGCGGAGGGACTTTACTTGCCAGGTGGGAGGTCTGTATTCCAAGCTCTTTCTGAGAAGAACCTGTCTGAGCCCTTTCTCGCCTCCTGCTGACGACTGGTGACTGGTGATCTATGACCTTCCTGACCTCCGCCTTCATCTTCTTCATGCATCTCCAGTTTCAAAGTTCCCCCTTTTATAAGGACAGTTGTCACACTGGAGTAGACTCCTAAGGACCCCAGTTTGTGTTAATTACCTCTATAAAGTTTCTGTCTCCAAACAAGGTCATATTCTAAGGCAAGGGTAAGGACCTAAGTATTTCAACCTGTGGCTTTGGCTAGGGTGTAAAACTGGATCCATAGCGGGCAGCTTACCAAGGCACAGCTGTGAGCCACTAACAGCCAATCCTGCTGGCAGCTGGGGAGATGGATGTGCTGGCTTTGGAAGGGGCTTCTGGATTTGAGACCAGCGGCATTTACTATACAGTGGTTTTCCAAGGGTTGCTGTTAGTGGGTGGGTTATCCACACAGTCCCAGAGCTGAAAAGTTCTAGGCAGGCTGACATCTGGAAAGGAACCAGAGAAGCTGGCATCCTGGCATCCTGTTACAAGCCTCAGGGAGGAGGAGGATGCAGTCATTAGTCAAACGTGGATGCCCTAGGACTCCCTGAGCAAGGACTGTTGGGGTAAGCCTTGAGTATAAAATACTGGGTTAGGCAGTGGTGGCACACACCTTTATTCCCAGCACTCGGGAGGCAGAGGCTGGTGGATCTCTGTGAGTTCAAAGTCAGCCTGGTTTACAGAGTAAGTTCCAGGACAGCCAGGGTTGTTACACAGAGAAATCCTGTGTGTGTGTGTGTGTGTGTGTGTGTGTGTGTGTGTGTGTGTGTGTGTGTGTGTGTGTGTGAGGGGGCATAAACAAAACCAAATAAAGAATAAAACCCTGAAGAATCAGATCGTGAGGTGTAGTGGAGACAGCAGAAACTCACCCTGCTGTTGCTGCTATTCTGTCCTGAGGCTGATTGGAGGATGCCAGCTCACTTGGAGGCTGGTCTTTCCCATATGCCAACCTTCTCTGGAAACACCTTCACAGACTCAACCGGGAGTAATACTTTACTAGATTGTTAAATTGTTAAGCATCTGTCAATCTGTTAAGTGACCTGTAGCATAAACCACCTGATGACCTTATATCCTAAATACAAAATCATGCATCAAAACCCAGATGTATAAAACTGGTAGGCCCCATCTACAAATCTCAGCACCTTGGAAGTGGCATCAGGAGGGATCAGAAGTTCAAGGTCAACCTTGGCTACTTAGTGATTTTTGAGGACAGCTTCAGGAAACCCTGTCTCAAAATAACGGCAACAAATAACAAACAAAAAGTTGAATATAAAGTTCAGTTGTCTCTGCCAGTTTTTAAGGCCTTCGGATTTGAGCTACTTAGTGGAGCACTGTTGACATCAGGGAGAAAGGATTATTACAAAGGGTTTTCCATGGCCCTGGAGCAGAGTGTCCATCTGGTCCTGCTCCCACTGGGAATGCAAGGCATCCATTGACAGCATTCTCTGCTCTGGCTGCTTGAAAGGTGAAGGTAGATCAGACAGAGCTTAAGTGATGGTTAGTGTGTATACACAGGCCATCAATCCTCTTTATTATCAGCAGACAACAGCTACTGCTGTCCTGACTGGATCCATACTGTGTTCTTTTTGCCTTGGCACTCCTCAGGCTCACTTAGGCATGACAGCAAATACTTACCTTACATTTGTTAGAGTACTGTCATAGCTCAGACTTCATACATAAATTAATTTTCATTGAAGTCTGTGGGTTGGACTTTGTATCACCAGCCCCACTTTATAGAAGAAAATGAGGTTACTAAAGTCCAAGTCATTGGTTTAATGTCATATGGCTAATAGGTGGCAATGGGAGGACATGAATCCATGGCTCCAGCTGGATGGGATCTTCTAAGGGATCCAGATAGATGTAAGCTTGGTGGGATACTGGTCCTCAGTCTATCTGTGTTCTGTGCCAACATCTATTCTTGATACCACAGAGGACAAACCTTATGGTGTATTTCCTGGATTATGAGTTTTTCTTTGGGTTTTGGTCTAAAAAAAGATTTGCTTCTTCTTCTCTTCATCTTCAATGGTTCTACGGTGACAACTTTTTCCCCCAGGCAAATGGAGGGTGACTCACGTTTAGCTCCCTGGGGGATAGAAGTGGGGAGTAGGGAAGGTGGCTGAATAACTAGCTTGACCCCACTTATGAATGCATCTAAAACAGTCAAATCCATAGAACTGAAAAGTGGAGTGGCGGCTGTAGGGATAGGGTTAGAAAGATATAGCGAGCTATCAATCAACAGATATACATAACATTTAGGCTTGATAGATATGCTCAGTGACTGTAGTCAACAATAATGCTCACTTAAAAACTTCCCAAGAAGAGCCAAGCATGGTGGCACAGGCCTGTAATCCTAGCACTTGAGAAGTAGGAGAAAGAAGATCATGACTTTAAGGTCATCCTCAACTACACCAGGAGTACAAGGCCAACTTGGACTATATGACACCTTGTTTCAATAAGTCAAACCCAAACCAACCAACCATCCATCCATCCATCCATCCATTTATCCATCCATCCAACCCATAAAATTAGTAGTGACAACAAAACCCAAGACCAATGCCCCACAACTCAATGAAAGGGTAAGTCTTAAGATAAATATTCTTGCCACAACTGAAAATAAACAAGGTAGACTATATCACATCTACTTTAATGTCTTCTGTTTCTTATTTCCTGTGAGTCTTAGTTTTTGAGGATCCCATAGATGGTTCAGCTCTGCCCTTCTTTCCCCTGAAGCAGTGCTGGCCAGTGAAGTACACTGTGAAATCAGGTGTGACGAGGCACATCTTTTTCTAATCAGCACTCTGGAGACTGAGGCTGGAGGATTGTGAGGTCAAGTCAGTCTGGACTCTGCACTCAGCTCTGTCTCAAATAAAAAAGAAAGGATAAAGACTCTTGTATAATTGAAAATGTTCTGCTAGTCACATCAAAAATATAATAAACCAATAACTTTAAAATTTTTTGATAGCTTAGTGGTGGTACTGGCATGTTCTTTTGATCTCAGTCCTGGGAGATAGACGCTGGCAATTTCTGAGTCTGAGGCCAGAACAGCCAAGGCTACTCAGAGAAATCCTGTCTCAAAACCAAACTAAACCAAACCAAAACAAAGAAAATGAGACAGCGCCCCCCTGAGTCCCAGGCTGGCTCTAAGCTCTCTCTCTGTACAGCCAAGCATGCCCTTGACCTGATCTGCCTGCCTGTATCACTTGGTCACTGGGATTAGTGGTGTGTGCTTCCACACCCAGTTTATTCAGTGTTGGGGCTTAAACACAGGGATCTGAGTATGCTAGGCAAGTATTCTGTCAGCTGAGCCACTTTCCCAACCTTAACATCCTTACTTTAATAATCTTTTACTTAATCCAACATATCTAAACTATTATTGAATGCTTCATCAATATAAAAATTATCATTTTAAAATATTAAATATTTGAGAATATTAATATATATTTTATGGCTATTTTAGAATAGTCAGCTTCCAAGTGCTCCATGGCCACACATACTGAGTAGCTATCATATTGGACGTTGCATTGCTAGATCCCTGAATCCTGATGTTCTGTATGGATGTCACTGTCATCACTCATGTCAGAGCATCTTCTCAATCTAAATTTCTAAGATTAGGATTAATCTTTTTTGGAGAAATGAGCTTTGTTTTCTTTTAATGAAGAATCTGATGGTGGTGTATCATTGTGCATTCCTTCTGGAGAGAAGCTGTTAAACCAGTCCTGACCCATATTCACCTTACACTTGGAGAGCTGGATGACATGTTTTTACATAACAATCATATTTTGAATACAAGTCCAAGGGCCTGTCCAAACACTACTCAATGCTCTGAGGCTATGAGAATTAATTCTCAGTGTTTAAGTTCAAAAATTCAAATGAGCAAATCAAATTTCCTGCCCTCAGAACTTGCAGTCCACAGATCAGGTATGGATAGATCTGTGTATCACCAAGACAGACCACCTGGCATGGGCTACTTAGGGATTTATCTCCTGGCTTTGGAGGTTCAAATCCAAGATGGTCCTCTTGGTTTGGTCTTGATGATGGCAACGGATGAAAGTATATCATGAGATTTTTATATAGGAGAAAGCAGTTCTATTTCATACCAGGAAGCAAAGGGAAGTGAACTTGAACTTCTTGAACTTCTATGACAACCCTCTTGCAAGAAAGGAAAATATCAAGGAGAATTGTGTTCTGTAGGAGTGCCTCAATGTCCTTAAGGACATTCATTCCATTAGGTCTCATCTCTCAGAGGGCCCATCATCTCCAACAGTGGTACCCTATTGAGAAAGACTTCAATTATGATGGACCCTTAAGGGAACATTCAAACCATATGAAAATCATAGCATAGGGAGAGTGACAGGAAGAAAAGGGAGTGACAGTGAGGACTGAGGATGGCGAGCAAAGGCCTCATAACAAGGAGTGACACGGATGGAATACAGGAAGAAATTGTAAAGAATTATGCTGGGTGATAGGTAGGAGGCAAGAGAGGGCTCTGGAATCAGGCTACCTCAGTTCACATTCTTGTTCCAGAGTCTCCGGTTTCCATCCACAAGAGGAAGAAGGCACAGTTTATTCTTCCACCCTAAAAAACTGAAGTACCTGCTGGAGCGGGATTATAGTATGTTGTAAATATTTGTCCTGCTTACTAGTCTAATAAAAAGCTGATTGGCCAGAAGGCAGACAGGAAGTGTGGTTGGGGCTACCAGGCTAAGAAAACTCTAAGTACAGGAAGAGCAGAGACAGATGCCACAGAGTTACCGGAGCTTCCAGGACATATAGAGGAAAGAAGTTGAAATGCTGCTCTGAGAAAAGGTACCAAGCCGCATGGCTGAACAAGATGGGTTGAGTTCAGATGAAGGAGTTAGCAAGTTATATGCCTGGGCCATAGGTCAATCAGCATAAAAATAATATAAACGTATGTGTGATTATTTGAGACTAAATGGGGCTGAGAGTGGGACTGAGCCTCTGGGGCTAGACTGAAAAAGTCTGGGCTAGAAACTTCATACAACAACCTGCTGATAGTGGAGGGAAGGTAGGTTTGTGCATTGTACACAATGCATATGTGCAATACATGGTTCCACAGAGGAAAAAAGATACACACATCACATGACTGTCACAGGTTTTGATGTAGAGAACAAAATATTCTTGAGTTGAGGGTTTGGGGAAGCCACGGTAGAAGTGAGTCACAGAGAAGAGACTTTGTAGATCTTCAGAGGACTGAGTAGTCTTCAGCCAAGTGTTGGTCAGCATGTGCATGTGAGGAAACCATTGGGGGACAAGCAGGGAAGGACGGTGGAGTTACAGGTGGTTAGAACTACATGTGTTCTCACAGCCAGAAAGGGACCTCTGTTGAGGTTAATCTTGACCGTCAACTTGATTATGTTAAGAACTGCCTTAACAGTTCATAGAGCACACCTCAGGATGCATCCATGAGAGTGTTTCTAGTGACATGTCATGATGGCTCTGACCTAATAAAGGGTTTAATACCTCAGTGCTTCATAATACAACTTTCATGGGAGATGCTAACAGATAGGAGGTAGACTCTAGTGGAGGAAGAAAACAGGACACTGGATGCATGTTCTTGGAACTGTTTATTTTTTTGTGACTCCTTGTGTTTCTTTTATCAGCTTCTTGTAGCTCTTGATCTTGGCTTCTTTTTTTCTGCCACATCTGCCCCATCATGATGGGTTAAATCTGAAATCACGAGCAAGACACATCCCTGCCCTTAAGTTGTTTATGTCAGGTATTGCCCTGTAGCAAAAAACTAACCAGTGAATATCCTCTGAATACATGGGATTCTGAGCAGAGTCCTGGAAATGATTTTGTTTCCATACTGACCAAATTAGCACTAGGTTAAAGATTGTTCTAGACATGTCTGAAAATAAGTCTCCACAATTCAAATTGCTCCAAGTACCTGAATTGGGTGCTAACGCAAAGTTAGTAAACAATTGAGGGAATGTAAAAGACTTAGTACTCAGTGATGAAAAGTTCACAGTGCCTGCAACATCAATGCAAGGAAGGAGAAAATAGGCTACAAGGGAGATAACTTTATCAATAGAAACAAACCCAGAACTGTCACAGATGAGAGAACAGTAAACAAAGACATTGAGCCACTTGTGGAAAGTATACTTCACAGGCTCAAGGAGGCAGAGGGAAGTACAGGGATGCTCCTGAGAAGCCTGGGAGGTGTGAAAAAGGCCAAATGGAAGATGGACAAGTACAATGAGTGAATAAAGAGCAGGTTAGACATCGAGAAACACGGGGGTGAACTTCAAGACACAG
Organism: Sigmodon hispidus; assembly: GCA_004025045.1. Taxonomy (NCBI): domain Eukaryota; kingdom Metazoa; phylum Chordata; class Mammalia; order Rodentia; family Cricetidae; genus Sigmodon; species Sigmodon hispidus. The sequence continues at coordinate 275,766 of PVIH01000951.1, forward strand.
GCAATGAGGAGAACCCCAAATGACAAAAGACTTAAAAAAGGAACTAAGACCAGCATCAACAGGAGTGAGTGTCCTGATAGTGTGTAATGGGAGTCCCCGAAGAAGAGGTGAGAAAAGGTGGTGGGACAGAAGATGAACTTGAAGAAAAAAAGCATGAGTGAATATTCCAAATCTGAGAAGAACCAATGAACTCACAGATGTAACTTCAAGAAAACCCAACAAATCTTTGCCCAACAATTGCTGTGTAACTTTGAGTAAATGACAATACCCACTTGAACCATTTTTCCTCTGTCATGAAAATATCTAACATACCAAGTATTGTTTTTATTCTGTGCCAGACATTGCCACAAGAGCTATATACAAGAAAGCTTCATGGGTGTGGTTATTCCTGTGCCCATTTCACAGATGTGGACACAGGAAATTGTCTGGCGCTTGCATGAAAGTTTCATAGCTCAGAAGCCTGGTAGTTCCAAGACTCAAATCAGAGCCCAAACTCTTATCCATGTTCTTAATCTTTTTTTCTGAACTCTGTAAGATGGGGGAAATTGATATGGAATGTCTTTCTGTATGCTGTTAATATACTTTGTTATCATTTGTTAATAAAGAAGCTGTTTTGGTCTATGGCAAGGCATCTTAGAGGCAAGCAGGAATTCCAATCAAAGATAAAGATGAAGGAGGGTGGAATCAAGAAGAAGCTGCAGGCTGCTGCCCAGAAAGCAAGATGTAATGGGACACAGGTAAAGCCACAGAGCCACATGGCAATACATAGATTAATAAAAGTGGGTTACATGGCAATACATAGATTAATAAAAGTGGGTTAGGGGCTGGAGAGATGGCTCAGCAGTTAAGAGCACCGTCTGTTCTTCCAGAGGACCCGGGTTCGATTCCCAGCACCCACATGGCAGCTAACAACTGTCTGTAGTTCCAGTTCCAGGCAAACACCAAGGCAAATAAATAAATAAAGTTTAAAAAAAAAAATAAAAGTGGGTTAAGTTGTAAGAGCTAGTTGGTAATGAACCTAAACCATAGGCCAAACAATTTGTAATTAATATTAGCCTCTGGGTAATTATTTTGTAAGCAGCTTCAGGACCACTCCAGACTGTGGGCCAGATGAGTCGGAAAACTTTAGGCTACAAATGGTGCCCAAATGGCTACAGGTGTAGGGAGCTGCGTTGTACCACGCCCTAAAGGTGGCGCTGGTTTCCGCCTTCCACCTTTTCTGAAGGTGAGTGCTCTCGGGAGTAAGCAACTCCTTATTGGCTGTAGGCGAGGATGGTGGCTTGCTTCCGGCGCCTGGGGACCTATGGGCAATGTCTACGTGGCTTACCAGGATTGGAAGCCCAGAGGGTATTTAGC
>PVIH01000952.1:0-10535 GCA_004025045.1 Sigmodon hispidus
CACAGCACCAGCAAGTCCAGGAGTCTATTCAAGGCACACAATCCAGCAACACTAAGACTTTAATGTAGAGATAGTCCTGCTTCCCAACTGAGAACCAAGTAAGCTAAGTCAGGGAGGAGACAGTAGAACCTGATGGAAAATAATGTGATCTCTGCACAATGTTTGATGCTTAGCAGGAGCCCATTGGACAATGTACATGGTACACAATTCCAGATGTCAGGTAGATGAAGATGTGTGCAGCAGTGAGTATAACAATGGATTCTGGGGAAGGAGAAACATTTTGTTCAATAGTGTAGTTGCCAGCAAGGTGCTCCTATAAATAGCTTCTTACCTTTTCCTGTAAGCAGCCCCATTTAAGCTCATTGTGCCACTAAAAAAATAAATGAAGATAGGAAAACAAAAGGAGGCGGGACTAGTTGGGGAAAGGTGGAGGTCATCGGGGTGGAAAGGGGACAGAAGATGGTAAGGGGTGGATACATTATATACATATGTGAAACTGTCATAATGAAACCTATTATGCATGACTAACAGAAGTTTTCTTTAAAGTTTCATGGGACTAAGGTATAATTTTGTATGATTATAACTATGTTAAACAAAGAAATAGCAAACCAAACACAGAAATCATTACAAACAGAAAATATAATCCAAAATCTGAAGACTATGTTCTGGTAGAAATACAATGTAGCCCTGTGTTGTATTTTCTCCTTTGTGGTTTTCTCTTTTTTCCAAATGTTCTATAGTTTACTTGTGTTTCCTTTATAAAGAAAAATCAATCACCATTAAGAATGGAGGTCTCAGAGACAACTGAGCAGGTGGGTGAACAGATGGGTACAATAAAGCAGTCTATCTACTATTAATCATATCACCTTGGTCCAACAGGTAACTTCCTTAGCACAAATTTATTCATTTATATATTATAGTTAACAGTATTTACCATTCAAGTTAGTTGTTACTGTTACCATTTAAATTGTGTAAGCTAAAAGCTGTACAATGTTCAGCACCATAGTGTCCACATAAAGTGAGATTATGTGAAATGTCTAGCACCTGGTAATCATTACAGAAGCATTTCCTTACGTACTCATTGATCCTTTATTGAGTCTCATCAACCTCCTAGGACCTGTCTGTCACTGAAACTGTAGGTTTCGGAAATTTTCAAGAAAACATGTTGAACCTGAATCAATGAGTATGACTCCTATGTAAATGAAGAGCCCTAATGAAGTGGTCAGTCACATAGTCTACACTAGGACTTCATCTAGAGGGACAGCATAGACACTAGATGGAAAAACAGAGATGAAGAACTTTCTACATGCAGTGTGATGTGTGACCCTCAAAACACCATGCTAACACAAAGAAGCCAGGGCAAAGATCATACCTAGATAATCCCCTATAAAATGAAGCAGAATGAAAATGTTACATGATATTCAGGACCAGGCAATATAAACCAATAGCAAATTCACAATAGCAGGGCATTAGAAATTCATGCTTAACCTGGGTGGTCACAGGGCTATTCACTTGACATTCATGCATGACATGATCTGTAAGTCACAGATTATTAATGTGTGGGTAGAGGCTTATAGATAGTTGTAGATAGGTGTGTAAGCCTTAGTCCCATGGGTACAGTTATAGAGAGAATATCATTTGCTAATTTATATAATCAACAGGTATTTATAGTGTGTGTACAATACATCATGTACTATTCTGGGCACTGTAAGGCAGCTGTGATTCATGAAGCCCCTGGGGACTTGCCTTTGAGAGAGAATAATTGTCAAGCAAGAAGTGGGGGAAAATAAATCTAAAACAATGTCTACAAAGTCAGTATACACCGTTGAGCAGTCTACCTCTATTCTCTATGAAAATACTATGCACTTAATAGTTATTGGTGATATTACTGCTACTGTCCTATGAAAAGTATGAGAACGGACTATAAAAGCCTGGGCCCAGGAGGCATACAAATATGAGCTACTCTAGAGAGAAACTTTGGAATGAATGCTCAGGACCTAAGAAATTCCTCCAAAAGATGCACAGAATTCTACTAAGTGCAAGTTTCAGATAAACAAAGACGGCCTGGCTAAGTGCAATCTGCTGTGTACTTCCACACCGGCAGCACAGCCCTGGCTTCATGTTTCAGCATTTTCATCTCAACAATTAGAACAGATTTCTCTCCCAGCCCCATGTACCATACCAACCAGCTGGTCTGGGCTGACTCATAAATGGCTATAGCCTGGTGGTGGGTGAAGAAAACTCTATAAACCATTTGTAAAGAACTCCAGGCAACTGGTGGGATGGAACCAGAAATGTTCCCAAAAGTTGCCTTGAATTCACTAAGAGCTGGTTAGTCCAGGAACCTAGGAAGTACACAGAGATTTAGCTGGGCTGTGGAAGAGACTCCAGAGAAGGGAAGCCACCCTTTTTCCTCTTCGAAAGCACAAACCACAATAAATTGTAAACTATGTAATAATTATCCCTACACTAGATAGACTGAGATGTGTGAAGAAGGATCTTTCCATGAAGTCACCAGTCAACCGCTGCTGCCTGGTCAGGTTCTGGCAAAAATCTGTGACCCAAGAAAAGATATTGGATTAATTCATGAAACAGTAAACATGAACCAAAATGTACCAAGTGATAGGACAAATCAGAACCACAATGGTGAGAAGGTATGGAAACCATGAACAGATAATATGAAAATCAAAACCACTATAGTTAAAAGATTTGCAAAGAAGGATTACAATGATAAAAATGTCCACAAACTAGAATTTCTGTGATAACTAATATTTAAACAATTATCACAAGGTCGGGAAGACATGCAAGCCAGGATTATCATGGTAGGAACATATACAGCAGTGTCACAACTAAGGGTAAGATTAGATTGTGAAGCACAGTTGGATGACCCATGCCATTCCATCCATGCTTTTTCCTGATTGTGGCTGATTTTGTGTGGCAAACAGTAGTATGTGATTTGATAAGTATAAGGTATCTACCATCTGGTCTTTCAGATAGAACATTTGCCAGGCTGGTAGTTCATCAAAACTGACATTTTTAACATGTTGGTTACTCAGCCCTGAAATTCTTAAAGAGTGTCTTATCACCTCCAAAGCTGATCTTTAGTCTTAATCTCATTCAAACTCCAGGTAAAGCCCACAGGGAGGCACTGTTGTTGAAACAGGATCCTCATTCCCAATTCACAGAAGAGAATGAGGCTCAAGGGAGTTGAGCACAGAGTCCAGAGCATCTTCTCTCTCCTCCTGCCTGTTTGAAAAGGGTCTCTCTACGCCTTATTATTCCCCTTCTTTATTTTTCCTGTGGCAAGTGATAGCTTGCAGGTAATGAGGTTTGTACGTGGCCTCAAGCACACCCTAGTCTTTCTCGCCTCCAAAATAGACTCTCTGTAGCAAGGTCCCCTCTTCCAGCTCACAATAAATCATCTATCTTCTACAGCCTGTCCAAGAACAGCCAGCCCAGGCACTCTGATGTAATCACCTGTTTCTCATATTCACTTCCCACGTACTCAGCTCCCTATCAGCAGTTTTTAGCCCTCACCAGCACCATATTTGCCAGAACCTTCCAACAGAGTCACAAGGCAAGCCATATAGGTCATGTATCATTTTCTAGCAACTATGTTTGAAAAAGTAAAACCACATTGAAATTAACTTTAGTAATGTAACTTCAGATCAATTATTCTCATTTCATTTAAAAGTATAATCAGTATGAAACCAATTATTGGTGTATTTTACATTTGTTTTAAAATTCTGTTTGAAATCTAGTATGCAGCTAGTATTTGTGGCATATTTCACCCAGACTAATCATACTTCAGTGACTCAAAGGTCATTCCTGATCTGTGGCTATTATGTTTTGTTTATTGTGTCTTCTATTAGTGGTACTTCAGAAAGGGTATGAAACCTTTAGGAGATGAAGCCTTGTTGGAAGAAGTACCTCACAGGAAGTGAGCTCTGAGGGTCCCAGCTCTATCCCTACTTCCTGCTCCATCTTCCTGTGCAGATGAAACATCATCTCTCTGCCTCTGCTCTTGTCCTTCCCTCACAAAGTGTTCTGAGTCTTTTCCTTTGAGTTGCTTGGCCATGGTATTTTATCACAATATCAGAAAAGTTAATAATACAGTGGCTATTGAGTTACATTGCACAGACCTTCAAGGTCAATATAGCTTCCTGGAAATCAGGTGCAATGGGCCATTTGTGGACCTGGTGCTCCTTAATCTTTCTGATTTCAGCTGTATTTTCTTCTGCCCAATCTTCCATTGCTTTCTGAAGTGCTTACTCTCTGTACTTTGTCCTATAATTTGTCTATGATCATGTTCATGGCTCCTGCTTTGGTCTGATAATTCCTGAGGTCTGCTACTGCAAAGAATGGAATTTCCCAATGCTCTGAAGACCAATGAGCCCACAAAAACTAAAATTAACTTTATGACCCATTCCAATATGCTCAGTAAATGAGCCACCAATCTTCTGGCCACCGTGACCAAACACCCTTGTCTTTAGCAATGATCATGACCTACCAGGGAACATTTGGTGATTCCTGGAAACAAACTGAGTTTTCCAAACTCAAGGAGAGGTGAACATGAGTAATACATAATGAGTCCTTGGGTCTAGGTGTACTGCTAACCACTAGTGTGCAAGCAACTTCAAGAAAGGGTTGTTTGCTTCCCAAACCAGCTGTCTCATTGTTTAGAAATTCTGCCTTTGATCCTTCACAACATCAGGACTACATACAAAACTAACAGACATAACTATTCTTGGGCCTCATTCCAAAATTACTGAATAATAATTTCATGGAATGGGGTTCTGAACTGGTGTTTCAGCATAATCTTCACAGGGGTGTGTGTGTGTGTGTGTGTGTGTGTGTGTGTGTGTGTGTGTGTACACATCTGAGTGAGTGAATATAGATTCATGAGTGCCATGGCACATATATGGCAGTTTCAGTTCTCACTTTTGCCTTGTTTGAAACAAGGTCTAGTAACCACTGTGCACACAAGGCTAGCTCTTGGGAATCTCCTGTCCCTATCTCCCTTCCTCCTGTAGGAACACTGGGGTTATATATGCTTATGCCATGTCCACCTTTTAATTGGGTTCTCTGGAACCTGAGCTTGTGACTTCTTGCTTGGATAGTGGGCACTTTTGTCATCTCCCCAGCCCTCTATATAACTAAAGTTTAAAGGTCTCACCTCTAGAGCTTTTCTTGACATCAAAGGGACCCAGTATGATTTTGCTCTATTCCAAACCAGTCCAGAATAAAACAGTAAATATAGCTCAATTATTTGATCTCAGCCTTTGTGGTCCAACTTACTAGGCTTTAACTTATACTTTCTCCTTTAACAAAACTATCCTAGAGACAACAGGCCTGGAAAGTTCATGGCCTAATGCAACATAGCAAATTCTCTGTGCCTTTCAGTCCCATAGTTCTGAGCTATTTCTTCAAATTCAAACTTAGAGAACAGAGCAGAGTTTGATACACCGTCCCCTTGAAAGATGATACTCTAGAAAAATCCTCAAGACTTTTCTTAAGCTCACGTTTTGTTTTAGAACATATGAAAGGAGGAGGCTCCTGGGAATGAGGATAGAGATCTAACTGGATATATCACAGAAAAGAGGCCCTGAGGATTATTTAGCTACTTGGGAATCCGAGAAAGATTTAACATAGAGGGAGACATATCTGGAACCCAGTTCTGGTTCTGCCTTGACAGATAATTTTTTTAATCTCCTCGGTTAAAGAATTATTTGTAAGTGCCTTTGATAACCAAGGTATGAAGCTAGGCACTGAAAATATATGAAGCAAACAAAATCCCAGCCTCAAGGAAATTATGAGCCATGGACCCTCTCACAGGGAGAATTATTGGTTGTAATAAATATGGTCCTTTCCCCTAAGAAATCCAGATTAGTTAGCTTTAAAAGACAAATCAATCTGAAAATAAAGGCATGCAGAATTCTCTAGACTATGGAAAGTTCATTCATCCTGGGAGACAGGCTTTCAGGAAATGTAAGAAGTTGTGTTGATAAATTTTGAGAAAACAAATCTTGAAGATTAAGGAACAGCCAGATGATTGTCTCAAAGATCCAGAGATAAGACAGGCATAATAAAGGCCGAAGGAGAAGCCAAATTAGCCCCAAGTGTTCTGAGGAAGCCACTGGTTAATAGAATCTGCAGGTGCAGAGGAATCCCCTTACTGGTGCTAATGGAGACCATTTCACTTCTTCCTTCCCAATTTTATTTTTTTTTCTTGCCCAGTCACTCTGGTTAGAACTTCTCAGCAGGAAGAATGTGTGTCTGTGTCCTATTTCTGAACACAGAGGGAAAGCTTTCAACTTTCACCATCATGTATAAAGACAATAGCTGTCACCCACATTCTTTATCATGGAGCCTGGAGTTCCTTCTATAGCTCCTCTATTGAAAAAGATTTGCAAAAACAAGATTCTAAAGTTACTTTCAAATCTAAAACAGGACAGATGGACATAAATGACTCCCAAAGATGCTGACACCTCCTTCTCTACAGACTCTGAATGTGTTTTATTACATGAAGAAGAGAAACTTGAAGATAAGATTTCCTTAGACCTTAGGACAGGGACAAAGATACCTTGGATTCCTCCACTGAGCAAAAAGAATGAGAATCTTCTTCTGGTGGAATCAAAGAAATATAATAAAAAGAGGTTGGAGAGGCTCAGAAGTGAGAGGGTCTTGGCTTAGCACTGATGGAGAGGGTTACAGGAAGACCAAAGCAATATCTGGAGCAAAGGCTAGACCACCCCCAGAAAATAAGCAAATTTGAACTCAGTGTGTTATAATCTGTTACAGAGGCAGCAGAAAACTGGTTTGACAGGAAACTGACTGAGTAAAGAAGGATTGAAACCAGAGAGTGTGACACCAGAGTGGCGTGAATTAGAACGTTAGAATCTAGACTCATCCATTCTTTGTTAAGTGACTGCAGAGTAAAAGGCAGAGGTCCTGAAGATGGGTTGTGCAAAAAACAAGACTACCTAAAGATATGGACAGGCTGGGGTCAATTAATCAAAAGACACACCATGCAACCAGTCAGCATGTTCAGGATAGAGCATTTCTGTTAGCATCAGATAAAATAGAGTTCAGGTCAAAAAGAATACACAGAGAGAAGAATAAAATGGTCAAATCACCAGAAGGACACAGCATGCATAACTATGTAAATTTCGTTACAGAACCCCAAAATATGATGGGATTGAGAGGAGAATTGGTGAGCCTTGGCTGCAGCTCCTCTTGGACTTCAATCACAGATGTTTCCTATCATTTATTAGTACTCTATACATCAACTCACTTTTTAAAATGCAATTAAACTATCTAAGAGGAATTTTATTGCCACATAAAAAGAAAGCTGTAGTAGTTCTATAAATAATGATATAAAAATAAAACAAACCATATTATGAAAGCCTAGCTGGACACCATGGCATTCCTACTGTGTGACTGTATTCTCTACAACTACAACTGTGGACCACCTACCAACATGTCTAGTGCCTGAGGTGACATGCATTCTATAATCTTGGAAATACAGATGAAATTTAAATCCCATGCATACAAAGGAATATACTAATTGACCATACATCACACAGCAAGATGCTGCAAGAATTCAAAGTAGAGTTCTCCTTTCTCTACAAAGTTGAATTTCCTACCAGCAGCAATAATGGGACCTGCAGAGACATTCAGGCTGGTACTTAGAACCAAAGGAAACCATAAACTGTGGGGTCCTGAGCCAACTCAAAGAGTCAGGTTGCTGGATGCCATCCACAACCAAGACCATAGCAACAAGGTTGTGCTGTCTTTTTAACAGGGCTGATGTCATCACTTATGCTACAGAAACAGAAGCCAGTCCATGATATCAGAATTGGAACCACGGGAAGGCACTCTCCCCACTCCCCATGGATGCTCACAAATGATGCATGTCCTCTGTAGCCATCCGGCTGGCGAGACTTGTGGATTTATTCCTTGGAGAAAAGGCACTATCCATCAAGTGGCCAGCCAGACTCCATATCATGATGAATGAGATCTGGGAAGCAAGGTTTATCAGGCAAAGGCTGTCATACTTGTGGAATACAAAACAGTCATCCTGCAGCAATTGCATCACAGCCTTAAATGCAGTTCATAGAAGAGCAAAGGCAGGACAGCCAAGAATAACTTTGGTTCTGTCTCTACCAGCAAAGAGAAAGTAAACTCTCCATCTTCCCTCACTGGTCATAAAGATGAATTTACTTTCACTTAAATGTTTTATTTATTCATTATCTATTTATTTATTGGTGAGTGAGTGGGTGGGTACATGTAGAAGCCAGATAATGACCTGTGGATGTTAGTTCTGCCCTTCCAGCATATAGGTTCCAGACATCAAACGCGAGTCATTAGGCTTGATAGAAAATGCCCCTACCCCCTGAGTCCTCTTGCTTGGTCCTATGATGATAAATTTATGATCAATTTTGGTGCATGACCCCACTTAACACAAAGCTAACATACAAGTCACAAATGTCTCAAATCAAACAGACTTATATGTGAATCTTTTATTTCCTATCTGAGTGACTGGCAAGCATTTAGGACTTGAAATGTCATGTCTTAACCTCGGAAATCAAACAAATCATATCTACATCCTAAATGAGATAAGTGTAATAAAATTATTTTTATCACTTGCCATTTGCTCATCATACTATGCTGAACCCTTCATGAGTCTTGGGGATACATGTAGGATAAAAAGAACTGCTCTGGGGGCCAAACAGATGGCTCAGTGGTTAAGAATGCACACTGCTCTTGTAAAGGAAACGTGTTGAGGCAGTTTACAACTCTCTGTAACTCCCAGCTTTAGGGGATTCTAACATACCAGAATATGTATGCATATGCTCACATACAGAAACACAAATACACACTCCAACATATACCAGAACATGCATGTACATCACACAGAGAAAGAAAGAAGCACAAATACACATAATTAAAAGCAATAAAATAAATATTTTGAAATGTATTCTGTGCTCCTGCCATATGGTCAGTGTATAGTCAAATGAAAACAAGAACCAAGGCTCAAGTGACCAGGAACCACAGTACATGTTTAGGCAGCTCTGCCACAAAGCTTCTAATACATACGTGAATGTGCCTCACTTAATTTTTGAAACATGGTCTCTTGACTGTCCTGAAATCAGCAAAACTCAGTGACGTTTTTGACTCTGCCATCCCAGTCCTGGAACTAGGAGGGAACACCACTACATCTGGCTATTTAGATAGGTTCTGAGACCTAAATTCAAGCCCTTTCATTTGCATTGCAGGACCTTTACTAACTGAGCCATCCCCTAGTTGATATCTCAATAGATAGTGCTTATTGTCTGGTCCAGAGCTGGCATCTTCCTCCACCTCTGACTGTCCCTCACCAGGCAAGGCTCTCCTCTAGGACAAGATGGAGTTTCTCCTGCTCTTTCATTCAGGTCAAGTCCACTGTAAAACCCTTTTCTTTCTACCAGAAGGAATGCTCTTCCAAGGAGGCTTTCCATTCTGTATCCCTTAGACAAACAAGCTGGGAAGCAACTATTGGCATCCTCAGAAGATGAAAGCCAGCAGGTTTACATTCAGAATTGACGCATTCTCTTTTGCTAGATTCAGGGTGTTGTCTTGCTGGACTCTGTTCTAATGGTGTAACTGAGGCCTGGTTCTGCATCTCAAATAGCAGGTTACTCAGAAAGACAGAGGAAGAGCAGTGGATGCATGGTGGCAGTAAGTCCTGCTCTGTGTCCACAGGCACTTAGGAGATGTTCGGAAGCTGAGCTCACATTTCATCTTCTGATGTCAGAGCCTGGGAAGAACTGTTGTCACTTTGCAGAGCATGTGGTGCTTTGCTTCCCTTCTGTCTAAGTCTCTCACCCTGATCACAGCCACAATGCTTCCAATGACCCCTCTGGCTGTGAGAAAAGGAAGTGAGGAGAATAAATCTGTACCAGTTTATCTTTCTGCTTGAAGATCTGGCGTGTGATTCATGCTTCTGTTCTGTGATTTACTAGCAATGATGTAAGAAGTTGTCTCCATGGGACCAGCATGAAATGGAAGAAATGATAAGAACAGATTCCCATGAGGTTATCTGAGAGCAAAACTAGATGGTATCCTGGGGGCCACAGTCTCATGTTCATTCCAGCCTGACCACGTTCTCCACACAGATCATTTCCCTCTGCCTCTCTCTTTGCAATGGCTCTCCCTGCACGTTGACTGCTTTTACCTGAGCTCTTCCCAGTGTTAGAAGCTCCTTCTTCTCCTCCATAGTTCATCTAAATGTCATGCACTTTGAGAGGCCTTTTGTGTCAAAGGCAGCGGGGCTTGACCATCATAGTCTTCACAGCTCTGCTTAATTTTTTCTTGTAATACTTTTCAAAGTCTATAGTTGGGGTGCCAAGATGGCCAGGTAGTTCAGGTCCCAGATTAAAATTCTGTAATTGATATGTTTATGTATGTCTTGGTGTCGTCCTACACTGGGATGTTGATAGAATTCAATCTTTTCACACCGCATGCTCATGCTCATCATGTAGTATAATGCCGAC
>PVIH01000952.1:10635-47779 GCA_004025045.1 Sigmodon hispidus
TGTGTGTGTGTGTGTGTGTGTGTGTGTGTGTGTGTGTGTGTGTGTATGGCTTCAATGAGAAATGTCCCCCATGGGCTCATGGATTTGAACATTTTGTCCCCAGTTGTTAGTATTGTTTAAGAAAGTTTTAAAACTTGTAGGAAGTGGAGCCTTGCTAGAGGAAGTGCATCTCTGAGGGCTGGCCTTGAGGTTCTAGAGTCTGTCTCTACCTCCTGTGTAGTCTGCTTCCTGAGTGAAGATGCAATGTGAGCATGCTCTCTCCTGCTCCTCCTACCAACCCTTCCTGTCTGTTCCATGCTTTCTTTTTTTTTTTTAAATTTCATACTGTTTGGCTTATATCTCAGGCACATTACTAGATAGATCTTTCATCTTAATTCAACGCATTTCTAGTAATCTACCTGCCACATGGCCCATGGCCCATAGCTCACCTTTACATGTTTCTCCTTCGGCAGCTGGATGGAGTTTCCCTGACTCTACCCTCCTTCTACCTGTCTCTACTCTGATCCCCCCACCCACTTCTATGACACCCAACACAGGGCAAAACAGTATTTTTGCTGATACAGAGATAGTAAGATGATACAGAGAGCAGTCCCAACAACTTCCTCTTTTCTGTCTAATCAAAAAGGAAGGTTTTAATTTCAACACAGCAAAACTACATACAACAGAACAGCTATCAAGCAAGAATTATAGTTACAATATCTAGTCTATTTGTATTAACAAACATTAAAGAAAATATTCTATTACCTACTTTATTCTTGTAAGTCTAAAGTTTCATATCTAATATACCTTTTAAAATAACTAAGAAAAGCTGTACCTGTTCCATGCTTTCTACCATGAGGGACCCTGTCCCTATGAATCTGTGAGTGAAAAATAAATCCTTTATTCTTTCAGCTGCTTCCATCAGGTGTTATATCACAGGATGAGAATGAAGACTAAGACAATATATGTCTAAGATACATGATGCACTTTAAATATATCTAAAGTAATAAAAAGTGAAGCTATCACTCACTTTGGCAAAATGGGGCCATCTTCTCCTTCTCCATAAAATCAGAGAACCTTTCGCCCTGCATTCCTCGGAGCCCACTTATAGGCAGATAAAGAATTGGCATAGGCTCCAGATTTAAAAGCTCCCAGTGCTTGTGGCTGTCAGGCTCCAAAAGACAGCAAAAGAACAAGAAGACAGTGAACACAAAACCAATGTCAGAACAAAATCAGCAAATGCTGCCTGTGCTGTGTGAATTTAACTTCCTGCCTGTGTGGATTTCCTTCTGTGGTGGCCAGGGGGCCTTGCCAAGCCATTCCAGGGCTCTTGGCAGGGCTTGAAAGGAAATGAATTAATAGCCATTAACCAATCTACAAAGCTGAATCATAAGCAGTTCAGTCATTTATACAGATAGCTACAGAGGTCTTAGTCCCTACATGTTCTTTTTAACATTTACCTATCTATTTATTTAGAATGTGTGTGTGTGTGTGTGTGTGTGTGGGTGTGTGGGTGTGGGTGTGGGTGTGTGTGTGTACGTTTACTACATACTGTGTCAGACATGTAAAAGTCAGAGGTCACCTTGCTGGAGTTGATTCTCTCCTTCCACCATGTGGATACCAGGGATCAGACTCAGATCATCAGGCTTGGCAGTATGCTCCTTGACTCACTGAATTATTCTGCTGGTTCCTCCTGAATTTCTTAAAAAGGAAATCCCAGGTATCAGATCATTTCATCTGTTCATATTTGAGTTTGTGTCTCTACAAGTTGAGGACTTTTCCTGTCAACTATTTTTGCAATGCCATTATAGTTAGATGTCACCTGTGTTTGCATTTCTTTGCATTGTTCTAGATACTTTTTAAAACATCATTTTATTTGTTATCATTGAAAAATATGCAAGCTCCACATAAGAGTGGTTACTATGATTCAAGACCTTTGGTAGCGCCAATACATCGTCCACGGTCAGTTGATTGCATTGCATTTGGGTCTCAAAGTAAAACCGTGTATCTGTGTTTAGAGTTCCCCATACTGCACTTTGGGAGTGCAGTATAATACCCCCAAATGCAGCCATAGACTAAACTTATACCTCTCTCCCTCCCACATTTGTTGAAAATTGAAAATTCAATCTAGAGGCCAGTGTAGGCTTTATATATTTTTTCAGTCCTACTGACTAGGTAAACTGTGTGTCTGCTTTAAGAAGTAAACATTTCCAGCTGTCCTTTTAGTGACAATGGATTGTACTGCTCACTGCGACTTGAGTCATTAATGCATTAGAGTTCACAAACCAGATTTTCAATTTACAATTCTTTCATCATTTATTACCTGGAATGGTGCCAAAGAGAGAAAATTTTGTTCATCAGCCATTTGATTAGCCTGAGAAATTCTTGAATTAAGAAAGGCAGAATTAATGCTTCGTTCTTTCTCTTTATGTAGTTTTCAAAACAATGAGCAGGTTTCCTAGCATTCTCCAAAGGTTGATGAATCATCTTTTAGTTTTATTATGAGTTCAAAAATATATTATGATCTAGTTATGAGTTTTCTATGTTTCAACTCTTTGTAGCTAACATCCTCATTGATCCTGACTGTTCCATATTTAGTCTATTGGTTCTTTTCATGCTGGCTTCTGTAGTGGTTAATCTCATTATCAGTTTGATTGGATTGCAAGCCATCTAAGCAATTCATAAAACACACCTCCAAGAGAGTCTGTGAAGGAGTTTCCAAAGATGATCATGAGGGTTCTAACCTAATAAATGGATTAAGCCATTGATGCATTCAATTTTTAAGTAGAGTGTTTATGGTGGTTTGAAGAGAAATGCCCCCAAAGGAAGTGGCACTACTAGGAGATGTGGCCTTTTTGGAGTGAATGTGGTCTTGTTGGAGTGGGTGTGGTCTTGTTGGAGTGGGTGTGATCTAGTTTGAGGAAGTGTGTCACTGTGGAGGCAGGTTGTGAGGTCTCATATATGCTCAAGCCACACCCAGTCAAGATATAGGACACTTGGCTACTTCTCCAGCACTATGTCTGCCTACACACCACCTTATTGAACCATGATGATAACGGACTAAACCTCTAAAAATTTAAATCATCCTAATTAGATATTTTTCCTTTATAAGAGTTGTCATGATAATGGTGTGTCTTCACAGCAATAAAACCCTAAGACAGTGTTGAAAGGTGATGAAACACTGAAAGTTGGACAATAGAAAGAAGCAGGTTATTGGGTATATGACCATGGGGTTATATCTTGCCTTGGTCCCTTCCTGTTCTCACTTTCTCTACTTCCTGATCAACCACAAAATGAACTACCACCTTTACTGAACACTTCTACCTCCATTATGTACTACCCAAGTTCATAAGGGGCCAAGTGACCATGGACCAAATCCTCTGAAACTGTGAAAATGAGCCTTCTTCCCTCAAACTGTGGGAACCATTCTTTCCTCCTTAAAACTGTGGAAACCAGACTCCCCCCCATGAAACAACTGTAGAAACTAGCCATTCTCCATGAAACTGTAGAAACTAGCCATTCTTCCTGAAATGATTTCTGCTGGGTATTTAGTCACAGCAACAAGTGGCAACTAATAGGACATATGGATCCTTGTGATCTGTAGTCTAGTAGTAATACTTTGTTCTTTTTTTAACCAGAATCTAAAGCAATGTATAGTGTATGTTTCTAGACCCACTTTAGCAATCAGCCACTTTCTAGGTTGGTCTACTCTCATAGAAAATAAAACCGAAAGCCTCATATCTAAATTCAAGGATACTTACTACTGCCAGGTTGATCACTGTTCTGAGATATATGAAGTTAAAAATAAATGACAGTTTCCTAATTATCACATGTGAATTATGCCTCCTTGCAGTGTCATTTTTGTTTACATACATAGACACACTGTAAAATGATCAAGTCAAGGTAATTAGTATATACATCACCTCAAGCATTTACCATTTCTTTGGGGTACAAAATCCTCCTTTCAGTTATTCACATTGATGCTTTTATATTTTATATTTTAGGTGATATATCTATACTTATTTCTGGGGTGTACAGTGCTGTCATCTGATAGTTCTACACAACACAAAAGGATCAAATCAAAGTCAGTCCATCTTCTTGAATGCTATCATTTCTATGTGGTGGAAATCTGCATATTCTCTTTCAGTTATTTGAAAAAGTACATATTGAAGTTACTTTGGTAGAGAAAAGTGATCCAGAATCAGGACTTTGCTGTAGCATTATGTTCTGGTACATTGTAAATATTTGTCCCTCTTAATAGTTTAATAAAATGCTAATTAGCAAGAATGCACACAGGAAGTATGGGTGGGGCTACAAGATTAAGAACACTCTGGAAAGGGGAAGAGTCAGGCAGAGATGCCAGCAGACATAGAGGAAGGAAGTCCAGGACACTGCTCTGAGAAAAGGTACTAAGCTCCTTGGCTAATCATGAGTTAGTTTAAGAGTTAAGAGTTAACACATTATATGACTGAGCCATAGACAGATCAGCATAAAATTAATATAAGCCTTTATGTGATTATTTGGGACTAAGGAACAGCAGAGTTGAGAGCAGTTCTGAACCTCCAGGCTAGGCTGGAAAGGTCAGGTCAGAAAATTATTACAGAACTTAGCTTCATAGATCTTTCTGTCATGACAAAATGCTCACTCTTCCATTGTCCAGCATTGTCCATGTAGTTAAGAACATTCTCACCCCACAATACTGGAAACAAGCCTCGGGGGCGGGGGCAGTTAGCTTTGTTCCATTCCTGTCTCTACAGTTCTGACAATGGCTTACAATTTTCTAGCTATTCTTTTTCTACTTATAGTATGTATGCACCTTATATACAAAGGACCATCTGATATCACTTAGACTAGTATCTTTCTGTGTCACTAAAAAATTAAAGTTGTTTCATTTTATGTCTGACACTTCAAAAATGATTTATCTTATTTTTTTAAATGAATTAAAACATATATAGTCAAATCTAAAAGGTCATACACACTCAGAAAATATGGCGATTTCCTCTGCTCTGCTTCTGCATTTACGGAGACAACAATTACATTGTATGTGTGCATCACATGTGTGTGCATATATATGCATGTGTGTAGATAAAGATGGAGAGTCTATCTCTGAATATCTTTTATTTTCACAGTATCTTATTTTGCCATATATGCATTTTGTTCTACGGAAAATTTTATTTTAATGGGCTGGTGATTATTTTCATATATATGTCAAGTGTTGAATTTTAATGTGCTGGTAGTTACTTTTATATATCTGTCAGAAATTGAATTGTGTCACTCCCCATTTGTCAGGACATGGTGATACCCATGAGTTAGTTAGCTACTTTTATAACGAATTTATTTTGCTGTTTTTGTTTTTATGCAAGGTGGACTCCAAGACATTGGAAAGCTCTATTTCTTTAGGGCTCCCTGCTGAACCTGCTCTTGATGTGAAATCTTTCAGCTATAGTTACACATAAATGAGCATGCCTCGATTCTTTCCTGTATGCATTCGCATGTGTAAGGCACACACACATACACACACACACAAGAGTAATGTGGAATATCATTATCTGCCCACCGCTGAACTTCTTGAGCCTCTCTAAAGACCTCCATACCTGTGACCATGCTTAAACTTAGTGGGTCAGAAAACAAAAGAAAGAGCCATGAAGGTGGAAAAGGTGCCAATAGGTATAAAAGGTGTTGACAGAGGTAAGACAAAAGAAAGAATAAGGGTGATCACTAAATTAAATACACATATGAAATTACCAAAGAACAAATTTAATTAATAAAAAAATATAACTTGACTCAGCACTGAGTTAGAAACTATAACCCTTGCCTGGTTTGTTTTGTAGGTAAGCTGAGACCAAACCTAAGTTAATCCGTTCCTGTGTCATCATTAGACTAGATCTGTTGGTGTTACTATAGCATCCAGACATGGATCCAGATGATTTATGTTTTCATTTCAATGTGGCTCCATACGGCATGGGAAGAAACTACAATTTATCCTCCTGGCTCGTATCTGCCTTTCTCATCAGGCAGCGATATGTACTCATAAGTGTTTTAAATGAAAACACCATTACCTGGCCAAAAGCATATGCGAACATAGTCATCTGTGTTTGGGGAAATGAAGGATTCTTTATCATTTGACTGGGATAACAGATTTGAAGGAAAAGAGAGAAGCATCTATCTTTCTTCAGAAGCACAAATGATCAACTGCACTGTCCCTGGCTGGATACCAAAATACACCGAACAGCAAAGAAATCTACACATGAGTACGTAAGAAAAATGAATATATTACAACTTAAAATAAGTAGGCACTACCATGGGAAATGTTAAAGCTGTGCACAAAGCATACATATAAGACTGTCTTTAAAAATACTAGTGTGTGTGTGTTGCACAATAATATGTGCATAAATATAATGATTACATCAAAATAATGAGCATTCCCTTCATCTTAGACACATACTATTTCTCCAGGAAAAGAACTCCTGAAATTAACACCTCCAAAATCATTACACTACCACCTTCTGCTTTCCTTTCTCCACGTGTGTATATAGCTAGGGGCAGTGTTCTAATGAGCTTCAAAAAATTTCTAAGGATCTTTAAAAACATACACAGAAATGCTGTCCTTTGGACAAGAGACAACTGCTGTACACACAGACTCACAGTAGCTGTGGTTGCCTACACAAATCCGGGACAAGATCAAGCCAGTCAAAATTCCAGCATGTGCTGAGGAGGGGCAACTGAGGCCCCAGCCCAAGCTGAGGAGCTAATGGCAGTTGGAAAAGTCGCTTTGGATGAGGGGTCACTAGTGAGTTACCATGTGCCATACCCATGCACATATGGGCAGCAGTGATTGGACTCAATAGTCACGAAGAAAGAAAAGAAAAGAAGGAGGGAAGGAAAAGGAAAGAAAGACCATGACATTGGGAAGGAGATGGGTTGGGGTGGAGGAGTTAGAGTTCATGAGTAGATGGGGAGACATATATGTATAAAATTCTCAAGTAATAAATAAGAAATACTATTTTAAAAAGATATATCTCTGGATTTCATCTTCTCCTCATTGAATTGGAATCTTAAATTATCATTTTCAGAAATGTGCATCCTGTATTAGTATCCATACTGTCATGGGAGGACACTGTTCACAGACACTGCTTAGAATATCTGTGCTGGGGCTACCACATGATTTGACATCTGAAAGGCTGGGTGATCATTTCTGCATCACTAATGACCAGAAAACAGCCACAGCTTGCCCCAGAACTCTCTAAATGTTGTGAGGTAACAAGCCAACAAATATAACCCAAACATTTGGTAGTTCTTCCTTTAAAAAATAAATGATGTGGGTGCACGTCTATATCCACACACTTCCTCCTAAAACTCAGACACAAGAAAAGAGAGATAACAGCAGTTGCAATAATGTGGCTTTGTGTGAAGGCATTTGGCTCAGATGTGGGATTCCCATCCACATACTAAAAACAGTAAGGACATGGTAACAGCCAGTTATTCTGTGTCCAAATGCAATAATGTAAGTGCAAGCAAAATAAAGAAAATAAATATGTCAACATATATTTTCAAAGTACTACACTAAATATATCTAGTCACCTCTCCCTTAAGCTAAGTAAATAAAATCAATGACCTCAATAAAATTATTAGATGTTCTAGTTCTGTTTATTTGCCTTAAATAAAATCAGAGAAGACAGGGAGTTCTCACTCACATACTCTGTTGACTCTGCTAATTCTAGAAAAAAAAATGGCCTTAGATAGTCACTAATGTAGCTATATGGATTCATATCCAAACCAGGTAGGTACACCCATCCCAGAAGTCAGCCACACTCAAGTATGCAATCAATCCAATAAACACCAAAAGGCAATGTTACAACATCTGCAACATTCCCAGACCAGGGTCAGGGTGGTCTTGAAAGATGACTCTAAGAATATGCCACAGATATCCCAGCATGCCTTGTTCCAAGTTTGGTGTGAACCAGAATCATCTCTCGTCTTCACAGAGACCAGCATGCATAGAGAAACTCTATGTGTGTCAAAGGAGAGATCTCCCTGCCACCAAAGCCCGTTGACTACCCAAGGCAACAGAAGAAAATCCAGTAGAAAGAATAGGGCTACACTGTATCTATAACAGGGGGAGAATCAGCAGTGAAGGGGCTGGGGCTGGGATACATGGGGGTTGCATTTCCTGTGGAGAAGGAAATAAAGAGACTAGCAGCTGTACATGTGTGACATATCTTGCAGACACATTGTTTATTGACAGTCTTAAATACAAAAACAGTGCATAATCAATGTTTTTATTTGAACATGTGATCTTTTCTCAAATAAATATGCAGAGCATCCCCAGATACTTCATTCCCAGAGATGTCATACTCTCCAAGTCTGAGGGCCAGGGGTTATGTAATTCTCTGTCTTACATTCTCTCTCTCTCTCTCTCTCTCTCTCTCTCTCTCTCTCTCACACACACACACACACACACACACACACACACACACACTTTAAAAAAACAAAAACAAACAAGGACAAATGATATTTACAGACAAGTGAGTTTGAGCACTACGATACACATACATATCGAAGGTTCCCTCACTACTTCACTTGGTTTGTTGTATTGATAGGGGGTTTCTCTGTGTAGTCCTGGTTGTCATGGAACTTACTCTGTAGACCAGGCTGGTCTCAAACTCAGACATCCACCTAGCTCTGCCTTCCAAGGGCCAGGATTAAAGGCACGTGCTGTGCAATTTTTATGAGTCACTCCATATAAAGACCATCTTCTTCTTACTAGGCATTGCCTTCAATCAGCTTGCTTCATCTGCACAAAATCCCTCCGTAGGACACATTACTGTCACATTTTGAGAAAAGATCAATAGCTTTCCTGTGTCTATTTAAAATAGCCCAAGTCATGATTTTATATACATCACACTAGCTCCAGACCACACCATCCCAAGCATGAATCTCCTCTAAGACTCTATTTTGGATGCAGGTCTCCCCAGATCCTTGCTAATGAGGGTGATGAACTGAGCTCCATAGGTGACCCCTATTTCTCCCTTAAGTTGGTCTTGAAGACTTGGTCCAATCTTCTGTCAGAATAAGGAAGGAACACACAGACTCCTGAATCTGGTAGGGTTTTGATATTCTCTGAACATCTATTCTTCTGCCTTAAGCTGAGGGAAAAAGATACTGACCTTATCTGCTGTCTCTGAGTAGTTTTGACTATATTGTCTTTTTTTTCTTTTTCCAGTGTGTGGGCATACATATGTAGGACAGCTCATGTGTGTATGAATGTATGTGGAGGCCCAAGGTTGATGTCGGGATCATCCGTAATCACTCTTCACCATATTGACTGCATCAGGCTCTCTCAATCAATTCCAGAGCTCTCTGATAAGGCTGGTCATGCTAGCCAGGGTGCTCTGGGGATCCTTTGTCTTTATCTTGAAGGTTCAGATTACAATTGGCTGCCACACTCTCCCAGTATGAGCTCTTGCCCTCACACTTGCCCAGCTGCACTCTAACCACTAAGCATCTTCTCAGTTCCTTACCTATATTCTTAACATTGCACTGCTTTTTTCCTCTGAAAAGATTAAATGCAGGAGAAATTTTGGATAACAGATTTTAAGGTAAATTTTGAAAAACAGGTTTTTGGGTTTTTTGTTGCTGCTTTTTAACATATAACCTGGTTTTCCTGAGGTGTTGATAGCCTCATTAAAGGTAAAATAGAAAAGGGAAAATATCTGGACTTTCTTAATGAGATGTTATACTCCATACATTATGTGAATCAGCAGATATAGTGCTCCAACAATCTCCTTAGAGGTATCATTATCAACATCATTAAGATAAAGAACTCAGGTCCCAGAAAACAGAAATGATGACCTCAAATCAGAGAAATAGGTGATCTTGGACATCTGGCCCCAGAGTCCATCTCTGGATTCTTAAGAGCTTCACTTGGTAAAATCAATGTGATTTCAAGTAGCTGCCATGACTCTTAACAGGAATCAATTTGGTGTGTGGGGGAGTGAGAACAGGAGCTCTAGAGGACTGTGTATATCTGTGAACTCTCAAACTGAGCTTGCTTGTGCGGCTGGAACAGGGAGAAAGAGTCTGCCCCTGTAAATATGGACCAGGGAAGAGAGGCACTGTCTGCTGCACAGAAAAGAGCCAGCTTTGTCCTGTGCGCTTGACAGCAAGAAATTTGTGACTTTTTTTTTTTTTTTGCTATCAATGATAAGAAATGGGTGGATACACTTCTCGGTTTCTAAAGCTAAGAAGAAGGCATCTACAGTGGAAATCATCTCCCCTGCTTCAGCACCATCCAGAGGCAAGGAGAGAAGTCTAGCCAAGTTATTTCTGTGACTAATGGTCTAGATATGGCTGACCTAGAGAGGTAATAAATTGGCCTTGACTTTACACTAAGTTAACTTTCCATCAACTGATACATCATGCTAGAAGTCACTCAAAGCAAAGCTGAGAATATAGCTCAGTTAGAGGAGTGCATGCTTAACAAGTAAGAAACCCTGGGTTTGATTGCCCATCACTGCATGCACAGTAATGAACACCTGTAATCCTAGTGCTTAGGAAGTAGAGGCTAGAGGGTGAGAAGTTCAAGGCCAGTTCCAGCTACTTAATAAGTTTGGGGCTAACCTGGCATATATGAGACCCTGTCCCAAAAAAACTACTGGAAGAAGTATACAAAATACAGATCCCAGAGAAATGTTTCCTCCAAGCAAATTCAAGATGTTTTGAAGGGCACTATACCTTTCAGATCTTTCATATTAGAAGAGCATGCCTCTTTCATATTAAAAACAAAAAGTACAGCATGCACAAATAGCAACTCTTTTAAAGGTAAACAACTCTGCCCCATCCCCAGGTAAAGACTAAGGCCTCAGGCTGCTAGTGTGTGCGGCATAGGACCTCAGGGTGTGTCACAGGTTAGTGCAGGTGCCTCAGTGTGAGGATGCAGCCTTTGGGCTCCCTCCATGGCAGATTTCAAAGGCATCATTTTCAGCTGGCTTCCCACTGCACCATCACTCCTGTTTCCTTTTCTCCTGAGTGTGTCATATGGAGGAGACGGGCATGTGTGTGCCCCAGTACTCATGTGGATGTCACGGACAAACTTAGGGGTCGGTTTTCACCTTACACTTTGTGTGAGACAGAGTGTTCCACAAGATCTGAAGGGTCTCCTATCTCCTCCACTTACAATACTATAAGAACACTGGAATGGCAGAGACAGTTTACCACATCCAGCAAGAAAGGAAATTAACTCCCAGAATGCCATGGTCCTGCACCCTGTAACTTTATATATCAAGTATAAATGCACAGCACAGTGGGTGCTGCTGTAAAATATCTCTCTTTCTCAAAAAAAATGAAAACTCCCCATTTTCAAATTACTAGGTCCATTTTATCTAATTTCCAAAGAAACCTGCTGCAGAAGGCCTACCACTGGTCAGAGCACAAAGCATATTCACTGGCTTCTGGATCATTTTGTTGTCCTATTTGAAGAGGTGAGATGGGTTACTGGACTCATATTACCTGTGCCTGCACCTTGTATATCCTTCTCTTTCAGGTAATAAAACAAAATGTCATTGTTGGAGGGTGTTTCTGTGAAGCCCTCCACATCCCTAAGTAAGAGGGTCTCAGTGAAAGAATCCAATCAATTAAAAGAAAAACCTTCTCTTAACTACATTGTGCCCTGAGGACCAACTTTCCCAAGATGCTAACCCCTCCATGTCAATGGGGTAGGGAGACTGGAGAGTTGATTTGCTGTTTGAAATGCAGGGCAAGACAAGGTGAACCATTGATTTCTATCAAAACAGACAAGGAGCAAATGGAAGAGAGGATGGTGGACAGCAAGAAATTTGAATACAGATGGAAAGCACCCAGCGTAGCATTGTGGGTATCTGGGCTGCTTTAGGCCAGAGTCAGCTACAACTCCACATGGAAAATAATGAACAAAATTGGCTCAACAGCTCCATGTCATTGGGTTTGTTTTATACTGAAAGTCCTTCCTGTTACCTACAGTTGCTATGGTGATGGAGGTATTCTTGGCTGGGATCTTGATGGTGGAAAATAAGCAAATAAACAGCCTCATTTCAGTGAATAATAAGCCTAAGGCAGAAATAAATGCAACCTAATGCAGTAGGCTGAGACAAGATTGGGGGGCTCTTTCAGAAAACCGAGTGGATAGGACATATGCCTGAAAAAAACAAGAATGAACTTCAAGTTGCTGAGATACCTTCTAAAATTTGGTAAAATGAAAACCATGTCATGAGGGCTGAAGAGATAGCTCAGAGGTTAAGGGCACTTACTGTTCTTTCAGAGGTCCTGAGTTCAATTCCCAGCAACCACATGGTGGCCCACAACCATCTATGATGAGATCTGGTGCCCTCTTCTGTATACTGTATACATAATAAATAAATATTAAAAAAACATTTTAAAAAAACAGAAAAAGAAAACCATGTCATGTGTGGAATTTTCCTTCCAGTGCTCCAAAGTGTCAGCCTCTCCACAATGACCACACACAGCAGCAAGAATGAATGGCAAGAGGTGACCTGAGGAGGTAGCATTTTATCTGAGGTCAGAATGACAAGAAAAAACTGGCAGGTGAGGAGCCAGAGCCCTTAGGGAATGGACATCACCTCAGAGAGAAGATGGAATGATAGCATGAGCCAGAAATGGTCGAAAGAATTTGGGGAGCATCTCAAAGAGAATCATGAAGGTACACAGCTTCAAAGGCTTCCAAAGTGATCACACCACTGCAAGGTCAGCAAAAACAAAAAGATGTTGTCTGGGCCCAGACATCACAAAGCACTCCTGCTTTCTTGGGCTATAGTGGACATGGTTCTACAGTGAAGGCTTAGAGCCGTGCAAATGACCACAGGAAGGGTTCTTAACAGGCCATCATTTCCCCACGATCAGAATGAAGTCAACACAAATACTCCCAAGTTCATCCCCATGCAATAATACCACCACCTGACCCCCTTCTGCATCCTATGTTTACCTCATTTACTCTTAGATTTGACATTCTCTAAATCCCAGCCACTCTCCTCTGAATGGCTTCTATACTAAGCATCTGAGAATAAATTTTCCATGCAGGGAAATTGTAGTCTGCTATGTTCCTCACTGCTGTGGCAGGAGAGCAGAGTGAAGCTGACCCAGCACGTGGAGTGGTCAGTGACTTCAACATAACGGTGTACAAACAGCATCTTTGCAATGGAGAGCTGGATGCGTCGAACAAGGTGAGTAAAGAGGTGAAGTTACAGACCAAAGAGGGAGAGAAATGAGAGGGAGAAGAAGGCAGATGGGAAGGGATACCAGGAAGGAGATGAGAAAAAAGGTGTGAAGGAAAGAAAGCCACAAAAGAATGAGAGTGGATGAAGAAACTAAAGCAAGGAGAAAGGGATGAAGGAGTCGAGACTACAGGACAGTGGTACAGTTGCCTCCACCTGCATTAGACCCGACTGTTCTCTGACTTAAGGAACAAAGTCTCCTCCACTGCGAGGAATCTTGGGAAAGCATTTCCCCTACCCCACCGCTGCAGGTTGCATTTGGGAAGGTTCTGAGGTCCTGCGATGCTGCATGCTTCATAGCTCTCGCAGACATTCTACCAGGCTCACACATGCCAAAAACCGGCATGGCTAGAAACAGAACACTCCAGAAAACTGCCCCTTACCTTTCCCATAACCATTGGGAGAGAAAATTGCCTGAGACTGGAGTGCAGAAACCCAGTTAGACATTTCCTCCCTAGTGATGTCCTTTGGACTGTGGTGGACAAACCTGTAAGTGGCATTTCTGTCTGTTTGTCTACACGAAATTTTCTGTCAGGATGGGTAATCATGTGGGTATGTGGTCGGGTGCCTATTGCTCATGTTGTCACCTCTGTGAGAACATGTCACGCCTAATTTTAAAAAATTGCACAGCAACTTAGTGCAGAAGAAGCATCTATTAAATAATTCTGAGAATGAATAAATGAATGAGAATATGTATCTTAAAATAGAGCCCAGTTATCAATAAGGAAAACAATATAATGTTATAACACTTACATTAGCAATGTGATTCATCCATGGCCAGGGGCGGGAGGCAGTGGTTCTGGTTTTGTTTGTAAATGGAATTATTTATCATAAATTGGTTAGTGGCTCTCAAGCACCTAAGAGCACCTACCACTCTCCCATAAAGTTCCAAATTCAGTGCCTAGCACCCATATCAGACAGTTCACAAACACCTGTAACTCCAGTTGCAGAAAAGAACATAGTGCCCTTTTCTGGTCTCGACAGACAGACAGACAGACAGATAAACATGCGCGCGCGCGCGCGCACACACACACACACACAGAGAGAGAGACAGAGAGAGAGAGAGAGAGGTACACACATAAAAATAAAGTTTAACCTTTCATACATGTATACATTTTATCTTAATCGTATCCAACCACCTCAAATCCTCTCTCCAGCTTCCCCTTTTCCTCAATGCACCTCCCTCTCAACTTCATGCCCTTTTTTAAAGCTAACCCACTGAGTCTGATTAGTGCTCTCCCTATGATGCTAATGTGAGGCAAACCCACTGGATTGGGACCCTACCAGTGCCTGCACCCCCACAGGAAAGTGACTCTCCCTTCCTCAGCAGCCATCAGCCTACAACAGCACCCCAGTTTGGGGTGAGTCTCTACCCAGGCTAGAATTCTGAGTATCCTCATCATCGTGGGTAGCTAGGCACAGCTCTGTGGATTAATGCAATAGCCACATCATGGCTGGAAGATGGTATTTCACTGCACTCCCTTTTATCCTCTGGCTCTGACACTCTTTTTATTCCCCATGATTTTAACTGAGCCTTGGCTGGAAGAGGTAGAGGCAGGAGTCCCATTCATGCTGAACACACACTTATTCTTCCTTTAAATTAGCATATATTCATTGTACGAACTAAAGGGATTCACTGGCTTTTTCACACAAGTGTGCCTTTGCTCCTCGCTTGGGCACCTTCTCTCTCCCCTTGCTACCTCTTTTGTTTCCTCCCCCCCCCCCAGAATCCCCTTCTACTGCCATGTCATGTGTGTATGTGTGCGCATACTTAAATAGAGATCCCACAGTAAAAACAGATACGTGATATTTACTCTTCCTGAACTCACTTCACTTCAAACTCTTGTTCGATTCTATTCATTGACCTCAATAACATCATCTTAACCTTCTTTATGGCTGAGAAGGACCATTGAAGAATCACCAGTGTCATGAAATTCCTTAAGTTATGCCCCTCCCTTCATTTAAGTAAACTACGGGTTGGTTTTTTTTTTTTTTTTCAATCACCATCTTCCCCCAAATTTATCATCCTGACCAATATAGGAAGAACAACTAGATTAAGCTTGGCAAACTTTCTACAAAGAGGAGAAACCAATTGCCAAGCAGGCCTTAGGTCAGTGGCTTCACCCTGAACTGGCTCCTGATACCCTCTCTCTGAATTGATGCTCACCAGCATGAGGGTGTTGTAAGCAGTTAGCTTACAGTGAGGAGGCAGGGGAGCCCGACTCAGCTTTCCACATTCACAATTCTGCTCCAAAAGGTCTCACAATAGTGTAATATTTTTACCCAAATTTTCATGTCTGCCTTCATGACTTCATGCTTTCTTTATGTGTGGATGAGGGCTAAGGGGTGTGGATGGTGGTAGATGTACATGCACACACATATAAGCAGAGCATGTGTGTGAACATTTCTGTGAAGGCTAGCGGTTGCACTGGCTGCCTTCATCTAATGCTCTTCCCCTTACTCTTGAGGCAGGATCTCTAACTGAACTGGAATCCCCACTTTGGCTAGACTAGGAGGCCAGCAAGTCTCCTGAATGTGTTTGTCTTCATGCCCTTCATGCTAGAGTTATGGAAACTGTAGCCAGCTTGTATGTGGGTACTGGAGACCTCGGTCTTCATGCTTGAGTGACAAGGACTTTAGCAACAAAGTCATCTCCTCAGTTCCTTCCGTGCTTTTTCTTGACATTGTTGGTGTCTTTTCCCTGATCTCCTATCCTCTCTGTTTTTCTTTCAGTGAGCTTCATTTATACAGACACATTTAACATCCGACTGTATTCTTCACTAACAAATCCAACATTGAGACACACTAAAGCCTTATTAAAGCAAACCCTAGTCCCAGGACATTCTGCTGCAGCACACTCCTGCTCTGTGCATTCATTATATACAGAGTATCTGCCTGTGTGTGTATTGCCAGCTGATAGTGGTGCAAACTTCTTATCCCATCATTTGCTGTTTTCTTCTAAAGGGGTGCTGAGACTTCCCTGTAGTGGGATTATGTTGGTACTTTGTAAATATTTGTTCCTCCTACTGGTTTAATAAAAAGCTGATTGACCAGAGGCAGACAGAAAGCGTGGGCATGGCTACCAGACTAAGAAAACTTTGGGAACATCTCAGAGTAGAGCAAAGACACCCACTGCAGAGATGCCAAGAGATGCAGAGGAAAGAAGTTGAAATGCTGCTAAGAAAAGTTACCGAGCCACATGGTTGAACAGGATAAGAATCATGGGTTAATTAAAGGATAAAGAGTTAGCAAGTTATATGCCTGGGCCCTAGGCCAATCAACATAAAATTAATATAAATCTGTGTGTAATTTTTTGGTGCTAAGCTGCAGTGGGCCTGCGAGTGGGTCCGAATCTCAGAGCTACACCCAAAAGTCCAAGACAGAATCTTCAAAAAACACCTTCTAGCTTCAGTACGAGGCTCTGCCCCAGTCAGATCATGTGTCAGAGGGAGGCTCTACATCTACTCATTCATGTTTATATCAGCATTATTCTCTATAGCCAAAGTATGGAACCAGCTTAGGAATCCATCCACAGAGAAAGAGAGAAAGAACATGTGCAGTCTACATATACCCACAAAGATCCAAGTCATAGCATTTGCAAAAAAAGTGTATAGAATTGAAAAGCAACATGCTAACAAATAAAATCCAGGCCAAAGAAAACGAACACTACATGTTTTCTCTTCTCTCTCTCTCTCTTTCTCTCTCTCTCTCTCTCTCTCTCTCTCTCTCTCTCTCTCTCTCTCTCTCTCTTTCTCTCTCTCTCGGGGAGGAGTATAGAAAAGTGATCACTTAGGAAGAGAGGATGATGAAGAGTGAACACAATGCAGATGCCATTATGTCACTTTGTAAAGTAAATATACACTAATCAGGTTTTAGCCTGTGTCCTATCTTAGCCATGGATCTTTCATCGCCTTTTCTTCCATGCTTAATTGTGGGTCTTCTCAGTTGCTGCAGAAGAACAAACTTTGCAAACATTATGCTAAGTGAAAGAAGCCAGGTACACTCACTCCTATGATATGTTTCCCTAACATGACATCATGTCAATAAATATCCCAGATGGGCAAATCCAGACAGACAGGCACAGGTTTCCAGTATTCAGGGATGGGATGAAGCAAGATCTCACACCTGGTAGTTACATACGTTCTCCTGCAAACACAGAATATTTCAGAACCAAATAATGTGAATGCTAGGACAATATAAATATGTTTCTGCTGCTGAACTGTACTCTTGTAAATGGTAAACCGTGTCTAGTGTCATGGTTATTTTACCAAAATAAAGAGAAATCGGGAGGCTGGGATGACGGTTCAGTGTATTAAAAGCATTGCTGCACGAGCATGGGGACTTGAGTCCAAATCCCAGCACCCATCCAAAATGTCAGGGATGTGACCATGTACCTGCAGTCCCAGAACTGTGGACTGGGAAAGAGACCAGAAGATGGCTGGGGCTTACTGGGCACAGTCTATTCCAGGTTCAGTGAGAGAAACAGTCTCAAGAGAATATGGTGGAGGGTGATAGAGCAGAACACAAACAGCCTTCCTCTGGTCTCCACACATGCACAGCTGCATCCATACACATTTGTGTATGTACCATCCACACATGCACACACTCCCCCAAAATAAGCAAGCCCACCAGGTCACAGTCAACTATCTATTCACTGTAGCAAGGGTTGTCAAATTGTTCTATAAATTCTTCCTAATGTTTTTAAATCATTTCATAAAACCATTCCTCTGCATCTTTCTTACTCCATTTCAGCTCATCCCCTCCCTTCCTTGCCTTTTTCCTATCCATCAAAACTTTCCCTATCCTTTCTCCAGAGAGTGGAAACAGCGTTCTGTCTAGAAACTTCTAACACTATCAACAGCCCTGTCTTCTCCCTCCCCCCGTCCCTGCAGAAATTCCCAGCTGATATTAGCATGGCTTTCCCCTTCCAGCTGTTCACAGATGTCTGCCTGGGTGAAACATGTGTATTGATGCAGGGATCAGCGGTGATTAATGGTACTAACAATCACTTTCTGTTTAAATAGATCAGAACCAACAGAGGTATCACTTCAGGGGACACCAAAGTAAAGTTAGAAGGTCCAGCCCAAAAGGATGGCTTAGAAGTGATCTATATAATATGATGAGTATTATGTAAAACAATTGAAGGAATGTAAGGATAAGAGCATAGCATCAGTTACCAAAGAAAGACTAAAACTTCCAGAAGACGGAAAGGAGAAAAAAAGGAAGAGAAAAAGACAAAGTTTGAAAACCTCTACAAATTTATGAAAGACGTCTTGAAGAAAGGGGTTGCAAATGTGGTTGTGTCCAACTAATTAGTGAAATCCCCATGTGGTACTATCATAAGCACCTGTGGGTAGACAGCAATGTAGAGAGACTCACAAATGTTCAAGTCCTGAAAGAACTCACTAATGGGTTATATGGAAGCAAAGAAACGGCTGTAGATAAACCTTGACCACTGCAGTATTGAAACCTTAAGGCAAAAGCCTGTGAAGGATCAGGTCATCTGAATGGCACCCCTGTCTTCTGACTTTAGTCTGGAGAACCCAGACACATGCTACCAGGGTATACAGGTGATCAGGCTTAGTCATGCTATTGATGAGGCTGAGTCTAATGTGGATGCTGCAACTGAAGAGATGCCATCCCTGGAGAGATGATGATAGGTTACCCATGGAGAAAGTGAATTACACTTCACCAGTATTTGTTTAACACTTACCTCTGTTCCTTCTGGTAACATACTTCCCAGGACTTTAGTTTATCTCTGTACCATGAAACCTCAGGGGAAGATTTCTTTCTACTTGTGGTACTGTGATACCATAGGCTTGATTAAACGGGTTAGCAGAAGGTTCACTGCATGACATAAGATAACTTATTATTGTCAACCTTGGGTCTGAAGTGTTTAGCTGTTGATCTGGATTCCTCTGTCACTGAAGTGTTCTGAGATATAGCTTGATATTTTAGAGGGAAAATTGTTAAAATGGCTTGAGTTTCATCTTTTAGAATCTACTTTTAAAATTTTCATCCCCTGTAGTTAATTCTGCATGTTCTAGTCTTAGAAGGAAGAATGTAAGCTGAAACATCTTGATAGGAATTCCCCACATGGCCTATTTGTCGAAGTAGAGCATTGAGAACAAAACCCTAAGCTTTCCTAGTCTGTTAACACCGAAATGCTTGTGAATGAAAATATAGTGCCAATCACATTCTGCTTTAAAAGGTAAATACAAATGAGATTTTTAAAGACTAGGCTGGGAAGTGGTAGCACAGGCCTTTAATCCCAGCACTCAGGAGGCAGAGGCAGGCAGATCTCTATGATTTTTGAGGCCAGCCTGGTCTACAGAGCAAGTTCTAGCAGAGCCAAGAAATGCTGTATCAAAAAAAAAAAGAAAGAAAGAAAGAAAAGTCCCTGTGAACCACTATCCCCATTCTGCAGGTGTGATACTCCCTTATATATACAAAGCAGCTCCTTGGCAACTGGTTGGGCCAAAAAGGATGTTTTGTTGTCAGAGTGCCCAGCTATATTAGGGACAGAAGAAGGTATCAGACTGCCTGGGCTCAAACCATGATTCAACTGCTTGACCCATCAAGTGCCCTTGGGCACATTAACTCACCTCCCAGAACAGCAGTCTGTGATGTCTGAAATGAAGAGGTAAGACATAAGAGAGACTGGTGAGATGGCTCAGTGGGTAAGAATTCCTGCTATGTAAGCATGAAAACTTGAGTTCAGAATCAGCACCAACATAAAAAGCTGAATGTGGCTATGCACATCCCTAAAACTTGGAGACAGGGCTTTCTGGCCATCAGCATAGCCACAGGGTTAGTGAGAGAATCCACTTCAATGTATAAAGCAGATAGTGATAGAAAAGCCAGTGTTGTCTCCCACATACATGTGATGAGAGAGAGAGAGAGAGAGAGAGAGAGAGAGAGAGAGAGAGAGAGAGAGAGAGAGAGTTTTAATTAAACAATATTTTTAAGGAACCATGGAAGATATATACACAAAACACTCAGCACAGGCCATGATGTGATCAAATAGTACACATTCATTGCTTTAATTACCAAAAGCACAGAGGTTTAAAATGCCCATTTGTCCTACAGTTATGGAGGATATAAGATCCAGATGGGCTTCACTGATCTATAATCAAGATGGCAGCTGGACAGTGTCCTTCTGGAAGCTCCAGGGGAAAATCCACTTCTTTACCTTTTCCAGCTTCTAGAGATTTCTGTTATCCTTTACATCACATCTCATCTATGCACCATGACTCCAACTTTGGCTTTCTGTTGTCACCTCTTGTATCTCACTCCTTCTCCACTAAGAACAGCCCTTTTGATTACACAGCACCCCAACTCCTGGTGAGCCAGGGTGACACTTCCATCTGAAAGGTCTTAATCACAGCTGGGCAATGCCCCAGGTGTCAGTGATTAGAATGGAGAGCCTTGGAGAGATGTTCTGCGTACCATCCCAGAAGAGCCATCCTGTGGTAAGTGTTCCTTCCCCTACACTGCTCTGACCACCACAGGGAAAGTAGACTCTCCCCTTGAAAAGAAAATGAAAGGCTGTTATATCTCAGCAGCCCAAAGTAAAACAAACAAACAAACAATATGTCTCTCTCTTGGAATTTTAGGTTGCTTAATACCCACTACTTTTCTAGCAATGGCCTAC
This sequence comes from Sigmodon hispidus, assembly GCA_004025045.1. Lineage (NCBI taxonomy): Eukaryota > Metazoa > Chordata > Mammalia > Rodentia > Cricetidae > Sigmodon > Sigmodon hispidus. The sequence continues at coordinate 31,534 of PVIH01000952.1, forward strand.
TTGTTGGAAGTTATGCTACCTCACTGACAGGGAAGGGAAAGGCAAAGATTCTACTCTAGGCATAGTGTCTCCAGTGATGGATAGCATCCCTCGAGTGCCCTTATCTTCTGAGCGTCTCTTTTGTATTCTTCTTCTCTGCCTTCCTGTCCTCACTCATGCCCTTCTTCTTTTCTCTGAGAAATGCTGAGACACTGGGATCCTTGCCTTCTTCCTGATTCTTTAGTCATAACCTTTGGTACATGGGAAAGGGAGGGGTGCAGAGTTCACATATGAATTCCAGACTCTGCTTCCCTGGAGTCTGCATTTCCAGCACTATCCATGGTCTGTGGCTGTGACTCTGCCTTCCTGGAAGAAATGCATTCAATTAGCATATGAAAATAATAAAGTGGAAAAGATCCTCTGACAAAAGCTATATGCTGGGACCTCCCATCTAGCTTGAGTGCCAGCTTACTGAGAGAAATTTCCACTTTCTCTTTAGCCTCTTCCCTTGTTTGTCACAAAAGAGGCTGAATAAGACAATCAATCCCCTGCACCTTTTTACATGAGCCTACCTAAAGAAAATTCATCTAGGGCTGGAGAGATGCCTTAGAGGTTAAGAGCATCAATTCCCAGCAAACACATGGTGTTTCACAACCATCTATAAAGAGATCTCATCTGGCAGACTTACATTCAGGCAGAACATTGTATACATACATATATACATACATCTTTTTTTAAAAAAAAAAAGTTTATCTAAACATCGAAAAGCTGAAATGACACACATTTTCATTGCAGAGAGATCCGGCTTGGAGTTGTATTTTCAATATTGATTAATCAGCAGATGGCTTTCTAGCATTCTGATTGGAGGCATGACCTCCATACCTGGCATTGGGGTGTGAGTTCTGGGGACTGAACTCAAGCCTTCACATTTTCACAGCAAACACAACACTAGAGAGGCAGAGAGCTGGTTCCCTGGGGCTTACTGGTCAGTCAGCTTAACCTTATCTGTGAGTTTGTGGTTAGCTTGAGACTGTCGCATAAAGCAAGACGAATGGCATCTTTGAGGGATGACATCTGAGGCTGACATCCGGCCCCCACACATGCAAGTTCACCTACACACCCACAAACAGCCATGTGCAAAATGGCCTAGTATGGATAGGCACAGGTCCTGGTGCTTTGGGATCATAAAGTGCAAATGTCGACTTGCCCGCCCTTTCAGCACCGGAGCCGCTGGGAGCACAATGGAATCCAGGACTGGGAAGGGTAGAAAAATCTAGACAGATGTTCTTCTGCAGTTCTCCAACCAAGGATAAGGAGCATCTAAGAGACTAGAAGGCTATTTCAATCCTTAGAGTACTTTTATCCAGAGAGAAAGCTGGTTACAGAAGGAGAGGTTATGAGGCAAGGCAGCAAAACCTTCATCTTTGAGGCTAAATGACCCACTTTAAGATGGAGAAAAGGGACATTTATGGACGAGGTGGGTAGACAGATGAGGGAGGCAGTCATCGTAGGCTGCTCAGATGCCGTCCTCGATGTAATCATGAAAAAAGTTGCAGAGTTATATGCTATGGAAATCGGACAGGTGAAAGTTCAGGAAGACAAAAGAGAGCTTAGGATGAACCAAGTGCCAACACCTACTTCGTCACAGGGTCCGGAACCAGTAGATTCCAGCTGTGTGTAGTCACAAGAGAACATATCATATGACATTGACAGATCTTTTTGTATTTTAAGCTACTGGGTTTTTCAGCAGAATCTCCCCATTCTAAAAGTTGTCACCTCATTTATATTGTAAGTCACATGTAAGTCAAAGTAATCAAATCACTGAATTGACACAAAATTGTGGATTCTACAAGAAGAATAATTTCTCTACATGAGGTCATGGACCTATTTATTCATGTCAAAAGTTGTCAATATTTTAAAATAAGATTAACATTTTTCTTTTGTGCCTACGGTGGCAAACTTGTACATGGTGAGCATAGAAGCCAGAATGTAGTATCATGTATCCTTCTCCATTGTGTCTTGAGACAAGATCTACTATTAGACCTGAAGTTTACTGTGTGCACAGGTCTGGATAGCTGGTGAGCTCTTGGAATTCACCTCTCTCTGTTCCCTAATGCTAAGGTTAGGGGCACATGCAGCCACAGCCAGCTTAAAAAAAAAAAGAATTCTAGGGATTTGAACTCAGGTCCTCATCCTGGCAAGAACTCTTATGCACTGACCCATGTCTGTTACCTCATTCAGTGGAATAAACTTCCAAACACACATTATCATCATGTGTGATGCAGGTGATAATTAAGGACATCAGGCAGGGGTCACACTGGTTTCTGAGGCATGTTTCACGGAAAAGAGACTACAGAGAACTCATTGTAAAATTAGAAGTACATTGTGTGGAGGCCTCCATATGTCTTTCTATGAGGAGAACATTATCCTTCATCCATTTTTTTGAGAGCTCTAGCCCAGATGGAGGGCAGAAACAGAAACCTTAGATTCTAGTTCCGATGGGGGAGGCAAGGAGGCAACAGGGAGGTGAAAGAAAAAGTGTTGAAGCCGGTAATTAGCACAGAGGGATTTCAGATATGAAATGTACATAGGAAAAGGCAGAAGGATTCTCTAGGAACTATTAAAGGGCTATGCTAATAAACTTAGGAACAAATCTAGACACCTGCTAAAACATTAAAAAGATGATAAACTATAAGCAAAGATAATATGGAATGGCTTGCACTATTCTGGCTATGGAAGACCAAAACTTCAAGGATGCAGTGGGAGTATACCGAGTTGATCTGAGTTCTTGGACAAGGCTGAAATGGTACATGCTCCCACTTCTGGTTGCCTTGGCAATGAGACTCCCACTTTATCCCAGTGACATGAGAATGCCTAACCCCCATGTAAATGAAGCACATTGTAATTAGAGGAAGAGCCTCATGAAGCTGAGTTAGGGTCTTGTCAGAGCAAGGTTTAGGGAATCATTTAAGTGGACTTACACAGCAAAGCATGAAGTTCATAGAGAGAGTGAGAGTTAGGCATTCAAATGGATGAGTAGTGGGAAAAGACCTCTGTGGCTTGTGTTTCCCACTGACTTAGGTCACGGTGTGGGTGACAGATCCTAAAGTCGTATGTTCATATTGTCACATCTGCTCGACTTTTCTCTGTCCCTTCTGGGAAGGAATTCTAGGATGAGGAATGAAGGTGCCCTAATGTGCTGCTCCAGAAATGCAATACCTCTCTTTTCCCATAAAGAGGAATCAGAAGGTAGGGGAAGAAGATTTATGGAGAGGCTTGAGAAGGAGGCAGTTCATGAGATGTAATAGTTGTCCGTGGTTACTGTAACAAATTACCAGAAACTTGGTGGCTTAAAACAACATGCATTTATTCTCCTGCTGCTGTAGGTGCTGCAACCTCAACATCCTCTGCACTGGATGCAATCACAGTGCCATATTCTGTCCTAAGGCCCTAAGGGAAACTCATTTCCATCTCCTAAAGCTGTGATTCTTACTGCCCTTGGCTCATTGCCCCTTTCATCTTTCAAAAGAAGCATAATCCTCCTCAGCTATTTCCTAGAATAACTCTCCTTTTCTCCCTGTATTAGACTTTCCCTGTCTTACCCCTTACCCTTATACGGACACTTGTAACTATGTCAATGGGGCAAGCTGGATAATCTGGGATAATCTCAACCCAAATCTTTACCTGAATCATGTCTGAAAAGTCTTTATGTCATATGCATTTGTTTATTCTGGTTTCTGTAATAAAATACTCTTACCTGAGCAATCTGAGGAAGAATTTGTTTTTGCCCACAATCCAAGAGTATAGGCCATCATAGTAGAGAAACCAAAGAAGCAGCATCTTGAGGACGCTGTTCACATGACATCCATAACCAGAAAACATAGTCTGGGAATCCTGACTACTGTAGGTATGTCTTCCTACCTTATCAATCTCCCATAGACATGCTATTATATACCAGTTTCTTCTGAGATTAAAACCTTCCATGTTTGAGGGGAACTTCTTGAGACAGGAAAGTTATAGGGAGACGAAACAACAGCATGTCCTAAGGGGAGGTGGAATACTACCTGGAAAGCCTGTAAATCAGGAAGTAAACAACTCAAAAACAGTTTCAGGAAGTCCCTGAAACTGACCAAATTCACTATGCCCTTCTTTCCCGGAGGGTATAGACAATAAAGATCACTGAGATTCACTCCTAGATAAACCCAGGCTCCTAGAAGAAGCAGAGAATACCCAAATTGTCTAGAGAAATCAAAGAACAGATGAGCTGCCTAGAAGAGGCTCAAACCAACTGAGCCACCTAAAAGGACACTCTCCAACCTGCTGAGCTGCATGCAGACTGTGTAGTGTACTCTAAGTTTCCAGCTTTTGGTGCTCTCACCCACACTGAGTCGAGCTTTGCTGATGCAGAAGTCTTGAAGTCATTTCTGCTTCTGTAACCCCTCACCAATGTTACTGTAGGTAGTCAGAACAAAACTCCTTAGTTCACCAAAGCTGGACTTTGGTGATATTCATACTTTAGTCTCCTGTCAATGTTCTATCTTAGGTGAGTAAAATGTTCTTCATACCTCTTGAGGAACAGTGTTACACTGCACAAACCCAGACACCAAGACCAGGGTGACCCTAGAGACTATCAAGTTGACAGTCAACACTAACTCTTACATCCTATGAGAAATCATTTCAGTTAGAAGACTAGAAGTTAGGGGAAGGATAACATTGGTGTCTGTTACACAATCTCTTACATGGGGTGAAAGGAAATAAATACAAAGGAAGGACAATATGAAGAACTGTGCCCTGGACTATGCGAGAGATTGGACCCCACTCATGTGCTGGCAAGACACAAATAGACAGACTTAGCAGAGGAAAACGGTCTCAATGATTATTTGCTATGTATCTCTGAATTTGACATAATTCTGACACTGGACTTGGTATTTTTGTAAACATAGGTCCCTAGCAAAAAATAAATTAAAATAATCACTGAAAACAATCATTGCCAGCAGCATGGCATCACTCAGTATCATTTCAAGACAAAAATGTTTTCTTCTTGTCTGAATTTATTTTAAATAAGTATTGGTGTGCAGATTTAGATGTGAAAAGCTACCCACACAGAGAGCCAATGTGGCCTTAAATGGTTCCTTGCCTGCTCCCTCAGTCCTATGCCTTCTGTATGGGTAAGCTCAGGCAATTGCACAAACTAGCAGACATTAATACATCATTTTCATTTTATTATTCATTACCTGATATTCCCTATGCTGAAGGAAAACATATAAGGAATTTCAAGGTGAAGGGCATTGTAGAGCTATATTTGAAAAAGCTCTTGCCTAACAAGTACAAGTCCCAGTATTCAATCCCCAGCAATGACATAAAAGAACAAATGGATGTTATTAGATCTGGGACAGGAAGTATCTAGAAGGTAGTAGGTTCTCTATGAACCTGAACGTAATGGCATGGAAAGAAACAGCTCTAGTGGAAGAATTGGGAGATAAAAAAAAAGATGATTTATTCTCTAGCTCCCCCTGAAAGACTGTGATGTTACAACAACACCCCCCCCTTGTTTTTATGTCTCATACCCCTGTGCTGCTGTGCCCAAACTAGCCTCCTGCAATGACTTCCAACAGCCAAACTAATTTGGTTGTGTCATGCTGAGACATTCATCTTCTCATACAGATGTAACAGGTTAACGCACAAAGAATGGATTGCTGCTGACCACAGGGAGCAGCCAAACAAACTTCAAGAAGCTGCAACAGTGTGTGGTCACGTCCCACTACCTCCATTCAGCAGTGCTCAGGAAAGTGAGTTGCCTCCCAGAGTAACAATCAAAAGACAGAAGATGCAACCATGGGTACCAAAGTTTCTCCCTGAGTATACAAGAAAATAATTAGATGATGTCAACTCAAAAATAGCAACACAGCCACAGGCCCAGCAGTTCCTCATGTGAGAACTTTCTTACAGCTACTCATATATGTGAGCACAAATGTCTAGGCAAGGATATTCAAGGCAATTGTGTTTGTAATGGCAAGAGGCTGGAATAACCTCCATCAAGAAGGGACTGGCTGAATCCATTAGAATACCTCCTTTCCCATGCAGCCAATAGGAAACAGAGCCTACATCATGTACCATTTGTTGAGTGGGGAAAGGAAGATCCAGAACAGTGCTGAGAGTTTCCTAGTATCTATTTAAAAGACAGTGGTGTGTTTGTTGACTGAAAGCTGTTTTGATGCCAGGCAATGGCAGTACAGGAGTGAAGAATTCTGGTCCTGTTTAAAAAAGCTTATGTAAAACAGAATATGTCACATACCAGCAGTAAAAAGGTGTGAGGCCCATAGGTGTCTGTGAATTTGGCTGAGCCATGTGACATTTCAGTAGGTGGCTACTTTGACCTGTGAACCAAAGACTTTCATGAGAATGAACCTAATACACACCTGAGATTGTGATACAGGGAAAAAAGCAGTATTTGATGCTGGAAGGGAGATTAGGAGGAGGAGGTATGCTTACTGGATGCATGGTGAGATGATTAATGTGTCTCATGTTCTTGCCTTACCTATTCAAAACAAATTAATAGCAAAAAGTGTATATTCATAGCACATAAGGAACCTGCCTACAGAGAACAGCAAGGATGGGGTCGGGATTCAAAGCTAAGAGAAGGCAGACTTGCTAAGAACACTAAAGAAGGCAGGTGATGTGGCATGCTCAGCTCAAAGCTGTTAAGTGGTCTTTCAGTCTCCAAGCATCTCAGTCTCTGAGGTCAGCAGAAGCCATCAAATCAGGTCAGGTGTGGTCAGAGGTAACAAGAAAGAAACGTAGGCAGCACTTGGTGCAGCGGAAGTGCATGGCCTCACTTGTGATTCTCAGTTCACCCATGCTCCTGACCACACTATGGACCTGGGCTCATCTGTGCTTCTAGATGCTCCTTTGTGTCTGGGTTCACGGGATCCTGATCTCAACTGTGTACCTGGCCTTATCTGTGATCCTGAGCTTTTTCACTTACACTGGGTTTGGTTAGACTGGGTTGTAGATTGAAAAATACCATCTCTCATCATCCGCCCAGCACCTCATCTCAGTGTCGCGCTTGAGAGAGCAAGACTTGCTAGCTTGCTCTTTCCTGCAGGAAATGAAAAACAATAGATCTTTCCAGCCCAGAACAGAGAAGTGTCCAAGCAGCCAGGTCACATGACCAGAGGCAACCCCAGCAGGGAGAGGTCATGTGGGGCAGAGATGATGAGCAAGAGGCAGAAACAGGCAGGCAGACAGCCAATGCAGACTGGACTCCTACAGATACTTGTCTAGTGTCGAGCAGTCCCTGCCCTTGGGCCAAACCAGAGCATTGTCTCCTGTGTTCTGTGATGGGCAAGGCACAGGGAAGAAGTACAGCTTTTTAATTATTAGATGGCATATGTGAGGAAGGGGTTTTATTTATGGTATCAGGTCTTCTGAGCATCTCCACCCATGGCCTCAGCTTTCTTCCCTTCCCCTCTATAGTTCCCTGCCTTCCTTCCCCCTCCACTTTCCTGTCATATGATATTAGATGTAGAGAATGTAGTATCCTGTAAGATCTAAGATCAACAAATGACAGAAAACATGATAGTTTGTCTTTCTGAGTCCGGCTTGTTTTTCTTAACAGGATGATTTTCAGCGCCACCTGGTTTCCAGGAAACAACATAATCTCCTTCTCCTTTCAGGCTGAATAGAAGGAGCCTCCATATGTGCCACTGTCTTCTACTGATGGACACCGAGGCTGACCCCTTAACTTTGCTGTGGAGAATAGAGCCGGATAAGCATGGGTGTGTGAGTATCTTCATAGAGTGCTGATCCGGAGTCCTCAGTGCATACCATGAAGGGTTAAGGCTGGGACCTAGAGTAGATCCATTTCCATAGTGCCTAAACTAATTTGAGTGTGCACCTACAGTGTATAAGATTTTCCCTCTTGTGTCTGAATCTTGATCCCTACTTCCCTAAACTGAGCCCTGCAGCACACACATGAACAAGTCTTAGCCTGTGTGCTTCGGTCTGTGAAGAGAAGACAGTAAGTCACACCTGGTTAATTTCTTTGTTTCATTGTTACTTATCATACTGCAGTCATTGAATATAGCTTAGATTTTTTTTTCTCCATATGTTTACACAAGAGTAGCCCCTCCCTAACAAATTGGCACATGCTTCTTTTTTGAGTGCTCAAGGGCTTTCAGGTAAGAGTTTGTTCCAGAGACTACATGTTATTTGAAATATGTTTAGGGGATGATTGAAGAGATGGTTCAATGGCTAAGAGCACTCGCATAGTAGCTCATAATTGTCTGTAACTGCACTTTCAGGGGAGCCCCTCATCCATTTTTGGTCTCCTTAAGCACCAAGTATGCATGCATGCACACAGACATGGATGCAAAATACCCATATGCATAATATATGTATGCATATATAAAACATATGCATATAATACATATTACACACATATGTGTGTACGTATATATATATACATATATATATGAGGATATGGGTGTATCTCAGTGACAGAAAACTTGCCATGTGTCCGGAAGGCCCTAGGTTCTGTCTCAAGCATAGGGAAAAAAGCAAACACTTTTATTTTCTATTAGAAATGCTAGAAAACTGCAGAATTTTAAGACTTAGGAGCATAGAGAAAGTATCTTGAAACTTCTGGACATGATAGGACTGCTACACTCACGAGCTCACTGCAGCTACAGTTTTCTGCCCAAGACTAAGAGAGCTCTATTCCAGTGGACAGCAGTAGTCAGATCCAGTGAGTTACTTAAGAGTAAAAAGAAGGAGGGAACAGACATGCTGGGTATTACTAGAAGGACTGATAGGAAGATTTGGTATGAACTTGATCAAGATATATTGTATACACACATAAAACAGTCAAAATGATTCTTAAATATTCTTCTTAAAAACCACAATGAATAGATGAAATTTTGTATTAAAAAAGTTATGGGACAAAATTTGCATTTGTACTCTAAAGACAGTGCTCATGACGAACTGGGAACACAACACACTAATGTTTTATTGCTAAGATTGTTTTTCCAAAGTGTTTATCCTAGGAGGTCTACATCTGGAGTAGATAGGGAACTTAGAGAACTCTAGGCTGCCCCCTTTTGAGAGGAGAAACTAGAGACCCCAAAGGAAAATGGCCTCAGCTGAGTCCACTTAGCTACTTAACATCTCTGTAAGTATAAGTTCTTCCGTGAGGCTGTAGAAAGATGCTCAGAGCTTATGGAACCACCTGCATCTCAACCATGATAAACATCTCAAGTAAACGTCACAGCTGACATAACTATCCAACTCTTCTCTCTTAGCAACATTCTACCACCTTTTATATAGGTTCTGTCAAGGTATCAGCTCTTGCTGGGCCATGGTAGGACTCAGCTCAACCATTTAGGCATCCTCTGGAAAGCACATGGGAGGGCAGAATCCTTGACAAATCTGACTCACTGTGACCTGAAGGACCTGCCCTCTATGTGCCCAGAGAGACTTTTCTCCCACCCTTCACAGAAACACATTCTTCTGAAATACTCTGGAAATCCTCTAGTGAATGAATTCCCAGTATGAGTTCCGCAGGGCTTTTTGCTTTTCCCTCTCGGCCCTAGTACAAGATCCAGAAAACATCTTCTTTGTGGTGGAGTGATGGTCACAATCATCTTTCATGGATAGCTGTGATACCCTCCTAAGTTACATATCACCTCTCTATCATACATGTGGACACAGAGCCACACAGTATACCATAGTGCTGTTAGTTGGAAACATAACACATCTTTCTGCAAACAAACAGAAGTCTTTCTGAAGGCCAGAGATGATATCATAGATAAGAAGTCCTCAGTCCTAATGGTTCATACTCAGTTCCAAGGTTTGACACATTTATTGGATTCCCAACTGAAACATTTGAAAACTGTTTGAGTTTCTTGTGAGTTGCTGACCATCCAAGGTCATTTCTCTACTTAAATATTCGTGCTAATTCTGTGCAGAAACACTGGCTTCAGAAAGGAGGAAATGGGAGTGATACTTACTGCTTTGTGCTTTCTCTTGACATATTTCTAATCCCAGACAAAGTGAAACCCATGCTGAGTCATGTCGTCGAACTGATCCTGTGACATCAGGCAAACAAGAAAATCATGACTCCCAAGTGACCTTTAAAATCCTCTCCTTTTATTCATGCCCTCCAATTTCTCACGAAAGGTTTGGTAATGTGTTAACTCCCCCGTGCCATCACAGGAAGAAGAGCTGGTTGCTCAGGAAAGTCATTTGGCCCACAAATCACAAAGCAGAGGTCTCTGGCCCTGAGGCCTAACCAGAAATAACAGTCTAAGAGCTAAAGGAAGAAGGATGACTCCTCCACATCCTATGCCCTGGATGCTTTGCAACAATGAGGAGCTAATCAAGGACTTCACACATGCTAGCCAAGCCCTCCACCACTGAACTATATCTCCAACTCTCCTCTTACCTTTTACCTTGAGATAGCGTCTCACCGAGAAGCACAAGGTAAACTTGAACTTGCTTTATAACAAAAGCAAGTCTTTCTAGGCAGCTGGAATTGTAGGCTTGTGCCAATAGGCACAGAGGCAGTGCCCTGGAATGCAGAAGTGGCCCTGGGTTATCAGGAGGACTGAGGTAATCACAGATCTCCTTACAGAAATCAGAGAAGGAGATACAGTGGGAAAAATAAAAGGGAGAGACTGGGCCACACTATGAGGCTGGCTTTCCCATGAAAGAAGGGTCTACAAGCTAAGGTGTGCAGGACAGCTCTCAAAGCAGGGAATGGCAGAAGAGACTACTTGAGGCCTGCAGAAAGGGCATGGCCCTACCACTCTCATGATTTTGGCTCAGTGAGATTTGGATAAGACTCTGACCTACAGAACTATAAAACTTCCTTCATGTTCTGAATCACTGTGGCTGTGGGCACTTACTATAAAAATGGAAACAGGATGTTGCATGTCCACTGCAGTCACTGCAGATTCAGAGTGCAGGCTCAAATGCTCAGTTTTTCTGAATTTTTAAAAATGTAAATATTTTAATGAAAAGTAGCTTGCTTTTCATACCACTAAGGTCCATAGCATGTCCATGGCTGCTTTCAGACTCTTGCTGTATCCCACAGAGGTCTTCCCTGGGGCTTCAGTCAACAGAGCAGTAGCCTGCCTTCCCTGGGGCTTCAGTCAACAGAGCAGTAGCCTGCCTTATGCTCAGCATGCTCCATGGTGGCAGTGGACAGATTTCATAAACATCATTGCTTTAACTAAAGCCTTTACAATTGCACAGGATCTGCTCGGGAGCAGAACCAATGTCTCTCCCCTATAGCCCACAGGTCCTTCACCCTCCCCCAAGGACAGCAAGGGGCTCTTGTCTCCTGCAGACAACCCTTTAGATTCTTGAAGACCGCTATTGTGTACCTGTTTTATTTTTTTCTTTAGGCCCTTCCCAGCATCATTATCTGTCTGCTGTCTGGCCCTTCCAAAATATGGTGAGCATTACTTAGCTGTAGCGCGTGCGCACGCACGCGTGCACACACACACACAAACACACACAAGCACGCACGCACGCACGCACCCTGGGTCAGCTGGATCAGTGCCACTGATAGAGAAAAGTGATCTGTGCTCTGTGTCATTCCACAGAACCCAGACTGGCCTGCTTAAAGCCATCTTGTCTCTCCCCAGCTGAAGAGATGTTTCTCTAGTAATGGCCAAAAGTTTGACTGGTGTTGTGGCTCCATTGGAAGTATGTTTGCCTAGTATTCACAAAGCCCTAGGTTCCACCCAGAGATTGTGGCACATATCTATAATCCATGAGCCCAGAAAGCAGAGAAAGGCAAGTCAGAAGTTCAAGGGCATCCTCAACTATATACAAGCCAGCCTAGGATACATTAGACATGTCTTCAAATGCTTCAAGGAACTGACTTATTCCTCCTCTTTATCCCACCTCCACATCCTTCATTTTCCTAGGCACCATCAAGCTCCTAGTTACACACTGAATCTGCCTCTGACATGATCTCCTTGGAGAAGCCCTTTAGCCAGTGTTAGGTCTGGACCAGCATTTCCTTCCCAGCATCCAGCTCTGACTGTCATTCTATGGTTATCCTAGCTGCTATCTAGTGTCTGTGCCCACTCACCCCCCCAACTTTGTGGAAACAACTCTGAACTCTGCATTCACTGTCTGGTACCCACTTACTAAACAGTAAGTGACTGTGGGTCTAGATGCCAATGTCCTGCTTAAGTAGCACAAGTGAAAGTCACAGCCTATGAACATCTCTCTAGTCATTGTGCTATGGACAGACGCCTCTACCTCTTCATTTGATCCTTATATCCCATGTATTTCAAATGTCATCACCTAAATTCATGACTTCAGCATTTTTATCTCTTTACACCTTTATTTCACATTGTAGGTCAGTGACCCACATTTGGTCCTTGATTTCATTTACTACTATATGCCCTCTCCTCGTGGCTTCATAAATTTACTACTTACTAAGAAGCCTTGAGTTTTTACTCTTTTAAGAATCATGTGACCACTGTGAGCCAGGCCCAGAAGGTGGATGAAGTTCATAAAGGAATGAACCATGATCCCTATCTTAGGATACAGTCTATCTGGAGAGACAGAAGCATAGGGCAACCTGAATCCACATGTTCACAGATATTAGGGAAGAAAGCTGGAGGCTGAGGATGTGGATCAGGAGTGAATTACTTGTTGTACTGCATAAGATCTCCAGTCCTGATCCCCAGCAGCCACATGAAAAGTATATGTCTATAGCCCCCAGTTCTCAGGGAAGTGTTGGGGTGTTCCAGACACCACTGGAATTTGTGGCCGAGTGCACCCAGGCATGGCCGTGTGCCTCAGGTGTGGCCATGTTGCAGCATGACCATGACCCTGCATGCAGAGCATGCTCCTAGGCATGCCCCCCACCCCCTTGTGACTGTATGCCCACCCCCTCCTTTAAAAAAAAATAACATGTGGCAGTGGGTCCTTTCCTTCTTTCTCTCCCCTCCCCCACCCCTTCTCTGGATACGCGAGCCCCCTAAATAAAACTCTATATGGCATCTGACAGCCAATGTTTTGTGTCTCTCCCACGTGTAAAATACTAACAGGGGAAAAGAGGACTGGGAGATGCAGGTAGCTGAAACAGTGAGCTCCAGGTGCTGTAAGAGACTCTGTCTCAAAAAGTGGGACAGTAACACAGAAGATATCTGATGTCAGTGTCCGGCCTGTGTATGTGCCCCCATGTGGAGTTAACCAGTTATTATAGACAGAAGCCAGGGAGAAGGGGGAAACATCACCAAATCTACACATCCCAGGAAGGGGCAAATATTTTAAGGCGCTGAAACATAGGTAATAATAGAAAAATATGAGCCTGAAGAACTATAAACAAATGAGATTAAGAACCAAGTTTAGCAACACAGATTTTAGCAACAAAACAATGGGCCATTAATAGGGCATGGTGCTGGTATTTTCCAAAACATACCTGATGTATAGTAAGATAGAGTGAAGTAGAGGGCATATAGAAAGTTTATATGAAAGCCAAATTAGACTGACTGACACACACTATTATCATTTGTAGGCAACTGAAGAGTTCAGGGAATAGAACCAGCAAGAAGGAAGTTCAAGGTTGTGTGTGTGTGTGTGTGTGTGTGTGTGTGTATGTGTGAAATAATCTTCTATAAACATGATTGGCTTGCCCATGATGTGAGGAGCTCAGGGGTGTGTAGGATATAGAAAAATGGAGCCTGATTTAACCTGTGATGGGGTAGAAGACAAGAAAAGCACTCTAGGTATACAGCATTACCCTGTTTCTCAAATATGACTGTGGACTTTCATAATGAACACTCCACAGTTCAACCCCACTAGATTCTTAGCTACAACTCAAACAAACATGGCTGATCTCCACCTCATGCACTTTACACACACACACACACACACACACACACACACACACACACACACTATTGCAGTCCCATAAATGCACTGAAGAGATGCCACTGCTTGCCAAACACAGACATGTGCTACTGGATAATGCAAGTTAAAGTTCATGCTTTATGAGGGCACAGAGCCAAGTGCCCCAGTCATAGCTGAATCCCCAGAGTCTGGCAAAACCTCCTGGACCTACAGGGCCCTGTAGAGATGCACAATGTGAATGAATCACAGCTGAGAGATCAGTTTATTCAACTGGGACTCTGCAGTAGTTTATCTTCCCTTTTGTATGGTCACATTGCTTCTCCTACATCAGAGAAAAATGGTCTAACACATCTCTATCTTTCTCCCCAGGGTCCAGTAGTCTGAGCTCCCATGAGTGAGTACTTGCCTCTTGTAACCCTGCACTTCTTTGCCTCCACCACTCTAAAGCAGCACAACAGAGTGGGATGTCAAGTCCAACCATCCATACCTCCTCTACCTAAGCTTCAGACATCATCAGTCATGCTAGAAAATGGTTTCAGGTCACTGTTGCCTAATGGGCCATGATGGATGAGCACAAATCAGCAGAAGGCTGTGTTTACCAAAGGACAGGAATGAATGCCCCCCATTTGCCTCCAATAAGCATTATATCTACTGGAGAAAATGAGGTTGAGTCTAGAGCCAGGACAAACAGGTACAAACACCCAAACAAAGTGGCCCATGCATCCTCATGCTTGGACCACAAAGTATTGAAGACACTGCACTTGTGAGACAGACAAAAGGGAAGATCATCAGTACATGGTGGTGGCATCATGGATGTCCAATGAGTCTGGGCCATCAGAGAAGACTACCTAGAGGAAGTCATGGCAGAGGATGGGACAAGAAGTTGATTCTTCCTAGATGTGATAGTCTGCATCCATGCCAAACCCACAGCCTGCATGTGGCCTGTGAATGTAGCACAATATAAAACATTGTGAAATGATTTTTTTGCAGGCTTTTTGAAACTAAATTGCACAGTTCTCAGGCATAAACTTTGTATATGATACTGGGTTGCAGTGATAAAAGTGTTTCCCCCAGTGTCAAACAATCTGGCATTAGGTGTTAACTGTCCTGAAATACATGAACAGCAACAGTTCTCAGAGTTCTTACTGGGGGGAGACATATCTTCCTAAGAACAAGGCTGGGGGAGAGTGAGCAGTTAGCAAGTCCTGGGCCAGCATTTATTAGTGCTGCAACTATGGGGGAAAAGTAACACCTGCATTAGGTGCAAAACTCAAGGACATGCCTGTAAGATTTCATCATATAAGAAAGCAATATCTTAATACTTCATTTTTATAAATCAGAAACAAGCAAAAATCCATGTTAAAAATATCAAAATTTCAAGTAAGAATGCATGATATAGAAATGATTTCTTTAAAAGGGTAGATTGGGGCTGGAGAGATGGCTCAGCGGTTAAGAGCACTGTCTGCTCTTCCAGAGGACCCGGGTTCGATTCCCAGCACCCACATGGCAGCTAACAACTGTCTGTAGTTCCAGTTCCAGGCAAACACCAAGGCAAATAAATAAAATAAATAAATAAAGTTTTTGGGGCTGGAGAGATGGCTCAGAGGTTAAGAGCACTGACTGTTCTTCCAGAGGTCCTGAGTTCAATTCCCAGCAAAACCACATGGTGGCTCACAACCATCTATGATGAGGTCTGGCGCCCTCTTCTGTAAAACTGTATGTATAATAAATAAATAAATAAATAAAAATTTTAAAAAAAAAGGGTAGATTATTGAATCTACTTTGATCTAAAAATTACCTGTTAATCTCAAAATACTGCACATTGGTATAGATTTTGATTTATTAATACAAATTTAAGGTCAATTTTGTTATGCTGTATGTTTATTTCTACCCTTGTTTAAGGTATAATGTTTATCCAACTCATTTAAAATTCTAATATATCATTAAGAACTACAGATTAGTAGTCATCTATTTTAATCAAATTTATAGTCATGGTAGTTAAATTTTTCAGGTATACAAAGATATATTTCAATTAGATAGGTAACCTTCAAACACTTCACAGACTTATAAAACATGGCATTTAAAATGCTTTAAGAACTTATACTTTTCTGGAAAGTGAGACAGGAACCTCTTGGCAGCAAAAACTACTTCAGAGAAGAAGACAATGAACATCCAAGAAACTCTATATAAAGATTGCTTTCTTTGTGGCAAAAGTTAGCCCCTGAACAAAATAATGACCTTGCCTCAACTGCCTACAGTATGCTGTATAAACTGGATATGCAGGACCCATAGGAAGGTGACCACTGAACTTTGCCAAAACAAGGCAGGATGGACCTTCAGGTTCATGCTTCACAGTCACTAACTGCCAAACATTCTGTAGAACACAGAGGAA